>JAMZEH010000014.1:14115000-14502500 GCA_024699665.1 Ostrea denselamellosa
AATATTAAAATTTGGCATAGTTGTATACAATTGATAAATAGTGTAAATTAGTTTAAAAATGACACAAATAGCACACACATTAAAACTATTATAATCAAACTGAAACTGGAGGAGAAAATGGCAAATTCTGCCCAGAAGCGTTTCTCTTTCTTTTCTCTGCATGGTTTCATGCTTCAATCGTGTTGGATATACATACTTTTTCCTGAGAAAGATGCAAGTTATCAATGGAATTCTCTGGACAGTTAGCGAAAAATTACACGGAATGACAGGGTGACGCTTTAATGTACTAAATATCTAATTTCCCAAACGTCATATTTGTTACCAGTTATATGTATAAAACACAATTACTACTACAGTTACATGACACTTAGCGTATATAATATATTGGTTACCAATAGCAAATAAATGTCTTTCATATTATTAGAGACTTGAATGAATCTAAACATCAGCATGTGAACATGTATGTATATTTCTTAATCCAGCATTGGTTCACAGTTTGTATGTAATAGACGGCTTAAAACCCCAGGATTCATGCGAAGAGTTCATTATTTCGGTCTCCAGAGGTGTTTCTTCAATAAACCATGTTTGGCAGAAACTGCAAAAAATCAATCGTTTCTTAAGTGGTGTGTTGTATTGCATCGTGTATATAAATGTGACCTATATTTTTAGGACAAACGTAAAACATCTGGAGGATTTACCGTTGGTTTGGTAGTAATATGCTTTTCGATATCAACACAC
Organism: Ostrea denselamellosa; assembly: GCA_024699665.1. NCBI lineage: Eukaryota > Metazoa > Mollusca > Bivalvia > Ostreida > Ostreidae > Ostrea > Ostrea denselamellosa. Next base: position 14,115,739 of record JAMZEH010000014.1, read on the forward strand.
GACAGCGTGGGCATACAGGCTACAGACTTGTGTTTCTCCTGAGAATTCAAGAATTTGCATTGATATAGGACTACTTGGGAGACAGAGGTCTACACTCTTTAATTCTAAATTTACTACAACACCAGCGTGTTATATCCTCCATGTACAGCTGTGTAAATTTCCCTCTTGATTAAAGGTGCTTCATCTTTTCTAAGCTATTTACATATTAATTAGCAACATATTGTGAATATCGAACTCAAAATCCTCATATATATATATATATCCCCTTAACATTGTCTTTGCAAATCCTCCTAAACCCTTTGGGGATTTTAATGAAACTTGGTACAAAGAAAAATCACAATGTGTAGATGTGCATATTACAAGGGGAACACTGTCCAGTTTTTTTAAAGGAGTTATAGCCCTTGGACTTGGATTTTTTTTTAAAGTCAATAACGTATGCTGGTGTATCATGTACCAGTTTAGCGGTGCTCTATTTTTTTATTATTTTTTTTCAATCTTGAGGAAAAATAACAGCAAGTATTCAATCTATGTACAAGACTTGAATCGACTCTCTTTACGGGAAGTATTCATTATTATGGGAAACATGCACGTATAGCAAATAAATATTAATTGTAGTATCAAATATGTAAATCAAAATTCAGTATTCTCCAGTTGCTCATCAGAATGTGTGTATACATATATATGTCTCTGTATAAACGGGATTGAACATCCTGCTGTGTGTGTATGAATGGGATGTAAGGGTCACTTATCAACACTAATCACTCTAGATATTAATAAAGACCGGAACTGCAATTCCTAAAGGATACCTTGTATTACTTGAATGTCATACATAACTACCAGATGTTTTACATAGAATATCGGCCAAGGGAACTCTTACTCCTTGGATTATTCTGGTAATCCGGTCATAGAAATCATTCATAAAAATTGGTTGAGGATCAAAGACGCCATATTAGTGTCATGCATCGGTCGCAATTGTCCTCTGCAAAGATCTCTATCCTAAGAACGCTTGCCGATTTCTCTTATTGCGGACGAAGAAGAAATCATTTTCATGATGTATTGATTGGAGGATCCTATTTGTACATAGATAATTGGATAAATATATTCTCAGTGGTATGCTTCTGAAACCCGATATCCCTGCTTAATTGATGTCAAAAACATTCACTCACGATATCCTACCACAAAATAAATCTAACCTCAGTTATAATGGAGGGATGTGCATTTCACTGGTCAATTGTCAGCTGATTGTCGAATGTCGAAATCCAATTGGCTATAATGTAATGATTCAGATGAGCTGCTCCAAATCTTTCAGTGGCAGATAATCTGAAGGTTTCGAAACCCGTGCATCTACAATAAGTGTAGTTAATTGACAGGTAACATACAACTGGTATATATAAAGTAGAGTGATTCAACGTATATCAGGAATGAGTTTGATTGGGTGAGTTTAGTGTTTTCTATTTAGGAATCATTGATGTTGAAAAAATATCACTTTCATTATCTTTTGTTCATAAGCAGCAAAAGGCCACGAATGCTTTTGGCGACTTTCGGATATTAACAAAAATTGTGCAAAGAAGCAATGATCCCGAGTTCAGTTTAATGTGTGATGCTAGGAACGGAATAATATCATTCAGATCGAGCTTCTTCCCCCCAGCTAAACCGAACACATCTCAAATCTATGAATAGTTGAGAACGTAAACCGTTCTCTTTCCAAAATCGCATAGTTCTGTCCAAAGAAGTCTGTATTCTTCATATTCTCGAAATTAGCATCTACGTAGAAATTCGATTTATACCCACAGCCTTTATTAAGTCATAGGTTAGAGTAACATAGTGTAAGGTATCTTGTTCTTTTATGTTTGACTTTGACAAGGCTTTTTGCAAATTGATGACGGTTTGTAAATCCATGACATTTTGTAAATACATGTATAAGATAATACGTGTTATCTTGCGTCAAGGAAATTATTTTCAATATGTGACAAAGTTTTGTCATGTATAGTCTCAATGAAAAATTACAGTTTTCACTTCATTTATGATGCTAAATTCGAATGGTATCGACACTTGCTAATTAAACCTTTGTGCTAGAAATTGCAATTTCATCCTAACAATTTTTGGAGCTTTAACGAGTATTACAATGTAATATTTCTAGACATTAAATATGCCTAATTATATTTTCATAGGAGAAGATTTGTCTCTTTATATTTCGTTGAGATCCATTTATCGAGTTCAGAAACCATTCATGTGTTTATTCTGCTTACTGTACAATCACAAAGTTTAAACTGATCGACTACGTCTTAACAAAACTGTTTATTCGTCGATTCTGAAATCTTTACAACCAAATAATCGAACTGCTTTTGAAGTATTGGGAATGAAAATGAAAACATTTGGTCAAAAATCGGGCCATTAGCATCAATAACAAAAACTCAATAACGACACTGATGAGACTAATGCACCATGCTGGGGATTTTCATCACTATCTTTTTATAACAGGGGGAGTGAACAAATGTTCAATATGTTTATCATAAATCGTTCATTTATGGGACAAATCCAACTTTATTGATACGAAAATTATGAGATATTTCCCTTTTCATCTATTGTTGGTGTCCAATTTAGCATTCTATGGAATTTATCCAATATATATATGTCAGGATTAATTTAAGTTGCAAAATGCATTCATCCATTCAAGTGACATAGTTGGAGTAAGTACGCAAAGAAACAAGCCTCGTGTTTATTCTGCATCTCTAAAAACATAGGACTTTTTTTCTGTTGGAAGGTAAAGAGCAAACCAGGTACACGATTATCGACCCTTTTCTCCACTTTCCTTTTCAATTTTGGCGGTAGCTATATAGTAGAGCCTGTAAATCGTCTGCCAATCTTTGGGCTGTCAAATTTCTTGGATTCACAACAGCAATCGTATTCCGCTGAAAAGGTGCTATTGTAATTCATTAGAACATGTTACGAGGCGCTGGTTACAATCTCCGCCTTCTGTCATTTTTTGTTGTGCAAGTCACAACCATCTGAGTTACATTGCATCAATTAGTGGCTTCAGCGAAAGGGGTTTTACTAATTACACGAAATTACTCGCTTGTGTTATGTATGCGGTATTACTTTCATATTTTTCTTCTTGGATGACTATCGGGTGATCGATGTGAACTTTAACGAAGGGTTTCGATACACAGGCGGGTTCTTTAATACTTCATGAAATAAAAAGAATACATGCGCCTCTACCTGAGTGATATGCTGGTCCGTTCCTGAACAAGCTAGTGGGAGGGGAATTTGATTTCAACTGTGTCTGTAATCAAATTAACTTGAAAACTGCGATTTTCTTCTCCTTTCACCTTTTGTGACGAGATTTTCTACGTTGTGCATGACCTGAAGTGAGATATTACTCTCGAGAGGAAAACAAGTTTTGTCATTTAATCGCTTGTGACAGAGGTATGTATTTTTGTGTCTTAATCAATTGGAGTTTGCTCTCAGCAATTTCTATAGTGTAAAATTGATCGCAAAAACATATATTGTGATGATTATACGATGGGTCTCAAAGTTCTGAAATACCATATATATATATACATACATATGTATGTATATATATATATATATATATATATATATATATATATATATATATATATTAGTTTTCTCATTGATTGTATTCATCTTATCTATTGTGCAATTTATTGTTTTCTGGTAGCTCACAACAAAATGCTATTTACTAGAACTAAATGTTGACTTATTTATTCGCATATCCAACATATAAAAGTTCTAACCTTTGATCAATAATGCATCATAAACTCGAGTTTTGTTCTATGCACTTAATTGTGACTGATTGTTGAAATTCATTATCTAGATCTTTTTAAAGATTTTTTTCTTTCTTTTCCCCCATGTTTTTATTTATTTATTGGCGGTGGGTGGGTATGGAGAATAATTTGAAGAAAAATTATGAGCTCGAGATTCACAGGACCCTCATTTTTAAATCCATATAAGCTGACAGCTCTTATATTATAAACAGAATCACACCACAATTAACTCTGTTAGATATACTAGTATATAAATTATCAATCAAACTAACCATATAAAGTCCCTTTACGCTTAAGTCCGTGTGAAATGTTAAACTATTTCCGACTTACAAACTAACTTTCGTCTGTTTGAGCCGCGATAATCTAGGGCTTATAGTCATTTGATTATGCCATCTTGTCGAAAGACAATCAGGTGCCAACATTCTTGTAAAATTTACTTCTACGTGACCCTTGGTGGGTATTCAAATGTCGCAGATTATAATTAAAGAAGGGAATTCATATCAAATCCTTGCAGTTTTCTTGTATGAATATATGTACACAGCAGAATTACTGGCAATCTCCACAGAGCAGGGGCATTTCCTTGCAATGCAGCATATTCCTAAACGAGTAATTTAATGAAAGAAAGGGCAAAGTATCCTCTCTGCAACTTTGAAGCAAGGGGAATAATTAGCTTTGAAAAATAAAACGGAAAAAGAGAAATACTGAAAATAGGGGTGCCAAAATGCACAAGATTAAGATCTTTAAATGTAAAATTCGTTTGTTTTATGTGTGTGTTTTTTTGTTTTGTTGACACAAGATTAATGGTATAGGAGATCTTTAAATGAAAAATTCGTTTGTTTTATATGTTTTTTGTTTTGTTGACACAAGACGGCGCTGGAGCCTTGGCATTTTGTGGTCAATTTTTATGTGGTTTAACGACATGGGTACAAAGTAGGAGTTAAGGTGAAATAATTCCGACAAATATAACACCTATATGTGACCTAATAATAAAACTATTGAAAGTTCTAAAGAAATAACAGCTTTCTACATTGTAAATATTTGATATTATGGAGCTGAAGAAATATATTTTAAAATATATTTTAAATATGCTTCTATAATTGTCGTGATTTCACAATCGTTATAAAACTTCATATTCGAATTTCCGCAAAATGATATAAATGCAACACGGTGAAATCTAATGGTGATATTTAAAAAAAAAATACATTGCACCTGTGATGGCAAGAGGTATCTGAACCTTGATGATGAAAATGACAACGATATACTTGTTCATGAACATTGGTACAAATATCGTTTCACCGACGACGAAAAAGAAAACACTGAAAATAAATATGCAATAAAAAATAACAATCCTGTGCGTGATTGCATATGACATCTCAGGCCTTAGTTGGCTAAATAATACATGTAGTATTGAGTTTCCCCTCCTGTGTAGGGGGGTGGGCGTTTAAAACGGGGGTTAAAACTCGAATTGTTCTTTCTTTTCATCGTTTCATTTTCTTTTAAAATCAATGACTGAAGTTCAAGGAAACACATTATGATGAATGAAATTGCCATAAGAAGATAGAAAAGAGCCACGATAGCTTTCTGTCAGTTTGTATCGAGGACTTTGACAAAACTCGTTTTGACAGACACGATGGTATATTCAAAGGAAATATGCGTCTAGAATTTTTTCTTCTTTGGCATTATTCAAATACAACGCACATGTGGTCAATCAAACATCCTGGTGGTCGACCCTGACGAAAAGTCGATATGACATACCAAGTTCAACCCATCCATAATTTTCACATTGCAGTCACTTGTCCTGATAAGTCTTTTGGTCAGGGTCATCGGTACTTTAGGGGAGTCGCCGGTATCGATTTTTCAAGAGTGCTTCATTTCATCGTTTTGAAATATCTGAAAAAATATTTAGTATGGCTGGTTTGGACAGTTTAGATTATGATTGTTGTGTTTTTGAGAAAAATTGCAGATCTTTAAATGCAAGAAGTTTGAGATGTGGAAGCAGCAGAATGAGTTTGAGAACGAAACGCCCCAAAGTATCCAAAAGTCTTTCAAAAGATGGATTCCTGCATAGCTAGTGACAAAGAATGTAGGAATGTTTTCCATGTTCACTATCAATTGTCGGGAGCTTTCAAACAATTTTGAAAATGGATTTCATTTCTACAAATAGGTGTCGCTTGTTATGCACTCGTATATCTTCATATTATAGTATAAACAAATATTTGTATTATCCATCTGAAAAACCAACAAGGGCGGGTCGCTGTGTTTGTCCTCCTGCTAAAAAGCTTTTAAAAACCACAATATCTTGGGCTTAAAATGTCTCTGATAAGATGTGAAGTAAAAAGAAGACTAACAGTTCGATTTTGTCAACGTGTCAACCTCGCTTCAGCGAAAATATTACAGGCTAAGTATTTTATCTGCGTATCATCTTATTTAGCGCCAATGAGATTTGATTGATTGTGAAATCAGCATATTTCAGTTGACTGGACATTCATAGTGAAGAATTATTTGGTTTTTACCAAAGAGACATGCAACTCAGGATTTAATTTCCGTCTGGGATTGATAAGGAACTCTACCGTGTTTGACAATCCAACCAAAGATTTGCAAGCAAGGATTTCAGTTATTGAAGAAAAAAAATTTATAAACCCATGCAATGCACCCTCTATCAAAAAAGAGATGCTTTTGTATCTTGCAATCAATCGAATTTTATATTTTTAAAGATTAGATACTTTGATTTCCAAAAGACGAAGATTGTACCTTGCATTCAGCATATTCTAAATAAAGTGCTCCATTTAGTCCCCATTGCTTTCTATGCATTATTAAACATGGTTGGGATGCATAAAGCTTTTTGCTTGGTTCTTGATTAGATAAGCCTTCAGAAATACTGACTTTGTTTAGATAACAGAAGCATACTTCCGGTTCCTTTGCCTTCATGGGACCGGTAAAACCTTTCTTTTGCAAAGACTCGCGTATACGGGTAACCGACAAAGCCCTTTGTGTCGTGAAAATTCTGTATACATATGTACATGGTATGACAGAAAATTACAGCTTTGTTAATCAACTGTTAATGGGGTGCTTCCATATCACAGCTATTACCGGCTACCGAGTAAAAGGGCGATTAAAACCTGCTTAATAACATCTACGGAAAAAGCCATATACCAAATGATTGCGGCAAAACAAACACAAACGTTTTAGTCAGAAAATTATCACAAAATTTATTGCTGGCGGTCTTTTGTTCCGTAATCGGTTGATATTCTGTAAAAAAAACAAAACAATGTAGCGGGTGCAGCGGTGCTTGTAGAAAGATGCACGACGCAAAATGCGCAGGATTTACAATCTTGCACATGACACAGTGTAACCCGTCTAATGTCATTTACATACATGTAGTTTCTATCAACATGTAACACGACATATATTGAACTTACAAATAAATTCTGTACTGAGTTCAAATGGTTTGGTTTGAACGTATCATTTACAAAGAGATCGGGCTCAAGTTCCACACTAAATACATGAACTGGTGACGTTAATATGGGGGAAATTTCAATACCAGGCAATGACATCCAGCTATAATTTTATATATATATAGACGCTAAATATATGTATAGTGCTAAATCAAGCACTTTGTTCAATAAATGTGTGAATGATAGAGAGAAAAGCGCCTCTTCACTGCAGAACACGTGGTTCACAATATGAAGATTGTCATTCAGTAACGAGAACAGGCAATAGATAAGCAGAGACTGATGACACATTCTGATAGGTAGGATTTTTATGCGACAGGTCCCATTGGAAAGAATTGTCAAAAATAAGAAAAAGAAGCATTAATTTCTTGTGGAATATGTAAATGTATTGCAGGCATATTAGTGCCCACTGCATTTTTTTCCAAAACATTAAACTTTTCCTTTTTCAATGTACATTAAAATGATTGACTCACAACAAACCAAATACTTGGAATGTTTATACATGCATAATTTTAAGGTGCATAATGTACTAGCTATTTTTAGACAATATGATACAGGTAAGGAAGCCGTTTTATTACAGGTGTTATAATATGTCGTTGACGTAAGTGGGACATATATAATTGAACCGATTACTAAATATTATACTATATATACTTTATATTTCAAAATGTTTTTAAAACTGTCAAATACTTAGCTTTTTTATTTTTCCAGATGTGACAGAATCACACGGCGTTAAATGGATGGTTAAGGATTCGTTCAATACAAATACTTTAGCAAACAAAACAACGATCGTTAAATACTGAAGTTATCTAGCGGCAGTGTTTAGAGTAGACCGAGAGGTGGTTGCGCTAACTCTTCTATTTGACGAAGCATGGTTGGCGCTCTTCCGTGATATTAGCCAGTAATTCATTTTATAGCCATGATGGGATTTTCGGATTTTTCCAATGCATTCATCATAATATACCCCCCGTTTGTGTAAAGTTGAACATTTTTTACCAACTTCTTTTAGGCTGTGGAAGGAAACTTCTGATTGTTCGTTTTTTATTTACACCGGAACACGAAATGTGATTCGTTTTACGTGACCAGTGCCCAAATATGGATGGATTACAAATTATAAATGGCACATTACTCTTGGTTTTGCTGATTTCGGCGTTACTGACAAAGGGTAAGTAAAGTATTCCGTTATCCACCAAGGATCAAGGATGACCATTCATGGACTCAGTTTTATACGATTAATTGTGATATGTCATGATTTCATTGATAAAATCATTTTGCAGTTTTGCTAAGGTATTCTTTGCCCGAAAAAAACCCCTCTGTACTTTTATATCAGCATGAATTGAAATGATTTTGCTTGTTAAATTATTGTAGAAAAATTACCTAACAAAATCCCAGAACGAGGTTTATAGTTTCAACATTCTTATTCAGATGTTTTTTACCGAAAAGGGGTTGTCACTGCAGTTTAAAAGCTTGTACCGGTGACTTGTCGTTATCTGTTTGTGTATTTTCTCACTCTCTCTGTTCCTCATTTACACCAATATGGATGATTTAAGCATTTGATTATTTTGGCTTACAATGCAAGAAGCGATGCTTTCGATCGCGTGGAGCAGATATGATATAATTATCGTCTTCATATTGATTTAAGAAGATGAATTCCTAACTTCCAATTATTTCTGAATAATCGAGTTTTTCCCCCACATTCGGAAAGTATTTTATGTAATTTGTGTCGTGTCTTTAAAACCTTAGCAGGATAACTGAACAGGTTTCTCACCACTGGAGTTTCTTTTTCCAAGGGAAAACAGACTACCAATACTTGGAATGTGTTTCTGGGATTGGAGAGGAAAACACACACCAAGAATGACATTGAGTCCAAACAGAAAAACAACGTAGATGATTAATTTTGTGTACATAGTAGATATGTATTGCAGATACTGATTCTGTCAAATTGAATGGGAAAAGTCAATTATCAAGGCACAGGTTCATCAAAAAGGCACTCGAACTTGTGTTATGGATCGGACTTGGGCTTTGTTACAAAGGTGCAAACTTTTAAAGACAAAAGAAATCCGCGGACGAGATTTTGTGATTATAGATTGATATCTCGCCAAATTAAACTAAATTTATTTCAGAAATTTAAATTGCCACTCTGAAGTAATCCTTGTCAAATTCACGCCATAAAAAACATGATTCTCGTATATCATGAATTTCATTGCACCCGCAGCCGTATAAGGAAATACGCCTCCTTAGATCAGGGATCGGATTAAATAAAAGCAACCGATGGATCTGTGACGAATTTATGTGACACCAAATGTATCTATTTCATATCTGAAAACAAACCAGATTAACACAAGATTGCCTAAATATAATACGCAGGTTACATCTTGTCCGAACGCCCATCGATGAGAACCCTTGATTAAGAAATCATATCCTTTAATTCGCAATGGTTAGTTTTAGGGTCTTTGTAGTTGAAATCGCCCATCGTTTTTTTCTCTTTGACGAGCGTGTAACTCGTTTGAAACCTTTGTCAAGATGTTCATCAGGCGAATAATTGCAACAAGGACACAGTAACCCTCATTCTGAATTGTACTAATCATTAATTTTGACGACATTGCCAAAGGAAGACACTTTCCTTATCGAGATGATTTATGTTATGCAGGAGAAAGATAAGAAATTATCAAAAACAAGTGATGTTTCGTTATTCTTATTGAAATTTTACTCTTATTTGATTAATGGAAGTCTTGTTCATCACTTGTAAGTTATCCATTGTATTGTGTGATTCGTTATGTTTCCAAGATATAGCAACTGTTATACACATCATTAGAACGTGGTGACGAGAGAGAGAGAGAGAGAGAGAGGTCTCTTGTTAAGGAAGCACTTTAAGTAGCAAATGAAAAGAAATCGACTCCGATCGTAAATGTCCTGTGAGTTCTGGATGCTTCAAAAGCAATCTTTGTTCATTCGTGGTTTTTTTTCCCCCATTGATTGACGTGCAAATACCCCGCCGTGCCCGGCGACAAGAAATTCAATAGTGTTATGCAAGCTACCCTCCACTTTCTTTGAAAGTTTGTCAGATTTTGAATCAACTTCACTAAAAAGCAGAAGTCAAACCTCATGTGATGAAAGGTTTCACACTATAATTTAAAATGTAGACCAGATATAATTAGAAAAACCAACAGTTGCTTTACATGTTTAATAGTGTGTTATATTAAAAGCTTCTCGTGTGATGTGCAAAGGACTCTTTATATACAATAACTGGAATCTTTGCCTTTGGTAGAAAAATTTATTCCCCCCAAATGAAATTAAGAGAATAAGACATTTATTGGCACCCACAAATTCTCAGTGATCTTTACACCTAGCAATGACAAACTAGTTTGACAAAAACAATTTTTAAAAAAAATCATTTTCTCCTCTTCAAGACAGTTGTAACGTTTGAGAACGTAAATAGCCTAAATAAATTGAAAAGATATTCTATAAAATGGTTTTAGTAGAAGGTGTGATTGCTTTGTCATACAGGGAATGGATAGTGAAGCAGTTTGATTTAAGAGATATTGTTATGCCACATAGTAACTATTTAGTCTTCTGCTTCATTTGAGGGTTTTGTCATTCGCAGGCCATTACATATAGGGAAAGTCCGTCGTGGGGGCCATTTAACGAAAAATGTACATTTTATCTGTTTACAATAAAGTATTTCTTCATCTGTAAGACTACATTAGGGATTAATTTTTCTCTCTGAGCGGAGTAGAATAAATTCTGTTAGGTTTCAAACAGTGGTTACGGGAGATTTCTTCTCTGTATGATGTCAATACAATATTGATTACACGTTAAATATGATTAAGAACTTGCGCCAAAAAGACAGCGTAACCCCAATGGTTGTCAAACAACTTAATATTCATCAAAACTTGCGAACAAGACGTGTACCTAATCATTCTTAACCTCTACAAATCTCAATTTAGGTATATAGTTCAATATTTGTTCAGGGATCTCAATATGAACAAAATACAACGAGCAGACATAGTGGTAGTCTACACAGAGCTAATGATATCATGGTTTTCATATCAATTTTATTCATAACAATGTGGGGTTTTTTACGTACCGACTTTATTTATTATTAGTTGGAAATATTTAATGTATTTAATACCACGCGTCAGGTCTCTATTAATGAGATTCCGTAATGTAAATCATTTACCCCCTTTGTTGATTTTTCTATAAATCGTAAAATGGAAACACAAAGTCCTAGATTTTGTGATGAATGCGTGTTTTTAAATTCTTTGAACACTGAATCACACCATGTGGATGCGATATTAAACGTTAACAAATAAAAAGGTAATTAAAATTACTGTTCCACGGATTTATCCAATAAGAGCCTGTTAATTCTCCTCGAACCCGCGTCTACAAGTGTCAGATTATCCCTCAATAACTCCGTGCCTATTCTCATGGTGATGTTGAATTTTTGGAAATTTTTATTTTATGTCACCTTTATGTTCATTTTCCATCTAAGGTCATGTGTATAGATAGTTTCAAATTAAAATGCATAACTTTAATCACACGCAGATATGTGTGTGTGTATATATATATATATATATATATATATATATATATATATATATATATAAAACACCCATAACCCACACACACTGTAACAACCAATGTATTCATGTTATAATCGTGCATGAAAAAAGACTCTAGGGTGTGTAATATGTCAAATTGTGGGTTAAACCCTTTGACACTCTACTGTTGCAAGCAAAATATGTTTTATCACCTAAGTTTTTATTTTCTCGACCCATGCAATGGTGACAGGTGTTGTCTGTTTCATTCAAGGAACAGCTTATGTTGCATCAACTTACATGCGCCTGTGTTGCTACGGTGTTTTTTCACTGTCTTCGTGTACTGGAAGTGGTCATTAAGATAGTGATGTTTTGTGCCATTATAGAGACATGCGTGTCAGTCTAAATAAAAAAGATAGAAGGTTCCTTGCATCTCAACACATTTAAGTTTCCTGTACTTGTTAGCTGCAAGTGATGTCACAGTGGTGTATTTCTGTACATTTCCATGTCATCTTAGAATAAGAAACATCCCGCCCATTCAACACTTCAATGGACGACACATATAATAATGCAAATTGTATTGCTTATTAGTTCCTTATTGACGAATTCCGTCCATTTGTCTATCACTCTTGCCTTGTCATAGCAACTTCTATATAGTTGAAGAGATCGGTAATGGTAGATTAGTGTTGGTTCTTGATCCTGGGACCGCGTCAAACCTAACACGTTTAAATGTTCTTTCGCCATGTGTCTGGAAGTAGAAGTTAAAGTAACAGGTCTCTCTGATATAACCTGAAAAAAGAGAGAGCTCCCGTGTGACGACAGGCGTTAGCACGATACCCCACAGCCTTGAGCGCCATGTAGAGGTCAAAATTTGTAGCACTTTACCTCCAGCTGGTAACATCTCGAATGGGACGTTAATCAACAAACAAAAACACAGTGTCCTATGAAAAGGGGGGAGGGGACAGCCACTTACAAGATTGATGGGATTTCATTTGAATTTGGTAAATACATATATGTGTAGCTCTTTGGACGTAGATGTGACAGTGCATGAAGAAAGATAATGTTGGACGATAGTTTGAGACTTCGAGAGCTTTTGCAGATGTCTCAAAGATCGGTGACCTTGACAATGACGAGACTAAAAATATCTGCTATGGGTATCCGTATTCTTGGAGCCATTACTTCTGTAAGAACAATAATAGCGTCAGTAATTGGCGGGTTAACGTTCTTACAGAGAAATTGGTCGAGTCGGTAGGGGGCATGCTCTAACAATTCTCAGATGGATGGTGTTTGCCATATAAATTAACGAAATATAATGACAAGACATAAGTAATATTGGAGAAAAGAAAACTTTAGACACAATTGTAAATAATTCCTATCAAGTGATGTTGAACCTCGACTCTATGTTGAATGTGGCATGTATATGTACATGTATATCTTTATTTTAAAAAAAAAAGGTCTTGCACTAACCCGAAGACTATTGCATACATAATTGATATCGGTTCCTATTTTTATGATGTTTTGTCTTACAGACAGTCAGCCTTCAGAAACTTCAACATGTAAATGGTTAAGTCTCTTTTAATAAATGAACTCGCCCACGGTTACGATGCTTTCCCCCACCCCACCCACACTGTTGCTTGCACTGTACCGAAGAATTGATTCATTCCTACCTTTGAAACTTAAAGTTGTTTTTATTATTATTTTCCATAGATGATTGACGGGTTATACTAGACTCTTTCTCTTCCAACGTACAGTTATGTAGGATGCACTGAAATCGTGAATTGATTTCTCCAAGGTCAAGCACAAACAGCTACAAAAAAAACTAGTCGGTCGCGTTCCTCTCACGGATTAAGCCCCCCAGAATTTCTCGTGAATCCTCCCCTTCGCGGTCGTCAGGTGTTCAGTGTTATCGGAGGATCAAAACTGACTGATTTACATCACCTATATAAGATCGCCCACCCCGGGTGTTTGTCACATTGAAGTATTGGCCCAACAAGTTAAATCTATTTGTTCGCGAGTCGAATTTCAGTGTTATCGCCTATAGAATCGCATGTGTTACTAATTGGAGCTTTCGTTGTTTCTTTGAGATATCTGATAGAAGATAAAAATCCTAGAATGATACGTCACCTTGGATATCAAAATAAAGTTTATCTGCTAGCAAATGAAAGAGACTACTACTGCCCAGGAATCTTAGGAGTCGTTCAATATCTGGATATTGGTTTTAGAGAATTAATTTTCGAGTATTCGCACAATGATAAGTGGATTTTAGAAATAATTCTGTTTATGAAAGTATCCATAGAGAATCTGTTGTCGTCATAACATTAATATAGATGAACATTTTATCGGATCAGCTCTGTATTCATCACATCTCTCGTAGCTCCATTAAACACCGTAGAAAATTCCCCTTTCCACATTTTTGTTGTTGTTAGTCTAATACTGATTATGAATTCATTTTCTGATAGGGAATTCGGATAATGGATTGCAAAGCACTTTCTGAAATTATGTACACCCCTATACACTTAATTTACTTTTAAAAATGCTGATCATTGAATGAAGGGAAACTATATCAATTGTTGGGAATACGTGTACTGATCTTTGAAGTTGTTTCAATCTTTTATAAACCTTTGAAGTTATTGTCTTATGTGGTTTTAAAAGTTTTCACCTGGGAAATGCATTTTCTTTATAATACCAATTATATTTCGTTCTGGAAAGAAAACCAGGACTTACCAGTACATTTCGACATTTTATTATTTAATTTAAAAAAGATGTAATCTAACAATTCTAATTAAAGCACATTTTTATTTAAATATAAGGATTTTAATATAGAAAACAGGAGCTCTATTTTGACAAGATGTACGTTTCACATGCAATAAACACATCCATATGGGATAGTTAGAGGTATCAGATTGCCAGTTTGTTGTCATCAAATAACAAGAATTGAGAGTGCATCGAGTAATATCAAAGGCCACATGACGATGTTTCTCTGACTGTTATCAACACCTTGCTGTTGAAAATTTTTTGTCTTTCAAGCATACAGGTGGGCGCGATAGAGTGTTGTTAGGTATATCACATTAGGAATGCATTTTGTTAGTTGTTCACGACTTTATAAATCTGAGATTTGACTGACACGCGGATATTAAATTCCTTCGTTTGGCAGTCCTAATGTGCATTATCTAGTTCGCTACACCGGATGCAGGGTACCTTAAAAGGTTCTAAATAAATATGATAAATAAGCAGAACAAATTCTGATTGATTCTTCTATTAACGGGAAGCATCTCGCATTACTCTGATTATCATACTCTTTCACCACACTTATGACTTGCATATGTACTTTAAAAAATTGTATTCATTGACAAAAATATGTGTTTTTAGAAAGAAAGAATAGACCCAGTAAACGACTTGTCATTGGGTAATTAAATTAACACTCTGTAATTGCAACAATACAGACATTTTGCGAGGGCGAGACCATTGGTTATGACAAGTGTATAAAACATGAAAAGGTGAATCTGACCTGGAATGCGAAATCATATGTTTCTCTTTATTTCCTACACCCTTAGCTTATTGAATATGCAATAATAATTTCCAAGAACCTCTTCACTGACGATATCCTCCGTGGCGCGGTTGTAAATACACGCCGTTATAATGGTGTAGAATGAATCTATTCCATCTACATCCAAAATAATAAAGAGGAACTACTTTACATTCAACGGCTCCTAAAATAGATTTCACAATCTATCGCAGATTGCTGTCTTCTGTAAATTATTTAATGTTGTGACTTACAATATCGTCATAGTGTAATGTACAATATTGTAATCTTTGTATATATGTCAAAACTTTGTTAATTCGTAATGTACAACATGGTGATGGCATTATTTTTTCTTCTACTCAAGAAAATAATAACAATAAAAATCACATACACGCATTTCATGGCCTACACCCGAGTGCTTAAACAGTTCCTATTCAACATTTCTAATAATTATATCGTACACATAGTAAACATTTTATGTAGATTTATGTTTAAAAGCAATAAAGTTTACGTCTTTGAGCGCGGTCCAGTAATTTTAATATATATATATATATATATATAAAATCTCCGGTCTCCTATCACGTGTGACCAGCGCCAGCGCGCTAAACTGTTCGATATATCGAATGCAGATCAACTCTTGCCTTCGATGACGATAGAATTTGAGATCGCCGGATATCACACGCTACACGGTTACTGAGAAGGAATACAGCTCTTTGGCGCTTTGTTACTGTTTTAAAAAATATATACTGTAAATAACCCTATATTTGAACATACCGTCAAATTTCCATATTTAGATATCAATATACCATTATTACCAGCAAATGTGTTGATTTGATACGTAAGAGCATGTTTTGTGTATAATCAGTTTTTTAATCGAAGCAGGCTATTGACAAATAAGTTGATATTTCAGGATTTTCAACAATCTCGTTTAAAGTAAGCTTTTGCAAATTCTATGGTCATTATAATGTACAGTCAGTCATTAGGTCGAAAGGTGTCTGATGTGTTCCTACCAATGTAAAGTCGTTCTTTACATACTGATTCTCACTACGGATAACTGATCACTCCTCTGGAGGTCCAGGGGTCCATGTTTACCCTACTCTTAATTTTGTAATCTTTATAGGATTTATGAGATTGGTCGCTGTTCGTTATCGTCACTTTTGCATAGGATTGTTACAATCTTTTTTTTTAAGCGGAAGCAAGCCCTTTTGCATGGATCATACAAGATACTTACTGCATTTGAAATACTTTTATCCCCCCCTCACACACACACACACACACACACACACACACACACACACACACACAGATATATATATATATATATATATATATATATATATATATATATATACATGACAATTTTTATAATGACTGTATTTTTGACTGATTTTATATTGACAATATAATGTAAGATTGTATAATGACAAGGCATTTCCCCTTTAAACAGCCATGATTTTTTTGGTGGATTTAATAGATTTCTAAGAATAAAATTTATTATTTCCAATATAAAAATATCAAAAGTACTTCATAAATCAAAAGTGTTTTTATATTAACATTATCCAACAGAGTACACACACGAACATTCAATCCAACAGAAAAATGGCTTTTTGAGGATTTGTTTAACAATTCAGTATGTAAACACTCAGGCTTTTTGTGGACTCCAAACGATTGAAACAATGTTGTTTAACACTTACTTGTATGTTGTTATTTTCATTGTTAGACACAGAAGTGTAACCAATTTACTTCTAAAAGCCTTCTACTATTTAGAGACGTAAGTCACTAGGAACACCTAACGTATCCTCAGAACATTAAAACTTGGCAATGAATCAGAAGTTATGCAATTTTTGAAAAACTCTCTCAGTTTGAAGTACTATGAAAAATGATCAATCTGTTTCAAGTTTTGAAAATGGCGTGATTTATGAGTGTAAATATTTTCCATGGCATATGCAGAGCTATAAAAACGATAGATGTGGTCTATAGACCGCCAGCAAGTTTCGGTGAGTGTTTATTAAACGTCTTTACATGTAAAAGCAACAATTCACATTTCAAATTAGTATTAAAGGCCTCTTCGTTTGCTAATACTAACATCAGAGAAGAATATTAGACATAAATGGCATTCAGGAGCGTTTCGATAGCACGAGTGCCTGTGCCTGCCGAGCTGACCAACACATACCTTAAAACTAAATAGTCCCTTAGTCTTCATCATAATGGACCTCATTCTGTAGGAATTAGGATAGAAAACCTCATTCTGTAGGAATTAGGATAGAAGACCTCATTCTGTAGGAATTTGGATAGAAGACTTCATTCTGTGGGAATTAGGATAGAAGACCTCAGTCTGTAGGAATTAGGATAGAAGACCTCAGTCTGTAGGAATTTGGATAGAAGACTTCATTCTGTAGGAATTAGGATAGAAGACCTCATTCTGTAGGAATTAGGATAGAAGACCTCATTCTGTAGGAATTAGGATAGAAGACCTCAGTCTGTAGGAATTAGGATAGAAGACCTCAGTCTGTAGGAATTTGAAATCCTTTAACAAGGCAAACTATTATCATACTTTATCTTGTTTTTCAAACGTTAAACAAGATATATCAGGGGGAAACTATTATACAGAAACAGTTAGCGAATAATGCCCAGTATTTATGATCTCTTTTCTTATTCTTGGAGATGAAATTCTGCAGATTTCGCTTTGTAACATTTATGTCTTGTTGATCACTATTTTCGACATGTGGATTTCTTCATAGTTTGGTGAGTTATGCAATCGATCGTTGTGATATGAATGTAGGAGACAATCTCTTTACATGTGTTCTCTCTCTCTCTCTCTCTCTCTCTCTCTCTCTCTCTCTCTCTCTCCGTGGGTGACCCGCCTTAGAATAGGTCCTCAGTACCCTTGCTTGTCGTAAGAGGCGACTAAAATTGGGCGGTCTTTCGGATAAGACCGCAAAAATCAAGGCGCCGCGTCACAGCAGGTGTGGCACGATAAAGATCACTCCCTGTTCAAAGGCCCTAAGCGCCGAGCATAGGCCTAAATTTTGCAGCCCTTCACCGGCAATGGTGACGTCTCTATATGAGTGAAAAATTCTCAAGCGGGACGTAAAACAGTATACAATCTCTCTTTCTTTCTCTCTCTCTCTCTCTCTCTCTCTCTCTCTCTCTCTCTCGCGCGCGCGCGCGCTCTCTCTCTCATCATCGTCGCCATCACCCTTCCATTATCAAAATGCAGTTTCTCAAGGGACCAACACTTTTGAACATTTAATGGATTTATGGAGCAAATGGCAAAATACCGTCAATGATTTATGCTGTTTCGTTATATTATCCAAAATTTTGAATTGTTTAGGGATAAATTTACATGAATAATTTTTAATTTTTAAAGAGACACACGAGTACAGGAACATGATATGAATATTTCAAGCAGCTTTGAAAAATATTATCTATACATGACTTCTGTTTTCGTACCCCAGCTTAAGAAAATGGCAAAACATTGTATCAGTAGCTTATTTTCATCACTAACAGTGATACTGATTGTAAAAGATTAATAACCTGTAAAAATTATCGTAATTTACCACATTTATTGCTTCGTTATTCATCTATTCCGTTTGGGTTTTAAAAGGAATCTACCATAAAGCTAACATAGATGTCCAATTTCTCTTTCATAATAAAATATTTCCCCCCTCTAAGTAAAAGATAATAAGTATCTGCCCAAGTTCTGATTCGAATCAATGATACGTTTTAATATACGTAATGGATATAAGACACGGTTATTCTCGTCAATGAAGAAAAAGATTCATATTTTGTCAGAAAGCAGAAGAAAAACTGATGGATTTGGGCGAAAATCAGTCATTTACCGTTTGCATTGAACTCTACCTCCAGGCAATGACGGTCGTTTCCTTATATATCCTATACTTGTTTATGTATTTGTACGTGTATGAATTTATGAACTAACTTCTGGCGAATCTAAAAGTTTTTATCAAAATATGTACAACGTAATTAGAAATATTACAATTTGCAGTACTTAATTTATAAATGTACTTTCATGAAATGTCCGTGGTTAAGTCTGTATTTAATAAAGTTCCTGTACTGAGCAAGTAATTAGATAGTACCGTATTGCCTACATTGCTTAATTAATTTCCTTAGGGATGAGTCAAATTAAACTCGACTTCTTAAGAAAAATCCAATTTCAAAGACCTGGTTGTGGGTGTAATATCTCCGAAAGTCGTACAATCTACCGGAATTGATGTCGTAAAGTATCATAAACTCAATTGCAATTTCAAAAAATGAGTACTGTACCGAGAAACTACAGTTTCAATGACCTATTTTTATTCACGTCAGCTTATGTAAAGCATAAACATAGCTTGTGTAACCATAGTTTATGTAAAGTGTGAATATTCTTAGCTTTTGTAAAGTTGAAGGAAATACATATTCATGTCAAAAACGCTTTCAATCCTTTCTGTTTGATGTATATGCTGTTAAAAGCCGCTTCCGATATAAACTTCCTAATATCAACACGCAAATATAATTTCCATCATCAACTGTCCCATCTTTTAGAAATTAAACTTTTGGCCTTCAACTACAAGAAATGCTGTCACGAGTATACGGTTTCCGATATGTCACGCAAATTCCATTTAGTCAGCATATCTTAAAACAATTCGGCAGGTACACAATTAACGAAAGCAAGTGCATGTTTTGTTATGTCTGTAATTCTGCTTTAACGACACATTTATAATTTATTTGAGGCCTCGGGGCTTGTGCTCTGTAACCTATTTTTTCCCTAAGAATTAAATGTATCTATTTTCAGAGGGTTTTTTCCACTATTGTCTTTCCTACAAAATCTGAATACACGCGAGAGGATTGTTTCGGAGATGTCTACTCGCGTTGCGTTCAATACTGAAATTGTACTTTTATGCATGATTGTAAATTATTCATATATCATTGAAATGGTTCAGTTTCGATTCATTACGAGGAATTTCAATAAGTTTTTCAGGATCAATTTTACATTGCATAATTCATAGAGTTCTTCGATGATCTTCGCGAGTCATTCTATACACTATTCCTAAGCTGTAGTTTCTTTTATTTTCCAGTCAATTAGGGACAGTGTGTTAAGATATTATACAGTGTGTTGAGATGTTAGGGACAATGTGTTGAGACATTAAAACCAGAGTGTTGAGACATTACAGACAATGTGTCGAGACATTATATTGAGATGTGTTGAGACATTAGAGACAATGTGTCGAGACAATATATTGAGATGTGTTGAGACATTAGAGACAATGTGTTGAGACAATATATTGAGATGTGTTGAGACATTACAGACAATGTGTTGAGACAATATATTGAGATGTGTTGAGACATTAGAGACAATGTGTTGAGACAATATATTGAGATGTGTTGAGACATTACAGACAATGTGTTGAGACAATATATTGAGATGTGTTGAGACATTACAGACAATGTGTTGAGACAATATATTGAGATGTGTTGAGACATTAGAGACAATGTGTTGAGACAATATATTGAGATGTGTTGAGACATTACAGACAATGTGTTGAGACAATATATTGAGATGTGTTGAGACATTAGAGACAATGTGTTGAGACAATATATTGAGATGTGTTGAGACATTAGAGATACCCAGTAAATGTGTTGAGGTATTAGAGACATTGTGTTGAGATATTAGAGATAACGTATTGAGATATTAAAGACAATTTTTTGAGACATTAAAGACCAATATGTTGGGAAATTAAAGACAATATGTTGGAACATTAGAGACAATATGTTGGGACATTAGAGACAATATGTTGGGATATTAGAGACAATATGTTGAGATATTAGAGACAATGTGTTGGGACATTAGAGACAATATTTGAGACATTAGAGACAATATGTTGAGGTATTAGAGACAATATGTTGTGATGAAATTTCAGTTTATATATTTGCATATGTTGTGGAAACTGTAAACATCAATTTGTCAATTTTTTTTTGCACAGCTAATTTTATTATAGCCCTCTAGTAGCGAACATTTTTGTACAGTGTTTAAGCCACCTTATGCCTTTTGAATTCGGACAACGTTATTTCACAATAATTGAAAGGAAGAAATGATTTATGTATGAAAATTTTAAAATCTCTTCATACATCAGTAAATTTGTACAACGAAACAACAAATAAGGAGTGTTTTACCTTGAATATATCAATAGTTAGAATTTCACACTTCAAAGTATACATGATGTGAATTGTTACCATGACATACCATTGTTACCATTTAAGATATTTGAAATTTTGTTTGGTCGTCTACAAATGACCAAAATCGAATGCATCCATTGGGCCTTGTGTAATCTTGCTTACCCAAATGTTTCCAAGCCATGTGAAGCCTGTGTTTCTGTAATTTGTTGTTACTCCAGAGATTACATGTGATACTAATTACCATACCTTTGTGAATAAGCATAATGATCTATGGGAAAGCAATGGACACACTGAAAAATCACAACAAATGTATGAACAAAGGCAGGCTTCGTAACGAGATATCCATATTACGTTCAAGTCAATTACTAGAATTAAAATATCAGCAGTATCTTGTCCCTACCAAATTGTTCGTTTAAAATGTAAAAATTTTGATATTCTCTGACATGAGCCGCTACAATTTATTTTAAAGGAGAGTATGCTTATCACTTCATATGACAATACTCAGAAATGGCATTATGTATACTGAGGAAATTAAGGGAATTCATATTAGATAATATAGTTACTGGAAATGTGAAACGCAGCGGCAGACAACCTAATTGTGTTCCCCGGACAATTTTATCACAAAGGGTGCCACGAATTCAATTAAACAGTGGAAAAATTAAGAGTGTAAGTTGACATTGATGAAGATCTTTTTTTTTAAAAACTATAACGTATGTTTAATCCAAGAGTAGATAATGAATACATGATACCCTATGTGAGATTGATCTTGAGGTAAAAGGAGAACTGGCTGCCTTTCAAACTCTCAATCTATTGCTAGACCTCCTTCCATTTGTGTTTCAATTTGGAACCCTACCAGCAAAATTCGCGCGAATAACTCAATGCTATCATACGTTACTACATTATGTCCCTAGTTATTGTCAAACCCGTTGAAGAAAACTGAGAAAATTTTTAAAAAATCAATCATTAAATCAAAATCCAATTCAGTCTTTAGTAATAATATTAATGAAAAAAATTATAATTCATTGTATTAGATGATATAGTTGTAAACATTTCCATTGTATTTCGTTGCTGTACATTTGTTATCTCGTTAAAGGTTCTGTTTAGATAATATATTCTTGTGACCATTTTTCTTTCATGCATCAATGCCATGTCATCACTAAGCTTGGGTAGTAAGCTTGTAAAAATCATACCATGCAATTTGATTTCGGGATAGTATATTTTTTGGTATTGTTTCAAGATTATTAAGCACGAACTCTTATAAATAATTTCAGAATAGATTCTTGAACGGATATTACGTAATGTTACTGGTATCTGATTCGAACACGGCGATAATT
This sequence comes from Ostrea denselamellosa, assembly GCA_024699665.1. Lineage (NCBI taxonomy): Eukaryota > Metazoa > Mollusca > Bivalvia > Ostreida > Ostreidae > Ostrea > Ostrea denselamellosa. The sequence continues at coordinate 14,138,548 of JAMZEH010000014.1, forward strand.
TGATTGGTGGAGACAAAATCGAATACTTCTAAAACTGAGCTTGTGATATTATGGAACACTACTCCTATTTCACCCCGTTATATTTGATAACACATCGTAATTTGATATGATGTAGCATTTAATGGCGACCTGATTTGAAGCAGTTGTCTGATTCTTGTTTTGAACAAGTACAGAAGGACTGGAAATAAGTTCTCGTGATTTAAGAGCTTCTCTCCATAAGTGTTATGTATCTGATTGCCATAAAGTTTCAAAAAAAGAAGAAGAAAAAAAAGAAAAGAAAGAATAGACAGCAAATATTAAAGTTAAGGACATGCGCGACGTTCTGACATTTACTTTAATTTTTTCCCTCATTTCCACGATATGAATACTTCCTATATGATTTTCGAAATAGATTTAACACACACTCTCTCTCTCTCTCTCTCTCTCTCTCTCTCTCTCTCTATATATATATATATATATATATATATATATATATATATATACCACAAAGCCGATTAAGTATATACTATTTGATATTTCAATTATACTTCTTACTACTATTTTTGTAGATTTTCTATCCTTATTTGTGGATTATATATATATATATGTGTGTGTGTGTGTGTGTGTGTGTGTGTGTGTGTGTGTGTGTGTGATTGAGAAATGTCCTTAAAATGCACAATAATAGATAAATATACAGAACGATTTTCATACTAGAACATTAAGTAATTATTTTTTAAGTCTTAATTAATTTTTGTACGCTAGACAAAAAGCAGTACATTATTTATATTCGGTAATGCGTTGTTCACCCAAAAGCTGGGACTGCATGTAATCTACACACATGTAAACTAAACAATCTAATGTTTACATCTCGCATTCTGCATTTAGGTTTTTTGTGGTTTTTTGGTTGGTTTTTTTTTGGGGTTTTTTTGGGGGGGGGGGGGAGTTCTTGTTTGTTTGTGGGGTTTTTTTTGGGGGGGGGGTTATTTGGGTTTGTTTTTTTTAACAAAGAAATTTCAACTCCTTTATTGAATGGCATATAAGCGAAAGGGCGATTCAACACCTATTCGTGTGAACGTATCTGTAGTAAGTAACAAATTGTACTGTACTTTATTATAGATTGTATTTAAATTGAAAATATGATTCTAATTATATCAAAGAGAGTTTGATTTTACCCAGTCTCCCACCTCCTAGAATCTTTCATTACGGATTTTCTTTATCATGTAGAAATTGATTTTCTTTTCTTCATGCTAAACACTAACTGAAAATGTGACTTTTTCTCATCAGAGACACGAATGAAAATGCTATGATAAAAGGAGCGTTGCTCCTCATATAGACTTTGACACTAAATACTCCCGGGTATTTTTTTATGGAAAACTAATGATGAATCTGTCTTTTTCGATGAACGCTCAGTATTGTCCCCCATTAATATTTGTATATGATTTCTATATATTTGATTTCTTGTGCGCGTTCACACACACAGACACACACACACACACACATCACTGTTATGTAAATTCATTAATCATACCACACATGTTAAAGAAAGGATTTTCTGCACACTCACAGGCGACGACGATGCGATTTGATCTCCGAACTTGTACCTAATCTATTTACAAATCCTAGTGCTGGAACAATCTGCAGTATGATAGCAGATAAGTACACACACTTAATTCTTTGCGTTTTTGTCATGGCAATTATATTACAGGTGAAAGCAAATCGAAACAAACAGAAAACTCATTCATTTTGAAATGTCTGTCAAGAAAAACAGACCTTTCTCTAAGATCCCAGGAGAGCAATATTAAATATGTCATTCTCCGCATTCCGAGAAATACAATACAAAAAGTAGACCTTCGATTCCCCGGTCTGCAAAAACAGAAGAGACCATGTTCTGCATTCTGAGAACCCCTCTCCCAGGAAGAAATCGAACCTTACTTACCCACGGATTTAGAGGGAAAACATAAGAAATAGACATTTCTCCACGTGCCGAGAAAAAACCAGAAGAAAAGGACCCTTCTTGACAGGCCGACAAAAATTGAATAGGCCCTTCTTGACGGGGCGAGAAAATGTAAAAGAAATAGACCCTTCTCCACGGACAAGAAAAAAGCAGAAGGAATAGACCCTTCTCTACGGGCTGAGGGGGGGGGGGGGCATAAGAAATAGACAGTTCTCCACGGGCTGAGGGGGGGGGGGGGCATAATGAATAGACACTTCTCCAAGGGCTGAGAAAAAACCCCAGAAAAAATAGACAGTTCTCCACGGGCTGAGAAAAAAACCCCAACCCTTTCTCCAAGTGTTGAGGAAAATAACCCTTCTCCACTGGCGGAGAAGAAAACCTTTTACACGCACCGAGAAAAAACAGAAGAATTGGACCCTTCTCTACTGTTCAACTAAAGCGCACCAGTTTGTTCAACATCTTCAACGTCGGTAAAATTGAAAGGATTTCCGAATTCCTTCGTAATTTTGCCTCCGTTGGGAGGACGGAATTTTAATAGTCACAATCATTGATTAGACAACACAAAGCTGTAGATTAAATGTTCGTCCTTGATATCAATAGTGTACAAGCCATCAGAAACGCCTGCTGATAGGCAAGGTTGCATTGAGACTTTTATTCATTCATTCTCTATTTATTTCCTCCATTTGGAGATATTGAAATATAATGTTACATATAAATACAATTACATCAATATATCATGAATACCTTACATTTTAGAGCACATAAACATGTATAACCATAGAAAGGAGAGAACAAAACACACACACACACACACACACACACACACACTCTCTCTCTCTATTATACTATATCATTACATCGAACAACGTGTATCTTCAATGCAAATTGTGACTGTATGATAAGAAATACGCATGTCATATATTTTTGAAAAATCTATATGTGAGGAAAAAATAAAAAAAATGATACTTTATATGAAATTATAATGACATTTATAAGTAAATTAATTTTAAAAGAATATTTCAATCAAAATATATCGTTAGATTTTAGCAATTCACCATTAATTTCTTTTTGTGTGTGTGTGGCAAGATCTTTTATGAGAAGTCAAGAAGTCGAGTTATATTAAGAACTACCCAGAGCATCAATAAATCAATCAATACCACAGTCTCCTTAATTATATACTTACCGACATCTTCTGATTCACGTACTCTACCTCTCTTGCTGACCATCATCTGCAAATCATTATTTGACCATGGCGGTTGCTTCATTGTAACAAAACCCTGTCGATTAATAGCATATGTGGACATTGAATCTCACTTGCCCGTGAGTCTGTCAGTCGGGGACACACACACACACGCACGCACGCACATGTATATTCCTTGCGATTTCAATTCGTTTCGATACCACAAGGAATTGATACTCTTTGGAAAAAAAATGCTCAGAACAAGAGATAATTTTTTTGGAATTTCATAGGAGAAAAGACAATATTTTGTTGCACGACTTCTTGACTCCTTTGAAATACATATTCGAGTTGTTTAAATAAAAACCGTCGTATTCTAAAATTGATAATTTTGCTTTTTTCAGAATCTTAGTATGGTTTTGAACAGTTATTTACTGTTCTATGATAAAAATTATATTCCTTTACAAATGTTCATGTTTTTGGTTTTTTTTGCAGCTCAGTTCCATGGTTTTAAAAGCACTTCAGTCATTCATCCATCTTTCAATCCAAGCAAGCGTAACGTAACTTATCACGTGGGAGAGACAGCCTTGTTGGAGTGCTCTGTGGAAAATCTTGGAACCAAAGAGGTTCGTCATCTATTGTAGTGTGCATGGGAGCTTGTAAAGTGACCCCAGTCCAAAATAAAGTGTTTCAAACTAGAGGTTCTGAGTAAACATTGGGTATAGGCACACTCGATCATGATTCTTTAAAGCTCAAAACTCTTTTCAAATCTCAATCTAACTAAAGGACCACAATTGGAGTGTGAAATCAAAATTGTTGCCTAACTGATAACGAAAGGTCAAGAAAATGTGCAGATATAAAGAGATTGTAAATATTGTACGCATTTAGACATGAAGCAGTCTATAATTGCAACAAAATTTGTATTCAATTGATCATAAACATTATTCAACTTGTATTTACATACGATCCAGTTTTAGCACAGTAAATTTGAAAGGAAAATAAAGGAAAATTGAATTCTCATTTTTATCAATTTCTATCAAGATGGAATTAACAGAAATATTCAAACCTTGAATTATTGTTATCATCATTGGATAAAAGATAAATGCACAGAATTTAGTGTCCTTGCCTATTTCGCATTCGAAAAATTATTTAAGGCATTAAAGTAATTTCTGTTCATTTTATAAGTTCTGGCTGTCTACGCTTTATAGATCTCGAAACGAAACAGTTTATAGAAAAGTGTAAATTGTTCCATTTTGTTTTGTTGTGAAAATGAATAGAAAATATTTCATTCATTACGATTTTTTAAGACGCATTCAATATAACGTAGTGAATAATTAGAAAGAAAACTTTATAATGATGAAAAACAATACTGCCTCTGAAACAGAAAACAGCCCAGCGCATTGTGACGTCATTCCAGGGACTTCATGTGAACTCAGTTTAATGTTGATAAAGTCAAATAAACCATTCAAATTGCCTTTTACAATATTGAAATCAAATGATACATTCAACTTGTATATATAACCCCAACTATCGTTAAAAAAATAACAAAGTAGCTATCACGTTTGGGATCTGCAAAACTATGGTTCATTATGGCCAATTTTTATACGAATTACATGTGCACTTTAAGCTAAGAGTAGCTAGACATCAATGATAAAAAGACAAGTGTGGTAAATTGTATTAGTCGTGTAGGAAGTCCTACAACTGTCATTCCATATTTCTTGCTGGATATGGGAATTCTAATAAATGGATGGAAAGTCGTAGGAAAAAGCAAGCAGACTAGAATTTATTGATAAATTGTTATAGTGTATATATAAAAGTCTAGTGTTGTTATGTAAATTAAAGTTAGATTACAGTATTCTCAAGATGCAACATGGCCATTGGCGTCTGGATTCGATATTAATGATCCTGCATAAAGAAGCAACATCTGTAAATGTGTTGATCTTCATCAGACGGAAGATCAAAGATGCCGCTTTTAACATGTGCATTTCAATTGCTTTATGGACTATTTGAATGCATTTAGACTCGATAATATATTAATGACGTCATGGTTCAAATTTAAAGTCCATTTGAAAGAAAGCATCTTTTGAAAAATAAGGATATAGTTCCTTGATCCTATACGCAATCGGAAGTGTTACAAATTGATAAATGAAAAAATATCGAAGCGAGCACGGTTTATGTAAACCAAAGAAACAAAGTGAAAGTCAGAAGATTTTCCTTTGCAAATCACTTCCTTGGGGTAACATATTTTCATAAAAAAATCAATTGAACCTGTCGCATAAAACAATAAAGTACTTAACAAGGCTATGGAATGATATATCTGTTTTTAATATAAGCCTTATAAAATCTGTTTCACGTTTTATTGATTTCCAATGAAGATGACCTCTCGCTAAGAGTGAGCTACTCGTTTTCTTTCCACGAAATCATTCTCAAGAACATGAATTTGCAAATCATCCCCATCATGCTTTCTATATAGACTTTTCTTTATGCAGAGCTGCCTCAATACCATCGACCAAGAGTACTTTAATAAAAAATATACACACAAATAGTGCCAACTTTATTTCATTCAATCAGATCGCTTATATCATCTGTACGTTAAATTACCTACACATCTTATCTTATCTTATATATATGCACACCTCAACTCATTATTTTATTCCCGACAGGAATAAAGAGTAGTTAGATTGTCCTTAAAAACGGAGGTCCCGTTTTGCGTCAGGCGTTGGCACGTCAAAGAACCCTCATTGCTAATGCTACGGCCATAGGCGCTAAGCATAGTTCTGAATTTGCGATACTTAAACTACAGCTAGTGATGTCTCAGTATGAGTAAAAATATTTGAAGGAACGTCAAAGAAACATTCTTTAAAAAATAATAATAAATTATTCGATATACGCTACAAGTTTGAAATAACTACACCTTACAACCGTCCTCGAGGCTAATAAACCTAGTAGTTCAAAAACAAAAGCAATAAATCAAAGTTTTTATAGAGTGCAAACAATATATCGCATATTAGCAAAATCACCATGGAATGTGAAACTGGCTAAACGCAAACTACGGTGGATGGTTTGTGCTATTGTCACCTTTTCGTTATTTCGCATCTTCGCAAGTCAAGGGTTTTCAGTACACTCCGCTCCCCACAAACCTTTGGCAGATTACGCCACGAAAACTGTGGCCCGCAGTGGCGACACCTAGCGAATGTTCTGAATAGCCAATCGGGTAATATCTTTCATTATTCTGTTCGTTATAAATATAAACAAGTAATGAAATCAACTAAAGAGTCTTTGAAGTAATATTAACGGCAAACGAATTACGCGCTATAGAAAATATAAAACAGGGACGAGAATATCGCTAGCAATGGAACAGGAAACATCAGCGTGGTAAGAGGAAATTCCAGTTAATTTTGCACCTCTCATATTCATACTGTAAAGCATGTTTATGACGTAAGTCTTGCAGTATGGTTGACTTTTCGGATTTAAGTGTCTGAACTTTGTTTTAGAGGTCATAGTCAATTTTCTTTTAGCTTGTTTAGCTTGTTGAAGCACGCATAATAAATATACAGGGACAGATTGTCATTTTGACACGGGTTTGTAGGGAAGAGAGTGGAACGAAACCCCTGGCTTGCGAAGATGTTATTTTGGTGTAAAATGGTGACAAAACGAAAAGACGTCAAATTCAGGGAGAAGGGCGATAAAAATATAATCCGCAAATTAGTGACCAAATTTTGTCGCCTTTTTGCTTGGCGTATTGTCGTCTTTGTCCCCGCAAATTTGCTGTGGTTTTTTGTTGTTGTTGTATTCTCGTTGTCCCCCTACTTTGCTACTTCTTAAATGTCGGCTCTCTTCAAACATTAAGTTTCAATATATCAACTTTCAAATTAGGATTGGTCATTATATAAATAAATCCAATTAACAAGAAAACTAATTTATATCTAACTTACGAAAGTTCGAGGAACTTTAGCACATGAATCCCCGTCACTACTTTGGGGCTTTGATATACCCATACTGAACTCTACGAGACTGACTGATGGGGCTTTAAGTGGAATGACCAGTGCACAAACTAGACTATATACTACTTGGTCTTTCTTAGAGCAATGTAACATGGAGACTTCTGTCGGACACCGGTGCAAAAGGGTCAATATAACTACGGTTTCCTTGCGCCAGGGTGCTGAACAAATTCCTTTTCCGCTTTACGATATTAAATGATAGAGGTATGATTGAACGCTTTGCTCCAAGAATAGACTTGTTCCATTAAGGTGAGCCTAAAGCACATATGCACTTGATGCTCTCTGAATAGTTCTCGGTGCCGGAAGGACCGATATTAACACATCTTCTGAGCACCAAAGTGCTAAATAGACCACCATCTAACTTTGCTAGACTAGTTGACAGTGATCTAGTTAAGATGCATTCCTGGTGCCCAAACAAGGACTTGTGCCGCTTCAGCACTTGGGTCACCCTGATGGAATTCAGTGTCAAAGAACAGTATAGGATCATTCCCTATGTGCCGAGGCGTTGAATAGGCTCCAATTATATCATGTATATCTTAAATTGTAGTGAGACATACGAAAAAAAAATCTTTTAAGAATGGCAAATCAGAGCGGCGAAAAGACAACAAAAATTCATGGGGCGAAAAGACGACAGAACGCTCGTCGAAAAAATGCCATTAATAAGTCGTTCACTAGCAGGTTGCATTGGTTGTCTTTTCGCTTTAATTAAACTGCTAATGTCTAGCTTTAATGTATGGAGGTCACGTCGGCGATATATATCGCGTCTGGGCTTCATATGATGGTGTGCTTTTGTTATTTTGAGGGCGAAATTAAGGAAATTGTCGTCTGCTTTTTCTGTTGCCTTTTCTAGGTGTTATGTGACAGGTTAAAAATTCATATTCAATATTTCTAAAATATATGGAAGTGACAATCTTCATTACGTCATACGTGTTCGGTTTTCAACAGGTGATCTGGAGAAATAGAAACCAGAAGCACGTCATCACAGTCGGTACGTTCGTATTCGTAGGAAGTGGTGCCTACAGTGTGAGTCATCCCACCAATAGCCCGCACTACGACCTAGTCATCAAAAACGTACAGAAACACCACGCGGGAGTGTTCGAATGTCAAGTTAGCACACAGGAAGAGATGAGCATCGATGTTACACTTAACGTCATTGGTAGGTTATTCTATTGATAAATAGAAACTTATTCCTTACTCAATGCGACATTCTTATTAATGCAGCGGAATATATGGAAAAGAAAAAATATGAAAATGTGAACGAAATTTAATTTGTACATTACAAATGTTTTTGTTTTCATATTTTTTTTATTTTCTTTATGCCTTTCAAAGCTTTAAATTAATCTAATGATTTAGTAAGTAATTGCAATGACAAATGGTGATTTTTATTTCAGATGCACCAATGGGCAAACCCAAAAACTCATGTGAGTTCCATACGTTACTTTAACAAAGCAGCATATTATCTTTTACTCTTATTTATTCAATTATCAGCTCTTCGGTTTGCTTATTTTTGCAAACTCCACTTTTGAGTTAATTTCACCTTGGATTAATTTGCTCGGCTCTGCATATTTTTTCCCTTCCTAAGTGATTGTAACAGCTCACGGTCGTGAATCACGTGGCTTTTCATGGCATTGCAATCATTATACGCAAGATTAATAATTGATCTAGAATGTTGATAATACAATTCATGACTACCCCTTGCTGAACAACAGTTGAAGAGTAGGGTGTAGTTTACTGTAAATATATTGACAAACTTCTATTTCTGATTTTTTTTTCTCTTTTCATCAATATTTTTAAAACATTTTGTAAGCATATATTTTGTTAACATTCTTGTGAAGTATTTGAAAGTACACGGTGAGAAACAAAGTTGATTTAATGTTTTGGACTATCTAAATGCTTTTAAAAAATGGTGAATGTAAATAATCCCACTGACCTTAGTACTCAGCTATGCTGCCGGAAATCCTGACCTTCATGGCAGTACTATTGGAGGAGGGATTAAATTTGCTTTTGGTTATGCGACACACTACTAATAATTTTTATTTATTACAGGCCGTGCAACAGCGCCGTCCGTTCTGATATGGGTTTTCAAAATTACATGCGTTTCTGCGGTATTAATGATTAATGTATTTTTCATGATTTTCCCAAAATTGATATAACTACTTAATCGGGGATTGAAGTTATTGTTAATATTTGCGTTCAAGATGTATAACCCCTAAATATTAATCAAACGTATTTAAAATTAACTTTAAAATGCCATAAACATTATAGTTATCGATTTGTACTGCGTTTGTTTGGAGTTTAATGTATTTCATTTATATGAAATACCAAAAGGTGTGCAGTGTTTTGTGGATTCAAGACTATATTTGGGGATTCACACAACTAGTAATATATCCAAGTGGTCTTGAGGTGATAAGGTGATGAGTTCAGACAAGTGCATGAAAACTCCTTTTACAGCCGCTATCCTTCTAAAGTTGTTTTTATTAACGAATTTTGCTTACTATAACAATTAAGATATCATAATTAAAGTATAATTTCACAATTAACTCTTCATCCTAAAGGGATATACGTACAAAATGCATATCTTTAGTGTGGTCCGATCTAAAATAAATAATGATAAAAATAGAATATAATTTCTTTCGTATCTTCTGCGGCCTGATACCTTTGACGCTTGCGTCAAGTTGATTTCTTGTTTCTCCCTGAAATCGATTTGATTGACCAATGGCATGTCGCATTATAAAACTTGAAAAATAAAGCGTCAGAATTTTGAGTAGGTTTTTTGTTCCTCGCTCCTATGGGCTAGAAAGTAAGGATTTCCGATCAAAGAGTTATTCACCAGGATCAGCGGGGCTTCCAGTTCCTTACTTTGGAGCGAAAAAAAAAAAAGATGGCCCAACCTCAAATCCCGTGGCTTTTTATATCAAACTTGCGTTTTGTTATGCGACATGCCATTGGTTAATCAAATCGATTGTTTGTTTGTTTGTTTATAGCCGCCTGAGCAATTTTTCAGCTATCCGGCGTAATCAAATCGATGATCAAGATTAAGGAGTGTTGTGCTGCATAACAAAACGCAAATTAAAAAAAGGAAAGCAACTTTGTGTCTCACTTTGTTTATTTTTAGTATAAAATGACTAGAGAATATGGAATGTTAATTAAAAGAGGAGATCACCCACCCCACCCCACCCCCCCCCCCACACACACACACACACATATTTAAAGCAATAAATTTCTATTATTAACATTGTTGATGGAAATATGAAGGGGAATACAAGGCCGAGTAGCTGTGAAATTTAATGAAAAATTTGTTTGTTCCAATCATTACATGTCAGAGCAACTATTAAAAATGTTTTTGTGTCATTTCATATTCATTGTGATTATTGAAGTGTGTTTTCGTTGCTTACAGCGTCAACAAGAACGCCCAGACCAGGTATATAATTTAAAACAAATGTTTACAACTATAAGAAATATACGCTATCTGTCATTTCACTCTTAACACCATCACTCTATAAACTGGTGGATCTAAATTTTGAAAAAGACAAAATTTGGTACGTAAATTTGAATGTGCAGAATAGCCACAGGACAGATATTGATGTATTTTTTTTCAATTTAGAAATAGATAAAACAGGAACCGTCATTTTGCACTCTACTGTATATCAGAAAATGATTAAAGACTGAGAACTATCCAAATTTTAGATCCATATTCACATAAACGATTTCACTAAGATATCAATTTATAGTTACAAACTAATGAAGCACTATAACATGCAGAAAATGGACAGTTTACCTGTCAACATGTAAAGACACTTTTTTAACTTAATTATGTCAGATAAAGAAAATACTGAGTGCTTTGGAACGAAAATGATTACCACTATATATGTTACTTTTATGTACATACAAAATGTCCGTGCTTTTGGGGGCTTACAGATATTGCAGTTTTTAAAATGCACACCGTCCAAGTTTTAGATTGGACCAGGGTCGCTTTGTTTGATGGGATATGGTGGAACTAATTTGCTTTTCCAAGTTTTAACACAGAGTTTTTAGATTTCACGATATAAGAGAAAATCGAGTTAAAAATGTGAACGCGTAGCTTGATCTCCATGTTATAATTTCTAAATTTGCTTTTATTTGATTTTGTGTTGAACTAAGTTGCGAATCTTGTATTTCAAAAAAAAGAAGTTTAATTTCTACCAGGAAAGGAGCTATGTTTTATCTCAACATTATCATCAAAATGCTTTAATTTGTCTGGCATATTCTTAATGAAGAAAACTTTGCAATTCCCGAATTAAAGCACTTCTATAAGTCGAGAAACAAGGGCATCTTGCAACAGATGACACTTTGGACTTACATGTGACACCGTCGATAAACAAGGCAAAAATAAAACCCCTGCAAAAATCTTCAATAGATATAACCTTTAAAAGAAAGCTCCCTATGACCATTTCCCCTCAGAAAAGACATGAAATTGACGTATCTATGCTTTTTCAGCCTTGTCTCTTTCCGGAGAGGAGTTTGTAGACCAAGGAGACCCCATTCGTCTCTCCTGCAATGCAACGGGAGTTCAACGCGTGCCTGAAGACGTCGATTGGTTTTTCAAGGGACATAAAATTCAGAGCAGTGTTCAAGATGAAATTATCATTACAAAATTTCATAGCCCAGAGACGAAGACTCTTATTAGTACTTTAGAAATTGAACGAAGTAAAATGAATAATTCAGGGATATATATCTGTAGAAGTACTGATCTAATGATTGAAAGCCACACTGTCATGGTCATCAATGGTAAGTCTTTTCACTGTTTCAGTTTTCTTTTAATTACTTTAAAAATAGGAGTTGGATCGTGTAGACTATCATTGCCCGTCCTCTTGCCTTATTTTGGTGAATTTCCCTATCTCACTTCAGTGATCACTTCACCTGAAAATTTGATTTTGAATTGAAGAAGCTGTGTATTAGAGATTCCATATATCGCATTCTAAGATTTTATATCATTCATAATCGTACATATGGTGTACTCAAAATTCATTTTCATGTACGAGAAACTTCCACGTGTATTTATAATATCGTGATATGCTTTCTTGCACTTTCGTTAATACCCCATACTGAAAGAAAAAACGTGAACATTTTCCCCATTTTGGAATGATTAAATTGACACCTTTCACCTTTACCATGTAACTTAATAGTACTGGATTTATTTTGCGTGTGTTTTTGGGGTTTTTTTTGCGTTTTAACTTTTGTTAACAAAACATTTTAGTTTACAGCTTATATCATTAAAATGATTGGCAGGTATTCATTACTGAGCAAGTCATAGTGACTAGTCAGAAATTTCTTTTTTCAGCAGCGAGTCATACTAAAGAGAGAGCTGTGGCAGAAGTTGGAGGTAAAACAAGAATACTGTAAAAATCATTTGATTTTCATGTTCTTTCTTTGTGTCTTTATTTATTTACATATTTTAAAAAAAATTTGGTGTTGTTTTATAGACAAACCTAAAGTAAAGAACAGCAACTCTTTATCCACTATCCACATCCAAAATAAATAAATGAATAAACAAATAAAAAAAACTTACAATATACATAACATTTTGTTAGTGCGTAAAATGAATATTGTAGAGGAACGAAATGTTAAAGAAAGACTGCACTCTGAACAAAATGTTCTATAAAATTTTTAGTATCGAAACTCAAAAAAAAAAAAATTAAAAAAAAAAATTGGACGAATCGGCTAATGTATTTCGGTTTGTTTTTGATTTTGTATATGTCGTGACCATCACATCATTTCAACATCTGATTCTCAGGTGAAACTCTACTGTCTATTCCTGAAAAACACATATTCCCTAGAAACACTTGAATATCATTTTGGTTTTTATTATAGGACATATGGATGATAGAACCAATCGACAAGTGGCACAGCAAAGAGACAATAAGTGTTCATTATTAACGATTTATTCACCAATTCTCGTGTTATTATCAACATTATCCTCCATGTATATCTACCTACCAAGGTGAAGCTGTACAGATTAAGCTGTAGAAAATGAAGTTTCCTACCCAGGTCTTTCAGAAATGAGACCTCTATTTTAAATCTAGACAGAGGCTGATAATATCTAAAGGGAAGCAGATATGGTAGTTGTTCGATTCCTTTGGAACATCATTATCAAAGGCCAGTTCACGTGATGATTAAAGAGGCGACTTGTTGAAAGATCAGACACTAGTTCCATGTTTAAAAGATCGTTGCACGCTAGATTGTGATATTATTTTACAAATAAATCATGTTTCATTACAGGTAATCTTTCGTGCAATATTCCATTGTACATTTCTGTCGTTTATTTACGAATTTCCATCTAGAAATCACGACCTGCACATTCTGCCTACATGTACTTGTGAAAATATCATTCCATTCCATATGTACAAATTTTAAGTCACAGTTGGTCTGTCGTTTGAATTATGTAAATCCGAATATCACATACTGAAAATAATTTGTTCTTGTTATATTGTGAAAACTGAGTTGATTTACATTTGCTACAATATTTTCTATTCGCTGAAATAGTAAATGTTTATATGTTGTAATTATGTAATTTAGTATAGCCCCTGAAAACACTGTTTACGGTCATAGGGTATCGCTGTAAACAGGGAAGAAAGTCTCACGACCAACAAAACAACTGTATTTTCATTATAGATTTAATCAAATGTTATACTTTTCTGTTCAAACCTTGTAATTGATTTCAATGATACTTTTAATTATTCATATAGAGAAATTGCTTTTATTCAAAAGATCTATGGGTTTTTGATTTAAATAGTTAATGTGACATCCTTATTGCATTTATGGTAGTTTTTGTGTTTGCTAAAGTGTTGCATTGAAGTATTTCTTGAATATTTATGAGGAATCTTTTATACATTTCATGTACTGTATACAGAATGGTCGTTAGTTCATTGAAAGAATCAAAAAAACGTGTAGATTTATGTGACTATGTGGTGAATTTATAAGAATAAAGAAAATTTTTAAATGAAAGTTATAGTTAGTTTAATATACTGGTTAACAAACTTGACACTATAAACACTCTTATTCAGGGTAGTCTTATCTCTTGCTAATCTTATTTTAGCGGTAATTTTATTCAGCGGTAGTCTCATCTTGTGGTAATCTTATTCAGCGGTAGTCTTTTCTCGTGGTAATCTTACTTTACCGCTAGTTTAATCTCCTGGAAATCCTATTTTAGCTGTAATCTTATTCAGAGGTAGTGGTATTTCGTGGTACTCTTATTTCAGTGGTAATATTCTTTAGCGGTAGTATTACCTCGTGATAATCTTGTTTTGCGGTAAACTTATCTCATTTAGCGGAACTTTATTTACCGGTAGTCTTATCTCGTGGTAATCTTCTTTTACCGGTAGTCTTATTTCCTAGTAATCTTATTTTAACAGTACTCTTATTCAGCGATAGTCTTATCTCGTGGTAATCTTATTTAGCACGGTAGTCTTATTTAGCGGTAGTTTTATTTTAGCGTAATATTATCCAGAGGTGATCTTATATAACGGTAATCTTATTTTAGCGATACTGTCTTATTCAGCGGTAGACTTATCTCCAGGTAATGTTATTTTAGTATATTTAGTGGTAATCTTACTATGCGGCACTTGTAATTTTTTTTTCAGGGTTTTTTGCACTCCCTAGATTTATTTCATTATACTGCATATCAACGAACAAATTTGACGAAGCTTCAAATTCCTGAATGTGTCAGTTTCGATTTACAGTATCTACAAATTTCTAAACCCGGGGAAATACAATTTTATCAAAAAACTTCACGAAAGTGTCAAATAAGCCATCATCAGTTTATGCAGTTTCAGGTGCATGTACTGCAGAGGATACATTCTTGGGCAGAGAGAGAGAGAGAGGCTTGATTATAGTCAACAGGACCTAAAATAGTCTCTTCATAGCTTTTGTTTTTACGATGGTGTTGTGAAAAGAGCATGCAGTTCTGATAAAATGTTTTGCTTAAAAACTAATTAATCTAATTACATGACAACGACTGTCTTATAAAAGAACCCCGTATGGTGCCGAGAGAGGGAGTTCGTTACAGAGCTATAACAATGGGGAAGAGAGTATTTTATGCGGTATACACGGAAATACTTAGCAAAGAAAATTGCACAAATACTACCACACATATCAGGAGGAAGAGTAGTAATGATAATGATACCGTATTTATATAGCACCCTTTTCATACATTTGCATACTCAAAGGTGCTTTACAGTACATAAAACAATTTTTAAATAAAACATTGAAATAAAGTGATTTAAACATAAGATACAATACATATGCTAAATAAGTATAAAACATCAGTTTCAGGGCATATTAAAGTAAAGGTGATGAGATAATGTTGATGAGATTTTTTTTTTTGTGGATGAATTAAAACTATATATAAAAAACCCCATCTCAACTTGATGGAGGCTAGTTACTGAAAGTGTGTTTTCAATGACTTCTTGAAGGCGAACATTGGTTTACAATCCCTCGCATGTTCTGGAAGGGCATTTCACAGTTTCGGAGCTGTTAACATGAAGCGCCGATCCCCGTACGTACTTTTTGTTAGAGTGTACACTTAAAACGAAACTTTTGCAAAGAAAATCAAATCCCACAGTCTCTCTCGTTATGGAATTCACATTTTTAACAAAGTTCGTATTGACAATGATGAAATTTATTCAAGGAGATCAGAAATTGTTCACAAACAAATAACAAATGGCTACATATTAAGGTCTTGGAGTTGTTGTTTTAATTAGGAAGGTACACTCAGTTGGGAAATTCGATTATTGACCTCTCAATGGATTTTTAAGTGGTTTGAACTACAGCGTCAATCAATTCGAACTGTGACGTTCAACACACACCTTTGGTCTAGATAACTGACACTGGGAACGAAGGTTTAATGTTCTCGTCGTGTGCAAGATTCCAGATTCTGCACTTTAATTTTCAGGTTCCTGATTTTATGATTGTTATTTTTCAATACAACAGAAGACATGTTTTGAAATGACTTCATTAACACTTTTACAACTCGATCCCAGAAATAGTCACAAAGAGCTCTTATAGAATATGCCCTATTGTATTGTGTCAACTTTATTTTGGAATCATAAGAAGACAAAAATGATGAAAATAGAAACATGACTCTAAAGATTATAATGATTATATGGAATAGAATGCAATATCTCCATCCAGGTGTTTGCCTCTATATGTAGATTGATTGATTATATGTTGTTTAACGTCCCTCTCGAGAATCTTTCACTCATACAGAGACGTCACCATTACCGATGAAGGGCTGCAAAATTTAGGCCTATGCTCAGCGCTTATGGTCTTTGATTAGTGAAGAGCCTTTAAAGTGCCGCACCCGCTGCGTCACGGGGCCTCGGTTGTTGCGGTCTCATCCGAAGGACCGGCCCATTGTATATATATATATATATATATATATATATATATATATATATATAATATAACTTCAGCATCGGAGGGGGGCCTCTGTGGCCAAGTGTTTAGAGTGTTTAGTTTAGAGCATCGGGCTCAAAATCACAAAGCCTCTCACCTCTGTCGGCGCGTGTTCGAATCTCGGACGCGGCGTTATGTGAGCAAGTTTGCCAGTTTACTTGCGGAAGGTCGGTGGTTCCCAGGTGCATTGTATCTGGGTTCTCTCCTCCACCAACAAAAACTGGACGCCACCAGATAACTGAAAAATTGTTGAGTGTGGCGGAAAGCAATAAATAATCAATCAATCAATCAATCAGCATCGGAGGAGCAAGTTGAATGTATCCAATCAATGCATTGAGCACAGCAAACGTTGGAAAAAATCCTAACCTTTGTTGTACAATGATTGCCACCTTTATCACACGTATAAAACAACAAAGACAGAATTTTGTTATTTATATTTCTATGTATTTTTTAAAAATCCTATCGTTGACCTATTCGTTACTTTAAACGGAACACTCAGTAAGTACTTCCTTTGACCTTGACGACGCTCCATATTTGGTAATTTAAAACAAAAATAACGAATAGAACTAGTTTGCAACAAACCTGTATTAAAGCAATGTCAATTTCATGCATGCATGCAAGTTTCAAAACTTTTATAAAGCTATTCATCTAGGAACGTTTGGACAATGGCGATATTGGAAATGTCTATTCACAAGTGCACGCTTTGAAGGATTAGAGTTTGAGACATGTAATAACTAATTCTGCAGTAAAAGCAGCCGGATCAAACGTTGGCCATGACTAAAGTGAGACTTGTTGTCAAAATACTAATATACCGCACAATCAAAATACTAATATTCAGTGCAATCTAAATCATAATATACAGTACAACCTACGGCCCCAGTAATCCCTCCATGTCACCTATAGACTTATTTTACCCTAAGTCTTTGTGTAGGTGTCAGAAGAAACTCATTGCGCAAAATCTCTGTTTCGACTCTTATGTTTTATTTAGAATATATGATTTATTGTTTGGTTGTATATTGTTTAACGTCCCACTCGAGAATTTTTCACTCATATGGAAACGTCACCATTGCCGGTGAGGGGCTGCAAAAGTGCCTTGGCGCTTACGACCTTTATCGTGCCACGCCTGCTGATTATTATTTGGCCTCGGTTTTTGCGGTCTCATACGACGGTCCGTCCCATTTAGTTGCCTCCTTTGACAAGCAAAGAGTGTTGAGGACCTATTATAACCCGGATCAACACGGTATCAAAGCATGTACATAATGGTATATTCTTATAAAGAATGAACATGGCCAAAGTTAATATTTAACTCATGTTGTATGTATTTTTAGCTCACCTGGGTCGAAGGCTGAATTTAGCTTTTCTGTTAAAAACTTTGTTGTCCGTCGTTGTCATCGTCGTAAACTTTTCACATTTTCATCTTCTTCATCTTTCTAATTCAACCAAACTTGGCAAAAGGCACGCTTACTTACTTACTTATCCTCTTCATCCCCACTGGGACATAGGCACCAACAAGCTTCCTCCACTTCTCTTTGTCCTTTGCCAGATGATGAGCCTGCCCCCAGGTGTATCCTAGCTCTTGAAGCTCCCCTTGGATGGTCCTCCTCCAGGTTGTTCGAGGTCTACCTGGCTTCCTTTTACCTGATGGTGTCCAATTTAAGGCTGTCTTAGGGATCTTCTCACTGGGTATTCTCAGTACATGGCCCAGCCATCTGAAGCGTCGTTGTTTTATCTGAATAGATATGCTGGTACACTTGCATTTTCGAAATAGATTGGTGTTTGTTATTTTGTTTGGCTAGAAGGTTCTATGTATTTTCCGGAGGCAGTTGTTATGGAATGCCTCCACCTTCTGTATGTCACTCTGTATTATCCTCCAACATTCCAAACCATATAGAAGGACGGATTTGACATTGCTGTTGAATAACTTCAATTTGGTGTTTATACTGAAATTAAGCGATTTCCAGATGGACTGAAGTCTATGAAAAGCAATACGGGCTTTTGATAATCTGGCTTGGATGTCTTTTTTTTTTTGTACCAGTGTCATTGCTGATTACGCTACAGAGGTACTTAGAGTTTTCAACCTTTTCCACAGGGTGGTTGTCAAACGGTTATTGGTTCTTTAATTTTTCTATTTACTACCGATACTTTTGTTTTTTGTTGCATTGATGTTCAAGCCGGTCTTTTGAGCGAATGAGTTTAAGATGTTTGTCTTCTCCTGTAGTTTTCTCTGTGTTGTTGAAATTTCTGCCTTCTCTTCTCCAGAACTAACAGGCCAATTTCCAATTTTAATCTTTATACAAATTATCCTTAGGCAAAAGGAACTCATGATTGTTCAAATGAAGAGCAACACCCCCTTCAATAGGGAGATATTAAAAAATATTGCAAAAATAGGGTGGTGTCATTTAAAAGTCTTCATATCAATAACCACTGGGCCAGAAAAGTTAAAATTTACATGCAAGCTCCATGACATAGCGCAGATTTCAGTCTGTTCTTCTTCTCAAGAACCACTGAGTCAGAAAAGTTCAAATTATTTGGCAGCTTTCTGACAGAGTGTAGATTCAAGTTTTTTAAAATCATGACTCCTGGGGATAGGATGGGGCCACAATTGGGTATCAAAGTTTTACTTGCGAATTGACTTGAAGTGACTTGAGTGATCGATGTAGCCTATGGATCTCTTGTTTGAATAAAAATATTGAAGGTTGACTGGAGATTAATATTCCATAGACGTTGAATCCAGACAAATTTTCGACAGAAGTTCATATTAGACAAATGTTCAGTAGAAGATGAAATCATGCGAAAAGTTCAATAGAAGTTAAAACCAAGTGAATGTTCAGTAGAGGTTAAAATCAAGCGAAAGTTCAATTGAAGTGAAAATCAGGCGAATGTTGAATAGAAGTTAGAATAGGGCGAATGTTAGACGGAAGTTAAAATCAGGCGAATGTTCAATAGAATTTCAAATCATGCGAATGTTCGATGGAGGTTACAATCATGAGAATTTTCAATAGAGGTTAAAATCAGGCGAATGTTCAATAGAGGTTAAAATCAGGCGAATGTTAGATGGAGATTACAATCAGACGAATGTTTAACAGAGATTAATAGCAGGCGAATATTCAATAAGACTTTAAAATCGGGCGAATGTTCAATGAGAGGTTAAAATCAGGGGAATATACAATAAGCCTTTAAAATCAGGCGAATTTTCAAGAAGACTTTAAAATCAGGCGAGTGTTCAACAGAAGTTAATTGTCTGTTTGTTTTCCTCCACACTCAACAATTTTTCAGTTATCTGGTGGCGTCCAGTTTTTGTAGGTGGAGGAGAGAACCCAGATACAGTGTATCCAGGAAGAGACCACCGACCTTCCGAAAGTAAACTGGCAAACTTTCTCACATATATCGGCGCGAGCGGGATTCGAACCCGTGCCCACTAGAGGTGAGAGGCCATGTGATTTTAAGCGCAATGCTTTGACCACTCGGCCATGGAGGCCCTCAGTAGAGGTTAAAATCAGGCGTATGCTCAATAGAGGTTAAAATCAGGCGAATGTTCAATAGAGGTTAAAATCAGGCGTGTGTTCAGTAGAGGTTAAAATCAGGCGAATTTTCAATAGAAGTTAAAATCAGGCAAATGTTCAATGGAGGTTAAAATCAGAAGAATGTTGAACGAGAGGTTAAAATCAAGCGAATATTCAATAGAGGTTAAAATCAGGAGAATGTTGAACGAGAGGTTAAAATCAAGCGAATATTCAATAGAGGTTAAAATCAGAAGAATGTTCAATAGAGGTTAAAATCAGGCGAATGTTCAATGAGAAGTTAAAATGAGGCGAATGTTCAATAGAGGTTAAAATCAGGCGAATGTTCAATAGAGGTTAAAATCAGACGAATGTTCAATAGAGGATAAAATCAAGCGAATTTTCAATAGAGATTAAAATCAGGCGAATATTCAAATGAAGTTAAAATCAGTTAAAATATTCAATAGAGGTTAAAAGCAGGCGAATGTTCAATATAGGTTAAAATCAGGCGAATGTTCAATAAGAGGTTAAAATCAAACAAATGTTCCATAAAGGAATGTTCAGTTTAGGTTAATATCAGGTTTACGTTTGTTACAGGGATGCTGAAATTAGAAAAATGTACTATCTGTTCACGTTGAGATCGGGCGAATGTTTAATCGTTGTTTAAATCAGGCTAATTTAAGGTGAATTCGGGTGAATGAAATCCGGTGAGTGCTCAGGTAATGACTACTGAATAGAGATAAATAATGCTTAAATAAAGTATTGGTTAATATCTACAATGCTCTTGATGACCTATAGAATTATTACACAATTTAATATAATTTCATGAAATCTCCAGTCTCAGAAATATCATCTGAAATACAGAGTAATATACAATGTTATTCTGATCCAAACAATGCTTTTTGGGTGGCACCTATCATAATAAAGCATGCATTTCTTTGACGCGGGAATTTTCGGTTATTGTTTGGATAATGAAGATATCTCGAAATGGTTATTAATATAATGGCGCAGAAGACAAAGAAATAGTCCATAAAAACGAAAAAGAACCCAAAATAACAACCTTTTAGAAAATACAATTTCACCAGATGTCAATCATTATGACATGAGATATAAACAAAACTCGCAGCTTTCTAAACGTCAGACTGTAGCTTTTTGTCCTTCTTGTGAATAAATGTAAATAAAGCTAGCTGAATTTTGACAAGGGGTAATATTGCTAAATGTTCTATCATAGACGGAACCAGTGATGTCAATAACGACCAAACACTGAAATAATTACATCAGAGTCAGTGACGGGATTTTGCGTGCCGTAGATTTGGTTTCGGATAGTAATTGGCCATGAGGTATCATACTTCTTTTGTTATCTCTTTTCTAGGGGAAAACATGAGACAGAAGAAGAGGAATTCGTTCCCCCAAGAACGTGTAAAAAGCATGCATTTTATCTCTCTCTTAATTCAAACCGCTACATGTGACTACTGATAGACCTCACCACAGTGACTATTGATGGGCCCTCTTAATTGATACCGCTACGTGGTGACTATTGATAGACCCTTGTGTGCTCTAAGTTTACGCTATCTTTTAAAACGAATAGAAATTGATTTTTTCCCTTTATTTTCATTAGCAAAAAATGTGTCATGGTATAGTTCTATTTAATCAGCTTCTTGGTGCAAACAATGACCCTAAAATGAAGGACTATTTACTTGATCTTGTAGTCACATCTCTTAATAATTCATTATAATCATGGTTTTGTTGTGATTCATTGAAAATGTGTTTCATTTGGCCGATCATCCCATCAAGAAATAGTGGAAGGAAGCTCAACTGTTTGTAATTCTGATCAATTGTAATGACCCTGGGGTCAAAAGAAACTTCAATATGGGGACCGAAAAACGGCATCTTTCTATAAAAACCATGATCCCAGAACTCCTCTTACATTTTACGATGTAGCAAAATCATCGTTTGGAATATGATTGGTGGCAGGAAAACTGATGATTGTTTTAATTAATTGTGGATGATTATTACACTAGGAGCCAGTCAAGAGCCGAAAGTTTAAAAAGGCCTTAGTAATTTTTCAATTAAAAAAACATTGAGTACAAATATCATACTCTGCAGATTCAGACACAGGATGGATAGAATGGGGTTTAATATAAGACACCACAAGGCACTCCGATCAGACATTTAGCAGCGAGGACATTTTCTCATGGCAATGGTGATTTTAACAAGAGTCATCCTTATTAAGTCATGTCCGAAAGACCTGCAACTTTTACTTCTAATGTCGACCACTTGGACGTGGTGGAAGAACAGTTGCTACCTATTTTGACGACGCTGATCTGTCACGCGGGGCTCGAAACGAAGCCAGCCCCTAGTCGTAGGAAATGAAGTTTTAGGGTTTAGCGGAAACAAATAAACTGAGTGATGAATCTTAATGTTTGTATGATTTCCCATCCGGACCGCCTTGAATGACTCTTTTCTTGAGCATCGCATGAAGCGTATGCAGCAGTTTGTTGATTGTACAAAAAATGTTGAAGCTAGCTCCCAGAATGCCCTTTTGTGATAAAGGTTTCTAATTTGATAAATATTATTTTGTTTAAGTTTTTACACACTGGTTTAAATATCATCTCTTCAAAGATTGTTAGACTTACATTTTGCGGTTATTGCACGTTAGGGCAAGTTATTATATCAAATCGCAGATTAAACTGGGTGGAATGTGAAAATATGACATGCTTAGCAAGATATCTGTACATACGGTCCAGGAACAGTACTTTCAACAGTACTTTCAATCTTGATTTACAAAGTACATGCATAATATTAGATAGTCCTGAGTGTAAGGTATATAAATATTTTGAAAAAATGCATGTTGTTTGAAATAGTATAATAAACTTTTATCTTAAAAGTACATATCCCTACATGTAAAGGATATCAAACCCAATTCTACCAAATATTTTAAACGTAGGATTCTCAATAGACCCAATCAAAATAAAATTTGTTAAATTTCCGGGAAACCTTTACATTTACAGCTTAAATGTTACGCCGCCCAAGGATGAAAAGATATGGCGTAGAGGAACTTAATCAAAATGTAATTCAAGAACCCACATCTGCGGGTCCACGACCGGGAATAAAACACAATGTCGCACGCGTCTCCTCAACAGACACAGTCTTTAATTAAGTTAAAATTTCAAAGAATCGCAATATCAAGCTACCAAGAGCAAATTGTGTACCCCTGATTTCTCCGCTTTTGATTCTATTGGATAAATTCCACTGATAATTGTTTTCTCTCTAATCACACCCTCCTTCAAGCTAACAGTCAACTTTTATGCGCAGTTGAAAAGATGCTGCAAAGCCAATGCTAGAAGAGGCCGATTTCTGTTGAGACATATGTTGTAATTTTTGCCAGGTCAAGTAAATAATACACGATTTTTATGTTTATTCGAGAATCTCATTTTCTCATTTTATAGAAGTTGGTACGGAACTGGGTAAACTAGCTATATTGCTGCAATGTTTATGATGTGCCCCAAACGTGTCAGAAGTATGCAATGGGATAATAAACATTGTCTATTGCAATAAAAAGGATAATCAAACAATAGAAAAATAATTAGATAGAATTCTTTATGTTATTTGATGTTGTTATGAAAAGAAAAAAAAGAACACCTCATTTGCCTGCTTATGTTTTGACGCATACCGACATCTCAGACAGCCGCCCGCGTGGCGCAGTGGTTAGAGCGTCGGGCTCAAAGATCTGATGATCCTTGAGTCGGGGGGTTCGAATCCCACTGTGGGACGTGGGTGCCGGTCTTTCGGATGAGACCGTATAAACCGAGGTCCCGTGTCGCAGTAGGTGTGGCACGATAAAGATCCCTCCCTGCTCAAAGGCCCTGAGTGCCGAGCATAGGCCTAAATTTGCAGCCCTGTCACCGGTAATGGTGACAGCCGCCGGATAGCTGAAAAATTGCTCAGGCGGCTATAAACAAACAAACAAAAAACAAAAACAAACATCTCAGACAAGTTTCTAATATCTTTTTGTAACCATATTCACTGTGCTGCTGTCCCCCTTGAATCATATATGATTAATTAAATATCCAATTTTTCCTAGACTCAAACACGTTCTAAAACAAAATTCACTTTAGAATATGCCAGTACTTAATTTACTTAATTTTTTAAATATATACATGAGGGTATGAAATGCAACGCTTCATATGGCGTACTTATCATGAAACGCGTTATATTTACATTTTCCTTTCATTTCTGTCGGAATATTCCCAGTTGTTAAAATAGACATACTATTTTTATCAAGAATCATACGCGCATCACAACTGCAACACATTCATGAGGAAAAGGCTATCATTGCAATTTTGAAAGATATCAAATGCAAAAACATTGAAAATGTAAATTTTGTACAAAGTCACACTTTTTCGACATTCGTGAATAATTTTTACAGTATATCTTAAAACTTTAAAAGTTTGAATATTGAATTTGTACATATATTTTTGACATCGGATGGTAATGAATCTCGAGAACTACTATATTATTTCAGAAGTTTGCAGCGTAAAAAGAATCGGAAATAGTGAGCGATATGAAAGAGAAAATTGTGGAATTCAATCTTAGTTTATTCCCACTTAGCCAAAATTTTGAAGTTTCTATTCCCACCTGGCCAAAATTGTAATTTTTACACCCGAGTAATTAAATGGGTATAGTTTGTTTCACTTGTGACATTTTACATGTCACCTGTTGTGTTTGTGTTGTGTACTATAATTGGCTAAATGCATGTTTCGTTGATAAAAATATAAAAAAAAAACTATTTAAAATAAAAATCAATATTCAATCTAAGAAATTAATCATCTTAGATTATAATTACGATTATTATTTTTTATAATTTTGTGTTTCACGACCTTCAAAATGAATTAAAGTAAGAAAATTAACTTTAGACCAAATGAAATTAATTCACCCACAATTTGCTTATTATTTTATGTGTACTGTCACAATATCTAAATAAAATTGCAATGATAACTTGCCCATGATAACCTTTTATACACCTTTGTTAAATTAATTTATATGTATGATAGATCTTTGATTGCATTAGTACAATAATCAGTGATGTGTCATTCGTTATACTAAGTCAAACTTAATCAAATACTGAATCAAAATGCAAATCTGAATATTGTTAATGGATAATTGAAGACAAAATAAATAGACAAAAGAATCAGATAGTTACATATTGGATAGCATAGCCTGGAAAATTGTAATAACTGATAGCATTTTTGGACATCAAATATAACTGGACAGTTTTGCCCTGATGGTCTTTTAATCTAATGATGAGACTCATCAAATAAATGATCTGTACCTTTTTCCTACAAGAAGAATATTCATTTCTAAAGCTTTTTTCTGTTATGTATCATGGGCAACGTTCATATGGATTTTCTAGAAAATGCATAGATTTTTTTCCTCTATCTTCTTCATGTTGGTTATAAGTTTTCCGTGAGAACAAGATACAACGAACGGACAAGCTGGTGGTGTGTTTACAGACAACGTCCTGCTACTGTGACAACGTCCTGCTACTGTGACAACGTCCTGCGACTGTGACAACGTCCTCCTACTGTGACAACGTCCTGATACTGTGACAACGTCCTCCTACTGTGACAACGTCCTGCTACTGTGACAACGCCCTGCTACTGTGACAACGTCCTGCTACTGTGACAACGTCCTGCGACTGTGACAACGTCCTCCTACTGTGACAACGTCCTGCTACTGTGACAACGCCCTGCTACTGTGACAACGTCCTGCTACTGTGACAACGTCCTGCTACTGTGACAACGTCCTGCTACTGTGACAACGTCCTGCTACTGTGACAACGTCCTGCTACTGTGACAACGTCCTGCTACTGTGACAACGCCCTGCTACTGTGACAACGCCCTGCGACTGTGACAACGTCCTGCTACTGTGACAACGTCCTCCTACTGTGACAACGTCCTGCTACTGTGACAACGCCCTGCTACTTTGACAACGTCCTGATACTGTGACAACGTCCTGCGACTGTGACAACGCCCTGCGACTGTGACAACGTCCTGCTACTGTGACAACGCCCTGCTACTGTGACAACGTCCTGCTACTATGACAACATCTGAAAACACCCTAGTGACTTATGGCAGACCCCACAACTTGGTTGGACTGGCTGCTGATTCTTTCAAGAAGCGTTGCAGTGAAGAAGCAACACCTATCCCTTCAATGTATGATGAGGAACTTGGAGGACTGCGGAACACAGACTGTAACGATACTGTGATGGACATAATCCGTTAGATTCCAACATTTCAGGCATGTAAATCCTCCTTATACAGAAGACGTGCCAAGAAACTGAACCTGCCAACATCCCAAGGGGAGGTCAACATCCACGGAATATGGGGCAGAACTTTGACCGGGGAAAGATGTCTAATCTGTGATGATACCGACCCTCAAGTAGACCGCATACTAGTGTTCGCTGTCGATGCCAACATGATGTAACTATGCGCTTCAGAGATAGTGCATAGTGATAGAGTCAGTCCGAGTCAGTTTCCTGCGAACTTCATCAAGGGATGTGGAGGAATGTTCATTCCAGTGGACTGGTGGTTATGTTTAAAAAGGAAGAAGATTTTCATCAACTTGTAAGGAGAGCGGTTGTTCTTCCCCTGGTACCCGAAAACAGCGTAGAGGATGTGTTGTTCCAGGCTTCAGTGTGCTGCAATTTAAGGACTATGTAACCGAGGCCTGGGTTGAAGATCATCTCTGTCACTGGAATCACTTCGACAATGACGGCAAAGAACAACCAACGTAGTGGAAGGATGGCATCACAAATTGAATGTTATGTGTCGACGACTCCATCCAAAAGCATTCTTCATCCAGATTATCCAAAAGGAGCAGGCTGCCAATGAGACCAAAATGATTCAACTTGATGCTAGAGATATTGTAAGACCTAAGAAAAGGAAATACCAGCAGCTGAACCGGCGCATTCAGCAAGAGATGAAGGACAGATTTCGTCAAGATGCTATAGGAATGATAAAGTATGCAGATGCTGCCTCCCACCTGTTCTATCTACAGTGATATTATCTGGGCATTCTGTGAATGTGTGAAATGTAAAAACAAAACAAAACAAAATGTTGTATCATTAATAATGATATCATGATTCTGAAACTCTAACATCCTTTATACAATATATGAACTTAATAAAACATGATGAAAAATATCCCTAGTTCTCTATTCCAACAAAAGACCAATTTTTCATGCTACATGTATGTTCAGAAAATGACGAAAATTCAAGTGTGTCGCAGCTTTATTCCCATTATTATGATTTCATGGAATCAGTTTATTAACATACGAAAAACAAGAAAATAAAAAAAATCAGTTTATTTAATATCAATGTGATTACCTTCGGAAATTAATTTAGCTGTGAAAGATGTAAACAGACTATAGGTCACAGATGACTTATTGCTTTTGTTCTCCACTAGTACCCCATTCCCATCTAGCCAAAACAGTTTACCTATAGAAATTTCAGAATTTTGACTTCGTGGGAAGACACCTCAACCTTTCTCTTCAGGATATTTTTCTACCAAAATATATAACTTATTCCAAAATTTATATGTATTATATGTGCAATAGAGGTAAAACAAAATTGAAATATATAGAATTTGTTAAATGTTGAGCTTAAATTCTACTAAACACTTCAAATTTTTAAAGACCTATTTATAACTCAAATCTGAGTAGCCAACATCATTAAAAACGATTTTGTATCCCAGTCTCACAGCACCGTCATATTAAAAAAAAAGCTAAGTCTTTGAATACCTTCAAGTATTAAGCGTCAAGAACGTTAATCGATCAAATGAGTCATGCTTGCCCAATAATTAAAATCATTGTTAGGCCGACTATCTGAGAGGTGACGTAAGGAGGTACAGCTGCGTTTGAGAGAGCTATCTAAGTCGTGTTATTTTGTATGACATCTCAAAGAAGCAGATGTCGCACAGAGCAGCAAGATTTAAAAGTAAATCTAAAAGTCATACAGAAAGCATTTACTTGTCTCTGCTGATCCTGGGAGAACATTTTCTTTATATCTCTACAATATTATCATTAGTAGAAAATTTTCACTCGAAAAGTTGACAATTCTTCTCTTATCACAAACGTTAATCCAAAATCCGAATGCAGTGGACGCATTAATTCTAGAATGCTAGTTGCTTTGCAGAACTAAACTTTCGCCCTTAAAGTTATTTTGTGTGGCCCTCATCGAGACTTACACTCTGTTTTTAAATTTCTACATTTCCAGTGAAGTAAGCAATTTTTCATTTTCATCGTGATACTTCATTGACTTTTTTTTAAAGTTTCATGTGATGCTTCATTGACTTTTCAGAATTTTTAATTTTTAAAAACTGTGTCATCATGATCAGAACAAATTTTACTTTCATGTGCACCATGGTTCACTGAAAATTGTTCAAAGACATTCGTATTTCAAACAAAACATCGATTTCTCATACATCATTTTCAAATTGATAGAAGGGGCTTACAAAGTGGTAATAATGGAACATAGAAATATATATATTTGCCACATAAAAGGCTATTGAAACCCAATCCTATACGACAGTACCTACATCTGTAACGGAGAGCGCGGAAGAGCAAAGGGAAAAAAACCCTGTGATAATACTCTCAATTACCAATCGGCCAACTACAGATGAGGGAAATGAAATTGGTTTTTCATATTATTTCAATTACTAATAGTAATGCGATCTACTGGCCAATCGATAAAGCCATTCCGATGTCAGAAAAAATGTTGTTTTGTATTACATGTCTAGAATAACTAACGTCGACGTTATGACTGGGAAAACAGCTTTCCCATAAGGGCTTTAAACTTAAAAGGGGACCAGTTTTCGTCACCTCAGTAACATCATTGCTGGCAACAGATCGTGGTGGATTTGAACTGCATAATCCATCATTTTAGTATTTCCTGCTTTATAATTAGCTCACCAGTGACCATGTTTAGTCATTGTTTGTTTAGTGACTATTTTGTATAAAATCGACTCTGAGTAAGGCAGAAAAAAACCCCTAATATGATGTTTAATTTAAATTCAAGAGTATCATTGCCTGCCTGTATGTCTGCCATTGAAACTCGTGTAACAGACGTACAATAGTTTACTTGCTACGAGCATACCATTGTATTTAACAAAAACTAAAGATTTATATACATGTGTATACTAGTAAAGGTGTCCGAAGCCACTGATCAACAGAGGCAATCATGCAAACAAAGTCGGGGGGTGGGAATTAATGAATCACTATAACCACCCTTCATCCCACTTCCCTTTTAACCACGACTTTATAATGGAGAACATTCGAAGCTCATACTTCCCACAAGGATAATTGTTTTCAACAACACAAACAGTCATAACCCTTAACCAAGGTCATTTGATCAAAATCAAGGGTAAGCGCGACTCGCAGAGGATATTAGTCTTTCATCAACTCTAGTCGAGTTACAACAAAAGTTCAATCTTATGGACATACGCGACGTTTCCGACATTTTCTATATAATTATTATTCATCTCCTCGATATGATGACTTCTTGTCTTATATAATAGGTTTTAATTTTGTGATGTAGTAATATTTAAAGTACTGGGTAGCTCAGTAGTGAAGTCACCTACTTTGTAAAGTAAGGATCACGGGTTCGATACCCCTTTGTTCCAAAGATTTTCTCTACTTCTTTACTACGGTAATGCCAACTGATAACTCTAAAACAGACATGGTAACATACCCCAATTTGTATTGGTAGAAACGAGACAAAATGCAAGTGAATTGTACTAAAAATTTCACGAAAAAATATATTTTATTGAGAAACGTCCCGTATGTCCTTAATTTGGGGCGGGATTTCTTTTTCGGGCTAGCCTTTCGGTCAGATTCTCTTTAACTGTCTCTCCGTTTACACCACAAATGGATATTTGATGAGTTTTTGTTTCAAACAAAGTGCAAAATGTATTGTCTGTGCTAATGGGGTTATAAGAAGTTGCACGACATCTTGTACTTTGTACGACCTTTTCCTAGACTAGTAAAGGTGCAATACTTTGGAAGAACTGCTGAATTGGGAAAACATTAATACTTTCGACAGCTAAAAAAAAATTATTAATACTTTTGACAGGTTAGAAAAAATTAATTAATACTTTCGACAGGTAAAAAAAGAAAAGAAAAAGAAAATAGGTAAGAGATGCTGAAGTGGAAGTCGTCTCTCGGATTTTACCAAAGACCAGATTAAAAGAATAAGCATATCTGTATTCAACTATCTGATTAAAAGAATAAGCATATCAGTATTCAACTATTTGATTAAAAGAATAAGCATATCAGTATTCAACTATTTGATTAAAAGAATAAGCATATCAGTATTCAACTATCTGATTAAAAGAATAAGCATATCAGTATTCAACTATCTGATTAAAAGAATAAGCATATCAGTATTCAACTATCTGATTAAAAGAATAAGCATATCAGTATTCAACTATTTGATTAAAAGAATAAGCATATCAGTATTCAACTATTTGATTAAAAGAATAAGCATATCAGTATTCAACTATTTGATTAAAAGAATAAGCATATCAGTATTCAACTATTTGATTAAAAGAATAAGCATATCAGTATTCAACTGATTGTCAAATATCAGTATTCAACTGACTGTCAATTCTTCTTTACTGACTCGCATTTGATATTTAATTCAGTGGTTGCTACCTTTCTTTATTAGTTTGTTTGTTTCCGTTATGAGATATACATGTATTAAGACGTTAACTTCGCAGTTGTTGGGGTTCCACAAACAGCGTGACTGGGAGAAAACATTGACTTTGCTATTGACTTGGCTTGCTTAGTTTACTATCTTGTTAATTCTCTCTCTCTCGCTCTCTCTCTCTCTCTCTCTCTCTCTCTCTCTCTCTCTCTCTCCGGCATATAGTCTATTGTGGGACAATTGGCCATTTGTTTTTGTGTGTTTCCGCCAGATCTAAGCTTATGACACACATTTAACTACCATTGCTGAAGATCTGATCATGGTCAAAATCAAAGTAATGAAGTTTGTCGAAAATTGGTTGTAAGATATGAATCTGTTTGAAATGTTATATATGATCCCATTCTATTTGGATGAAATTCAAATAGGTCATCCTCACGATTGTTAATTCAATAATATACTGTTATTCTGTATTGTGTTTCAGACATTATATTCGACTTCGAGGTACGATCAAAGAGACGATATGACGTCACCATGCCATCATTTGGTCATATCCTCGTGGCTCCCGCACATCACATCATTCATATTTCGATTTTATGTCTTTGGCTCAAGTTAAAAATACCATAAAACATATCATTTAGATTGTTCTGATTTTATTTTTACTTCTTTCTGATGATCTCGTGGGGGGCTTTTTCACACATTTATTAACAAGGAAAGTCAATCAAACATTCCTGATATATAATGTTTCAGATTTCAAAATAGGTCAGTTGAGACACTGGTAAGTGTAAAACCACCTGTATTTAGCTAAGAAAATCCTGAACTGCTGCAACATGAAGTCTGTAAGAACGCGGTTTATGAAAGTAATCTCAAAGAAAACTATCTAGCAATTTTTTTAAAGGGTGGTGGTGGTGGTGAAATAGTCGAATAAGACTGTTTTGCATGTCACCAAGGACTTTTTAAATCAACATTTGATTTCATGAAATATTCTGATTTTATGTAGCTGAAATATATCTACACAACAGTAGCTTGTGTAGCTGCGAATTATGAATATGCTATACCTACTGTCATGTCAGAGAAAGGTCTCCGGGAGAGAGACGCACAAAGTACAAACATTTATCACGGTAAT
The DNA here is from genome assembly GCA_024699665.1 of Ostrea denselamellosa. Taxonomy (NCBI): domain Eukaryota; kingdom Metazoa; phylum Mollusca; class Bivalvia; order Ostreida; family Ostreidae; genus Ostrea; species Ostrea denselamellosa. The sequence continues at coordinate 14,170,416 of JAMZEH010000014.1, forward strand.
TAGACACTCTGCGTGCTGAAGCGACACCTCCTATCGTGTTCATCTAACGTCTACGATCAGTTTTGGTGTTTATGGTTTTCCAGTCAGTACAATTAGTCACATCGCCCGCTGCACTGCCGTCTATGCCAAAACTATCAGCCGCTAAACGGGAATTATGGGATTTCGTGTGCATTTCCATCTTGTGAAAAATGATTTTATATTATTTCATTAAATAATGTAGATAGCTATCACAATGTTTAGTACATGACTTGGGCACAGGCGTTTAACGTTTCAAAAAAAAATCACAATATTGAAAATCACATTTTAGTGTTCGCATGTAATTTTCAATGCATTAAGCACCCTCGGATTTATGTGTTTCGTTTAATTACTATCGTGTTTGCTTTCATCCAGATCTCCAACACGTAGATACTATTGTTGATTAAGTATAACAATAGTATTCTGTGGCTTTCAATATATCCAAATCGAACTCGACGACAGTCAACCATTTTTATATCTCGAATATCTTGGAAACAATTGTTATATATATATATATTTTCCTAGCTAAGACATCTTCATTTGATCATAACCAAACTGGCGAACGGTGAATAATATATTCTTTGAAAACGAAATCTACACAGCATCGTGATCAGATTTAACCATGTTTGTTTCTTTCGTGTGAAATGTACATATAACAAGAGAATAGAAAGGAAGTTCAATAAACAGTATGTTGCGAGGGGGTCAAGAAAATATGCAAAGTATAGTATATCACGTAACCTCTAACGCACATTAATCTGAAGAGAAATGGACTCTAATGAGAAAAACAACAGTTATCATGGCGGTGGGTTTGGTGTATTCCGAAAGTTCAACGTCGTTGCAATTCGTAAAAGTACGTTTATGTCAAGTCAGATTGCGTCCATTATAACAGTATCTGATGCACTGACGTATATGGATGACAAAATACAATAGGAAATGATATTCATATCTGTTCTTGGCTTCGAATACTATTTAATAGTATTTGATACGAACTGACTATGTTTATAAGCTCTAGAAACGCCAAAAATGTAATGTCCACGAAAAAACTTAATAAATCACATTCATTGCAATTTGTGTTATTACATTTCACGTTGATATTATAAATAAACAAAAAAGCAATATATATTTCTTTCAGAGATGCTTTATAGACTACTTAATGAATTCTATTTCTTTATGATTACAAACACATTTACACCAGACGACGTCAGATCGATCATCAAGCCGATACTTAGTAGTTAGAATCGGTTGTTTTTAGCTGTTCAATAAGTCATTCTATTTCATTCATTAATGACAATGAAATGATTTTATGATATCATGTACAACACTGAACACAGTTATAAAAATTATTCATGTTATTACAATTCGCTTTGATCTCGACGCCAAATATAATAATGCAATTCTAATGGCGTTCGTTACATTTTGCGTTATTACATTTCATGTTTCTTACTATATCTTCTTTTATCAGTCTCGGGTACAAGGCAAAACTTTACTGATATACTAACAAATGGCTTCATCTCGGAAAACGCAAAAATCCCTCGTCGTTTTCAAATAGAGTCATTTCTGAGAAGCTGTGTACCTTAGTATCATCATTCTGAAATCACTTGTACTTTCTACGTTCACAATGCGACAGATAACCGATATTTACAACTTCTGATATACGAGATGACTAATCGAGTTTGTAAGTTGTTACACAGTGTAAATAATCCTTTGAAAATCAAAGAACACCAAACATAAGGGAGACGTGCAAAAGCGAAAATCGAACAAATCTGGACAGCCGGATGGGATATTTGCATGAACTAATTACTAAAGTAGGCGATAAAACTCTAAACGATTTTCATCATCGGAGCATTTGTCAATGATAGACTGCTTTTTGATTCTGTTACTGTGGTAGTTTACAAGATTGATAAATTGTACTATCACTCTTGAGTACGTAATTAGTATTCCGATATTTAAAAAATCTCATTGAAAATGATTAAATGACAGTGTATCCTTGATTAGCTGACTTATAAACTTATAAATCGAGTTTAGTATTGTGAAGAGCAGAATAAAATTCTTAGTTATAAGCCTGGTTAGTGTTTGTGACAGGTTAAACAACGTACTGATGAGATTTAATGTCTTCGCACGCGAAGTACGATGACTTTATTCAAACATCTACAAATGAAATCTCTACATTATTAATACACAAAAAGTTGACTTGTGTAAAAATACCCCACCCCCCCCCCCCCACACACACACAAAATTGCCTTACTGTTATTTATACGAAGTCAGACCGAAGGATGATATTGTGTTTTAAAAACAATTCTCAAGTACTCTCTCTCTCTCTCTCTCTCTATCTATCTATCTATCTATCTATATATATATATATATATATATATATATATATATAAAATTGTAAACATTTTCTGAGTGCATTACAAATCCACTGTAAAATAATGCAGTTTATCTAAAATCCCTGAACATATTTATAAATATTTTCTGAGTGCATTACAAATCCACTGTAAAATAATGCAGTTTATCTAAAATCCCTGAACATATTTATAAATATTTTCTGAGTGCATTACAAATCCACTGTAAAATAATGCAGTTTATCTAAAATCCCTGAACATATTTTCAACTGGAATAATGGCGACTATATCAAACATATTATCTATTCAAATAAAAAAGAGATAAGAGAAAAAGAAATCAAAAGATAAGCAATTTTAACAAGAAACCGAGAGAAAAAACTTCTTTGCTCACTTTACTGAATACACTTTGAGGATCACTGAAATAAAGGAATAAAAATTACCAAAAAATCAATCACAAGCATTAATTTCTAAACTTCTTTACATTATTAATTCTATGAACAAAAGTTTTAGAATTTGAAAATTCCCGGAAGAATTACCAACAACAGATTTGTGTATCGTGAATGCACAACAATTCTCTTTTATTTTCTTTAATCATGTAAAAAGTTCATAAAAACAATTACATTTAAAGGCCATGCAAGTTTATGCATCATTTAACTTCAAGACTTTGGTGATGCGGAATAAAATGCTAAGAGCTGAATCGTGTTCGTAAATTGCTAAAAAATTCTAATTAGTCTTTTCCAAAGTCCCAGACACTGTTACGAACTGTCAATATTTCATCAGCTTCATTTTTCGATGAGAACATTGATTCAATATCGAAAAAGAGTGCTATGACAGATTGAAAAAAAATGGGCGTTTCTGTGATGCAGTAAATTCTCCTGCAGAGGACGAGGAAGTAAATTAGCCGTGTCAACCTATTGTTTCTGATTTCTCAACTGCATTCGGGATATTTGCAAGCTTGGGAATCGGAAACTTTTGCAAAGCTTCTTTCAGATTAGAAACCTCTATGAATCATGCTGATTAATACCAATATGACAGGTGGTTCTTTTTTTGCATTATGACACAAATCTGATGAGTCAGGACCTATCGAACTGATGTCATTATTAATTAGCGTTCCTCCGTGAAGTTCTCTGCGATTGCTATAAAACACAGTAGAGCTTGACTCATTGAAACCATTTAGATTTTGTCATCATTTTGTGTTTCTGTTGCAACTCAATACAGTAAATGTTGTCAAAGGAGCGGACTTCCTAACGATATCGATTACGTTATTGCGGGTTAGCAACGTGGACCACTATGCCTATTCAACATGCAATGTACATATTCCTTTCTTCAATGGGAATTTCAGCATATCTTTGATTTATGCTAAATTAACCTCATTAGTTGCAACCAAAAAATTAAAGGTTTGGGGGACAGATTTTTATACAATACAACTAAAAAAAGATGTTCAGTTTCCTGTAAAATATAACCAAAATGTCCATGTCGACCACTTATTTTCCAATAGATATCCTTCCAGAAATTTCAATCATATTTCGCAGTGGTAGAGCGTTTGCTTCGTAACCGGGAAATCGTGAGGTCGAGCCCCGCTCGTGCCATGGCCGCGTCAAACCTAAGACGTAAACAAATGTAGTGATTGCTCCTTCCAGCAGCTGCAAATTATGTTGGCATATTTTTCAAGGATTCCAAATGCAGTCTCCAGTTGCTGGTTCTTTCTGCTTTGATAAAGTCACGAAGAATGGATATCATATTCAATAAACCGGAATGTCATAAGCTGGAACCCCGCTCGTGTAAAACTTTAGACGAAAACATAGGTAGTGATTGCTCCTTCGCCAAACTTTCGACATTCAGAAGTGAGAATCACGGGTCTTTCGGATATGACCTTAAAAAGACGTCCCGTGTAACGACAGGTGTTGGCACGTTAAAGAACCATCACTGCTACCGCCCTGAGCGCTAAGCATAGGTCCATATTTTTTATATTTCACCTACCACTGGTGACCCTGTGGGTACCCGGGTCAGAATAGATCGTAAGAGTCGACTAAACGGGGCGGTCCTTCGGATAAGACCGCAAAAATCGAAGCCCTGTGTCACAGCAGGTGTGACACGATAGAGATCCCTTCTTGCTCAAAGACCCTAAGCGCCGAACATAGGCCTAAATTTTGCAGCCCTTCACTGGCAATGGTGACATATCCATATGAGTGAAAAAATTTCAAGCGGGACGTAAAATCACACACACACACAACTGGTGACGTTTCAATATGAGTAAAAAATGCTCGATGGGACATAAAACAGTCAACCAATCATATTTCGATACGATATGTATCAATCATTATCCATTTTGGCATACACAACCTTTCTGAGATTTTCTCTAAAATTATTTTCTGATCTCGATATGAAGAATTGTTGTATAATTTTCCAAAATAGGTTTAAATTTTATATTGTAGTAAAATTACAATACTTCGAATGTCAGCCTGGGTAACTCTTTGGTTAGATCAATTAACTGGTAATGCCGTGGCCGCAAACCACGGATGAAATGTACGCTCATCTCCCTTTTCACCAGTGACTATCTGCGTGAAAATTTTCTCGCTTCTCATGAATACGCATGACGCAACTTGGTCAATCGCTGAGCTTCCAAGTACAGGTTAGTCGGAGATTTAAACTGTTTATAGAGCAAAATTAGTCTTGACCAATCGGAACTCTTGCTCTTTCACTTCTTCGGTAAACTAACCCAGCAGAATCCGTATGTGTACAGATATGGCGTTTTTGACATTGAACAAATGAACAAACAGACGAGTGGGGGTATATGAATATGATTTTTTGTCAAAGATACTTTCGTAGCATAAAGCATATATTTTCATGGCCGCATCCATTACCGAGTTAAACGCGGCTGCGCTAAATCAGATCTTTCATTTCAGGCTAAGCGTGAATTCTACTGGTCAACGAATTGCATCATTCTCGTCATGCATATTTATGAGAAATGAGATTGATTGTATCTTGTTTAACGTCCCTCTTGAGAATCTTTCACTCATATGGAGACGGCACCACTGCCGGTGAAAGGCTGCAAAATGCCTATGCTCGGCGCTTAGGGCCTTTGACCAGGGAGGGATCTTTATCGTGCCACACCTGCTGTGACACAGGGCCTCGGTTTTTGCGGTCTCATCCGAAGGGCCGCCCCATTTAGTCGCCTCTTACGACAAGCAAGGGGCACCGAGGACCTATTCTAACCCGGATTCCCACAGAGTGAGAAATGAGAACACTGTCATGCAGATAGCCACGGGTGAAATGGGAGAGGAGCGTATATTTCAGTCGTGGCTTGCGACGACCTAGTAAAGCAAGGGTCTCAGGTTTAACATCGGTTTGTTCCAAAGATCTGTTATAATTATATAACTTACTGCAGAACATAAGAGCAGACTACATTTTACTTGAAACCTGAAACTATCAAAATATGATAACTCTAATATAGGCATGGAAATCTCCCCCAGGATTTTTTTTTTTGTAGGAAAAAGATAGGATGCAAGTGAATTTTACGTGAAATGCCACAAAAAATTACATATTATTGAGAAACGTCGTGTCTTTTTTCTTTCTTTTTTTTTTAACACAACAAACATATTTGTGCAGCATTGCCATTCAAATAGAGTAGGAAAAATACTTAGATTATGTAAACAATAAAACTACTGGATATACTAAATTTTTCTAAAGATTTAATTTTAGCCCCCCCCCCCCTTTATATTCAAATGGAATACATTTATACACTAAAATGTAGTCATCTCCTCCCCTGTTAAAAATAAATAAACAAACCTATGATGTTCTGTTTCAATGTACTAGTATTTTAATTAAACAATAAAACGTTTTCTTCTTTTATTGGGCGGTGGAGGTAGCTAGCATTGCAGAATATTTTTTTTTAATTTTTGGCAATGATTGATACCTTCATCACCCGATAGAACAACAAGAAAAACATTTTATTGTTTATATTTATACTTTTATGAATTTTTATTTTATAAAATATAAACTAGATTTATATACTAATATATCATATCGTTGACCATTTCGTTATTTTAAACGGAACGTTGATTTTGGCAACGTTCCAAATTTAGTAATGATTGATTATATATTGTTTAACGTCCCGCTCGAGAATCTCTCACTCATATGGAGACTTCACCATTGCCGGCGAAGGGCTGCAAAATTTAGGCCTATGCTCGGCGCTTATGGCCTTTGAGCAGGGAGGGATCTTTAATGTGCCACACCTGCTGTGACACGGGGCCTCGGTTTTTGCGGTCTCATCCGAAGGACCTACCCATTTAGTCGCGTCTTACGACAAGCTAGGGGTGCTGAGGATCTATTCTAACCCGGATCCCCACGTTACGCAGACTGGTAGTAATAAAACAAGTATGTAACAAACATGTATTCATTATCAATGTAATTTCAAATGAAATATAAGAGAACCTGTTCAGTGAATGTAAATATTTCTCGAGAAATATACTGACCTTTCAGTTGATAAAAAGCTGAATACACAGAACAAAAGAATATGGAATCAGAAAGTAAAATTTCAGATATACATAATTTAGATACAGTTCTCGTTCTCTTTTTCTATATTTATTTATCATTAAACGTGTTTATAAACACGTCTTTCAGTATCTTGTGAAGATGGAGTATAACAAAAACAATGGAAGCATGGGGCGAAACTGATTAAAGAACTTACCCCATACTTCTACCCGCGTCAAACCTACGACGTAAACATAGGTAGTGAGTGCTCATTTGCCAAACTCTCGGCTTTAGAAGTGAGAATCACGGGTCTTTCGGGTATGATCTTAAAAACGGAGGACACGTGTCACGATAGGCGTTGGCACGTTAAAGAACCTTCACTATTACAATCCTGAGCGCTAAGCATAGGTCAAAATTTGTGGAACTTCACCTTCAGCTGGCGACGTCTCAATATGAGTGAAAAATTCTCGATGAGACGTAAAATAAACAAACAATATACCCCCCCCCCCCCACCCAATGCAAACAACCAACATTTTATCTATTCTTTTCAAGAGAACTGGTTGAATGCCACAGATGTACATTTACTTATTACGTAATGTTATTATATTAAAATATACATACATTTTTAAAAGAGGAAATGAATAATTCACAAATCTAAATATGTCGAGAAGGTGTCACAACAACCACATTTTAAGGTGCATGTTTTCACATCGTGTTTTATTTTCTTCATCTACCTTATGGAACATTAAAATCTTCAACATTATTTTAGGCCAAAATTCAAATCAACAGTTAGAAATCATTTGTCAAATAAAAGCCCACTAATACGCACTATATACTACGAACAGTAATAAGGGCATAATGAAAACAAACAGTTTTCAATAACGGAGGGAAAAATCGATTGTCTTATACCAGCCATGTAACTGACTTTTCAAATTATAACAGTCTAGCAAGATACCATGCCCAATACGAGAACAAGACAATAACTTTTTGACAGAAATCGAGGAACTGCATCCGTTAATAAGTTTAAAGTTCAAACCGCGGATTGTATCTTCGTTACGCATGTCACAGTAAACAATTTTCATTATGTAACTGTATGTAATTTGCATGTTTATTCACTTCTCATGTCGATAAAACATAATTATCTGATAGAGTATAAGTTCCGGCTATTATGAAACCGGACCTGAAAAACAAATTTTCCGTGTAATTAAATAATTTTGTTTCAAGATGCAATAACACCAAGCATGATGTAGCAAAACCTCCACTCTGTTGTTTTAAGTTTTACTCCAATTAATGGAGATTTTCAGTCTTGATTTTGAAGAGAAAAATACTTCGCTCTCATCTTCCTTTATATATCTGAAATGTGGGAATGCAGTGTGACTTAACAAAACCGTTACGTGCAAGATAGTGCTGTATCCGTTTTGTGTACAGACAACATTTCTTGGATTTTTGGGGGAATCTAAAGTAAGGAAAACTGATGCACTGCATAGAGAAACCGGCTGTACCTGTCTACACTGGAAAATTTTACCTAACTATCTAAATAAACAACCTACTACACAAGTTCAGATCACCCGCATTCTACTAATTCTGTATTTCTCTGGTAAATCATATCAATGCACTGGAATAACAATGATTCATTCAACTTCACAAGTTTAATAGCAATAACAAACAAGTCAGTGTACAATTAATCACTATGTAATGCTTCAATACTGAAGTCTCATGGTCTTCAATATTCATCATCCTACAACTAGGATTGTTCATTAGTAGCTGAAACAAACAAATACATCCACTTCAGCAAAAGTTGATATACCACTAACTGCTACAAAATGAATTTGACAAAGTATTTTTTATTCTTATAAGTAAATTATCTTTATATGCTGGCATCATTTTCAAATAATCAATGAGGCTTTCTTACGGTATCAGAAAGCCCAGTGTCACTGAGGTAAAAACAAAATTCTCATGTAGGTTACACTCCAATATGATCCTCCACCAATATGGCTTACCTCCCAAGTTAGTTCTCTATCACTAATTTTACATTCTAAGCTCGTCATTCATTAATATAGCTTAACTTCCAAGATAGCCATAGTCCTCAATCAATATAGCTTACCTTCAAAGACGGTCTTCCATAAATATAGTTTATCTTTAATCTACATGTAGTTCAACAATATAGCTTACCTTCTAAGCTAGTTCTCCATCAATATAGCTTACCTTCTAAGCTAGTTCTCCATCAATATAGCTTACCTTCTAAGGTAGTCCTCCATCAATATAGCTTACCTTCTAAGTTAGTTCTCCATCAATATAGCTTACCTTCTACGCTAGTTCTCCATCAATATAGCTTACCTTCTAAGGTAGTCCTCCATCAATATAGCTTACCTTCTAAGTTAGTTCTCCATCAATATAGCTTACCTTCTAATCTAGTCTATCATAAATATACCTGACCTTTAAGATAGTTCTCCATCAATATTGCATACCTTCTAAGCTAGTCCTCAATAAAACATGCATTCCAAACTAGTTCTCAATAAATAAAACTTACCTTCCCAGTTAGACCTCAATCAATGAAACTTTAGTTCTCAGCTTATCATCAATCAATGAAACTTATGTTCTCAACTTATACTCAATGAAACTTATGTTCTACACTTATACTCAATCAATGAAACTTATGTTCAAAGCTAGTAACTATCCTTATAAGTTAGTCTTCCATTTGCTTAATCAATGTAGCTTACCATCATTAATCTTCCATAAATGTACTGTACCCTGTAAGGTACCTTTTAAGCTAGTTTTCACTCAGTGTCGCTTACCTTCCGAGTTGGCCTCCTGCTATAGAGAAGTAATGGTTGTAATCCAGACGTAACAAGAGCTGTGCCAGATGAGGGCTGGCATTGTGGCTCCGGACACTGGATAAAACTGTAAACAGCAGATTGGACTGTCTTTGGAAGTTCTGGAATCAAGGAAAATGTAGGCAACATGCTAAATTATCCATTTAATTCATACCAAGATTAATTGCAGTTGCACAACTTTCAACTCTTATTCATTACTACTGATACCAAAACTTGACCAACATTTACAAAGTAGTACAAAGTAAATTATATATAAAGTTACTACTTTGAAACAAACAAATATATACAAATTTGCCTTCTGAACAGTTGTGGAATTGCATGGTTATTTACTGTATGCTGATAGAAGTTGATTTACAGTAGTATGCAATCATTTCGAAAAGTGGATCAATATTTTTCCATTTTGTGGGAAGTTTTGGCCAATGAATTTAATACGTTGACAGTGGCTACCATTAGGGCAAGTGCAGTTAGATACATACACTCTCAAGCATTAACATCATACTGCTGTTTATCTGATATCTTATACTGCTGTTTATCTGGTATCATATACTGCTGTTTATCTGGTATCTTATACTGCTGTTTATCTGGTATCATATACTGCTGTTTGTCTGATATCTTATACTGCTGTTTATCTGGTATCATATATTGCTGTTTGTCTGATACTGCTGTTTATCTGGTATCATATATTGCTGTTTGTCTGATATCTTATACTGCTGTTTATTTATTTTGATAATATCAACATTTCAATTTTCAGAACTGAAAGGTTGAGAAGACATTACTGTGGTTTGAAAGGACACTCTACATAGCTACATGTATCTGTAAAGGAAATTGAGGCATACTTTTTTATTTTTATTTTGTATTGGATCAGTGCTTGATGCTGTTTGGGATCAAATATTGTGAAGCACTGTTTATTTCTAATCCACAGAATTGTCCAGTTTTGACATTTCATTGTTAAATACCAGTACTTAATATTTACAATTTTATACCTATATCATAATGTTAATGCATAATTTTATTTAAACAAAATACACAGACTTGGAAAACAATCATTAGAAGCACAATTTCTGTAAATTATGCTTCAAGGTAATTATATTTTTACCATAAATATGAAAGAAATTTTCTCATGCCATCATATCAATGTCATTTACGGGGAAGAGAACAGATCTGTCACTTGCAAATTGTACAAACTTCTTCAGAAAAATATACCACAGACAGAAATGGCAAAGCTGATTGCCTGTTCTCAATCTCAGATCAGCAGTATTTCAAGTAATCACAATGTCATTTGGGAGAGCACAATTTTGGGTGGGTTTTTTTGTTTTTCTGTTTTTTTAAATTAAAAAAAAGAAAATGAGGAATTATCAACTACAACTTTATTTTTTATTCATTTATTTATCATATGAAAAGACTGGAGTTGCAATGTATCTTTTATTCTTTACATATTGTATGTTCTGTTCACATTGGCAGTTGCTTGCAATAACATGAAAAAATGATTGAATAAATTCTAATAAAAATATGTAGGGTGACAATGAATCAATACAGACAGAAAATACCAATATATACTCATGAATAAAATGTAATACTACTGATAATATAGTTTATTGTAATATTGACATAAAGTATTGTAGTGTGAAACACTAAGCTGTGTATGTTATAAACTTGTAACAAAGTCTTCATATACACGTGCAAGAGGTATATAAAACCTACTGACTTGATAAATTGGCTAATCAAATATTTGGCTAATCTAATAATTTTTCCCTGACAAATTGGCTATTGGTTTCAGTGAAACCCTCTGTACTGTTTTTTCTTCCTGACTACCCATGAAAATATGACCTTGAGAAATAGCATCTTCCTCTCACCATGAGGAACATATATACTAGGTTTGATGCTCCTAACCTTATTAAGTACTCTTATTACACTTCCCATTAGATATTAATAGATCAACAGACACAAAAAAAAACCCCACTGCACCTGAACATTGCTACTACACTAAATGGACTGGTCCATTCTTGAACTAGAATTGTTCCATTCCCAAATCCAATCATTTTGTTCAAACCATTCAACAATCTGTTATCAATAGCAGTCTGTTCTCATTTAAATCCATTCATTCTCAATAAACCATTCATTTCCTAAAACCGTTTGATCCTGCATGGTCATTGAGAACTCACTTAGCATTATCGAGTCGTTGTAGATCAACAAGGTACTCAGTGTTGCTGAAAACATGATTACTTTTGATTTGGCACAATTTTTAAAGGTTCTACAAATGTGGCTTAATGCCTAAATGTCTAAATGAAATTGTTGGAAAATTAAAACAAATTATTTACTTGTTATAATCTTAAATTGTTGTGGTCTTTAAAGGCAGGAATAAAGAGAAGATTGCTAGAACAACATAAAGTCCACTCTAGGTTCTCACCTATAATCGATAACTAAATATGCACATGGTTTGACAAGCTATATATCATACAGTTACAAACATTAAGCAACATAAATGTACATGTTTTAATCTTTAATTTCAATTTTTCTGGCCCAGTGGTTCTTGAGAAAAAGAGTTTTGAATGACCCCACCTTATATATACTTTTTCTTGATTACCTCCCCTTGAACAAACTTGAATCTGTACTACCTGTGGATGCTTGCATGTTAATATGATTAATTATGGCCTTGCTGTTCTTCAGATGATTTATAAAGTTGTTTTTCTATACATTTCATGAAAAACTTCATCTCCTATTGTGGTCCCACCCTACTTGAGGGGCTTCGATTTGAACAAACTTAAATTTGCACTACCTGGGGATGCTTGCATATCAATATGACTAACCATAGCTCTACTGTTGGGAAGAAGACTTTTAAAGATTTTTGCTATATATTCCCACTTAAAACTTTGATCTCCTATTGCCTAATATACACTATGTCGGGAATTTTTCAAGTAAATTTCAACTTCTTTGGCCCAGCAGTTATTGAAAAAGAGATTTCTAAATGACTCCACCCAACTTTTGCCTTTTCTTGATTATCTCCCCTTTGAATAGAGCTTGCTCCTTTATTTGAACAAACTTGAATCCTCTTTATCCAAGAATGATTTGTTCTTGAAAGGAAGATTTTTAAAGACCTTTCCCTACTAATGTCAATGTAAACTCTGACCCCTATTGTGGCCCCACCCTAGCCCCAGGGAGCATAATTTGAACAAACTTGATTCTACACTAAGTCAGGAAGTTTTCATATAAATTGCAACTTTTATGACCTAGTGGTTCTTGAGAAGATGACTTTCAATAGATGACAATATATTTTCATTATTTCTTAATTATCACCCTTTTGAAATAGATGTGACCCTTCAGCTGAAATCGCCTTTGTTCAATAATGATATATGGTAAGTTTGGTACTGTGGTTCTGTAGAAGAAGTTAAATATGTTAAACATTTCTGAACAGACAGACAGACATTGGATCAAAAGTGATCAGAAAAGTTCACTTAAGGTTTTAGGATAGAAGCTCTTCTGTGTAGGAGATGCTTTTACTACTGCTCTGAATGCCTTAGTGGGACAGAGTCCACCTACAGTCAGTGAGGAAGATGACAGATTATGAAAAACAGCTTCTGTTTAAAGATGTAAATGTAAAAAATATAAAACATTATCAAAAGAAATGTTTTATTAAAACAATAGCATAAATCAATGTCATATTTGCTACTAATATCCTAGAGAAATAAACAAGTTTGTTTTGTGTATCTAACAAATTTAGGTGATGAAAATACATATTAGAAACTTACTGTATATATACACCTTTGCAGTGATGAGCATTTGTCCCAACCCATTTGTAAACAAATTATTTCACACCTTACTACATATGAGAATTCCCTAAAGGGAAATAACTTGGATGTAACTTGAAACTTGCATATAAGTTTATGAGACACAATAATGTACTTAAATGACATTTTATACTGCAAAAATTTACTTTCCAACAAGCCCCACAAAATGTATAGTCAAAAGCAAGTACATGTGATTCATTTCTTTGACTTCCATGCATAAATTGTTAATTAATGTTATGCTATAATAAAAATCTCTGCTAAAGATTTTGCTGTCCTACATGGACAGTTTCCATTACAAAATTCTGGAAGAGATTTTAATCACCTTTTGACACACTCACTGTGAAAATCTCTCCAACTACCCTTATAAATTCTTTCTTTTTGATTTAACTCATCACAGGTTACTCTAGGGACCATAACAAAGTTTGAGTGAAATCTTTATTAATGAACACAGTTTGTCATCCTAAAAATGTTTCATACCTTGGCAATGAACTGCAGATGTGATAATTCTCCTTTGGAGAGAGGAGAGGAACAGTTAACTAGTAGCCTGCTGAACTGGCTGCACTGATCCAGTATCTCATGTAAACACCTGAAAACCTGATATAAATGCATGACATTATTGAAAATTTTAATTTCAATCCTTTTTCTATACATATATGACAGTTCTAAGTTAATGAAAGTTAGTCTTTCTTTATGCAAAATGAAACTATTATCATCACATGGATGTTGACCCACAAAAAAGCATACATGTCAATAAACTCCTTTAATTAATGAGGACTGAAAATACTGATACAGGACTATTAACAGACATTTTAATAAACTCCTTTAACTAATGAGGACTGAAAATACTGATACAGGATTATTAACAGACATTTTAATAAACTCCTTTAACTAATGAGGACTGAAAATACTAATACAGGACTATTAACAGACAATTTAATAAACCCCTTTAACTAATGAGGACTGAAAATACTGATACAGGATTATTAACAGACATTTTAATAAACTCCTTTAACTAATGAAGACTGAAAATACTAATACAAGACTATTAACAGACATTTTAATAAACCCCTTTAACTAATGAGGACTGAAAATACTGATACAAGACTATTAACAGACATTTCAATAAACTCCTTTAACTAATGGGGACTGAAAATACTGATACAGGATTATTAACAGACATTTCAATAAACTCCTTTAACTAATGGGGACTGAAAATACTGATACATGACTATTAACAGACATTTCAACAAACTCCTTTAACTAATGAGGACTGAAAATACTGATACATGACTATTAACAGACATTTCAACAAACTCCTTTAACTAATGAGGACTGAAAATACTAATACAGGACTATTAACAGACATTTCAACAAACTCCTTTAACTAATGAGGACTGAAAATACTGATACATGACAATTAACAGACATTTCAATAAACTCCTTTAACTAATGAGGACTGAAAATACTAATACAGGACTATTAACTGACATTTCAATAAACTCCTTTAACTAATGAGGACTGAAAATACTGATACAGGACTATTAACAGACATTTCAATAAACTCCTTTAACTAATGAGGACTGAAAATACTGATGCAGGAATATTAACAGACATTTCAATAAACTCCTTTAACTAATGGGGACTGAAAATACTGATGCAGGACTATTAACAGACATTTCAACAAACTCCTTTAACTAATGGGGACTGAAAATACTGATACATGACTATTAACAGACATTTCAATAAACTCCTTTAACTAATGAGGACTGAAAATACTAATACAGGATTATTAACAGATATTTCAATAAACTTTTTTAACTAATGAGGACTGAAAATATTGATACAGGACTATTAACAGACATTCAATAAACTTTTTTAACTAATGAGGACTGAAAATATTGATACAGGACTATTAACAGACATTCAATAAACTCTTTTAACTAATGGGGACTGAAAATACTGATACATGACAATTAACAGACATTTCAATAAACTCCTTTAACTAATGAGGACTGAAAATACTAATACAGGATTATTAACAGATATTTCAATAAACTTTTTTAACTAATGAGGACTGAAAATATTGATACAGGACTATTAACAGACATTCAATAAACTCTTTTAACTAATGGGGACTGAAAATACTGATACATGACTATTAACAGACATTTCAATAAACTCCTTTAACTAATGAGGACTGAAAATACTAATACAGGATTATTAACAGATATTTCAATAAACTTTTTTAACTAATGAGGACTGAAAATATTGATACAGGACTATTAACAGACATTCAATAAACTCTTTTAACTAATGGGGACTGAAAATACTGATACATGACAATTAACAGACATTTCAATAAACTCCTTTAACTAATGAGGACTGAAAATACTGATACAGGACTATTAACAGACATTTCAATAAACTCCTTTAACTAATGGGGACTGAAAATACTGATACAGGACTATTAACAGACATTTCAATAAACTCCTTTAACTAATGAGGACTGAAAATACTGATACAGGATTATTAACAGACATTTCAATAAACTCCTTTAACTAGTGGGGACTGAGAATACTGTTACATAACTACAGTAATACTTACAGCTTTCATGTGAACAAAACTTTGAGAAAGTAGGGCTGACAGGAACTGGTCATGAGCGAGTTTAACAGCCTCAAAATCTCGGGTAGACGCTATCTTCTCCATAAATGTGCTGAACTGAGACTCAATCACATCAACCTGCAGCAAATTGCAACAATGCCATGTTTTAAAGCATCTAATATTAATGAATACCAAGTAATCATCATTAGACAATGTAAGTTTCACTTTCAAAAATGGATCAGATCCAACAGTCAGTCTATTCCACAATTAATCTTACTGTTCCACGTGGAAATACTCAAAATGGCTGACCTATGAAAAATTAAAGTGCCTAGACAAACAAAATGTATTGATGCATGTGAATTACCTGTAGATAATACTGCAGATTGTCCACCAGGAAGGCCATGTGAGTCCGAAGCTGCCATTTGGCTACTTCCTCTGGACTAGATGGTTTTTGTTTGTATTGCATTTGTAGAGTCCAGCAGTGCTGTATATCTATCTGTGCTCGTTTCACTGCCAGCAGGAACCGAAACAATCTGTTGTACCTATCGAGTCAATAACACCATTATAAACACCATCAAAATATCATTATACCTGGTGACATTGCACATCCAGAAATTTCAAAAGAACTGAATGGTCTATATTGAATTTAACTGGACAAGAAATTAGCTGTAGTGATTGATTTGTACTGAAATAAATGAGCAACAGGAAATGTTTAAAAGAATTAAATATTTGTGTACTCATACATGCAATCTTGCTATTAAAATTACACACATAAAACGAGTTGTCAGAAGACAATTAGCTTACCAGGAAATTTGACTCTACTTACCCTATCACCTATGTTCAAAAGATATAGCAAATGTTAAAGTTTTTGAAAACTAGGTCAAAATTCAAGGTCATTAGGTCAATAGTCTTGGTACCAAAAGAAAGGCCTGGTCATGAGCTATCTACCATACATGTGAAATATCAAAGCCCTTATCCCCTTTGTTCAAAAGATATACCCAAGATTGAAGTTTTTTCTTTAGAGTATGATGCTGATGGCAACACTGGGTTCATGACAATAGCTCTCTGGACATTCATCCCATCAAGCTAATATAAAAGCTCACAACCAAATGTACAGTACATGTATTGTATACGTCTTTAGCTGGCAGTAAAAACTTACAGGATAAAAGAAATGACTGTCATGTTACTCACAGCTTAAATTCAAAGCCATCAGTTTATCAATTTTCTTATATCAATGCATTTGTATTGTTTCAAGCAAGTTTATCTCCTACCTCTATTTCATCAAGATAAGATGATACAACAGCTTTCTTAACAAAAATAAACCACCCCAACAGTGAAAAAATTACATGCTATTAAATTTACCTAAATTTGCAATATCCAGTCAATATTTTTTCATTTGTATGTGTTACTGAAGTAGATCACACTGTTTATTACATATTTTACTACTAATATAATTTTTTTTTTACTTTTCTAGTACAGAGGGAGTAAGAAGAATGTACAGT
The DNA here is from genome assembly GCA_024699665.1 of Ostrea denselamellosa. NCBI lineage: Eukaryota > Metazoa > Mollusca > Bivalvia > Ostreida > Ostreidae > Ostrea > Ostrea denselamellosa. The sequence continues at coordinate 14,187,968 of JAMZEH010000014.1, forward strand.
GGCCACTGAACCATGTAAGACAGACTAAGGCTGTTCCATCCACATTCCACTGTTTGGCCACTAGCTGAACTATCACTCTCTGTGAAAAAAAAAATCGTAATCAACAAATCTACTTCAACATTTCTTTCGGAAAGCATTGACTATTTTTGTCATGAAAACCTATGATTTTAAAAGAAAACCATAATAGCATATCAAAAATGTTTTAAATTTCAAAGAAAAGTACAAAGACTTACTTTTTTCACTGCCTTTCAATTGAACCCCTAGGTGAAACCTCTGTAGCAAGCTTTCATCATCTATCAGTACATTACGAGCAGCCTGGTGGAAGGCCATATTGACATCTACAAACATTAAAAGACACTGCAAACACTAGATATGTCAATTAATCCTTAATGTACCAGTATATGCACATTGTATATTGTTATAGACAGTAAATGGGGTTGTCTTGAAAATTCAATGAATGAATTAATAATATTTCAAGTAAACTAAAGAACTATACTTTACTTCATTCAATCTTTGTGAACACTTGGAATTCATAGAATGGCATTAAAAACAGAAAATCATAAAAAAAAAAAAATTGTGGTAAAATATTTGTGATTTGAGAAAACGTTCACTGGAGCTTTATGGTCAAAGATTCATTGTTTTCAGTAAAGTCCATGTTCCCCTGTTTGTTGAGGAATTGAATTGGCCATACATAATGTGTTATCTTTCCAATAAAGTAATTGACCCCTCACCATGTTCAGTTGTGTTAACTGGTGGCCCTCTCAGCAGGACCTGTGTTTGATCTATAAAGGCCAGAAATAGCTCGCCACGCCCCAGTAAAAAGAAATCTTTAATGATTCGCAACTCTCCAGCAAGATTGGCATCCTCAACAACAAGTATGTACAAATGCTGCAAAAAAACCAAACAAATATATATATATATATATATATATATATATATATATATATATAAATCAGGGTAAAATTGAGGAAGCAAACAGTGTATTGCATAAATAAAAACATGTGCTTCAATGGTCAATTGGGTTAGATGACCAACTAGAGTTAGTATTCCAGTGGTGACAAATGTCATTTGTGTTACATCTCTCCAGATCTTTGACATGACACTTAGTCTTAATTGCATTAGTTCAGCTAGCCAAGATCCAGCTTCCCCTGGGGTTAGCTTGTGAAAGACTGGCATCTATCTCATCAAGGGGATATCTATGAATTCTTTTTGTTTGCTAGGTAGGCATTGATTATAACAGATTTCCTGTCTGGGAGAAGGTTTCACAAAATAATACACATAGGAAGTGAAATCTATAGATTGTTTGAAACGTGACCTGTGAATATTGGATCTAAAATCATGTGTCTGGAATCTTTTGGACTCAAAATTTGATAGACTCCTAACATGTCTATCTTTAGTACATATACAGATTTAGTAAATTTCTCTGAAAATGAATATGTGGTTGAGAAGTACTGATACCTCCATATGGCCAAACTCCAAGGTCAAAGTCATGAGGGGTTTTTTTTGTGTAAAAAAAATCATATCATAAAAAAATCATATCATAGGAATACACATGTGAAATATTAAAAGCCCTAGCACTAACTATTTAAAGGTTATGGCCAAGGTTAAAGTTTTTCAAAAGTATTTCAAACTCCAAGGTCAAGGTCATAAAGTAAAAAAAATTTTGCAACCTAAAGAAAGATTTCCTCAAAAGGAATATACATGTGAAATATGAAAGCCCCATAACCATCCAATCAAACGTTATGACCAAGGTTACAGTTTTTGCAGACAAATAAACAGATCAAAAACTGTAGCTTCTGAATCCCTGATTATGTGTCAATAGCATAAAATACTGAAAGTCAACACAGACATAAAAAGAAAATTAATCTTAAATTACCAGGTATATTTTGCCTTTAAACTGATTTATGCATGTTATCTATGGTAAAATTGCTCAACCTTTATGTAGACTAGTATTTAATTATAACCTATAAGAAACTCCCAGATTCACATGTAATGTGATTCATTAGATCACATTAAAACTATCAATGACAGAATTCAATATTGACTTATCATCAATTCAGTGAGGCCCTATACAATACACAGTCATATATCCAAACATTTCAATGCGTTCAATTAACACTGATTTTCCTACAATTATTTTACCCATTTTCATCTGTTTTACTGTTTAATACTACTTTCCTTCAGAAATTCATCAAAAAAGTTGACAAATACCTAGTAATAAGGATGACAAAAAACATGTTAATTTCATTCTGATTACCAAGGAGGGAAACATGTTAATTTCATTCTGATTACCAAGGAGGGAAACATGTTAATTTCATTCTGATTACCAAGCAGGGAAACATGTTAATCTCATTCTGATTACCAAGGAGGGAAACATGTTAATCTCATTCTGATTACCAAGGAGGGAAACATGTTAATCTCATTCTGATTACCAAGGAGGGAAACGTGTTAATTTCATTCTGATTACCAAGGAGGGAATCATGTTAATTTCATTCTGATTACCAAGCAGGGAAACATGTTAATCTCATTCTGATTACTTAGGAGGGAAACACACCTGATTTTTGATGGATCAATAAATAGACACATTAAGCCATTTGATATTTCGATACTGAAATTCCCTATACTGTATCTTCCATTATAAAGCATAAAATAAGAATCTTAAAGATTTATAATACCTCTGCAACATGAGTTCTTATTTTGTCTATAAGAGATTCAAAAGCCATGGGATTGAATTCCTCCTCCTGGGAAAGTTCATGTAGACCCCTGGCAAAGTCCTCTTCCTTATTCTTTAAAATGCTTCCTAAAGTCAGTAAATAACTATCACTGGTTATAATAAAAGAGCAATAACTCTAAAAAATGAACGTAAATTTTGATGCTGCAGAATCAAAATGCATAACATCTATCATCTACATTCAGAAATGACAAATAATGAGAAAATGATTTATTTAATTAGTTTATGGCACATTTATTGAGTGCTATATATAATCAGATAAAATTACTCTAAAGTGCTTCACACAAAAACAGAAGTGCAGAAAAATTCCATAGAATATACATACAGTACTAGAAATTACTTAAGAATGATGGACTTTAAAAATATATACAGTTAACAAAAATATTATTATAAGACAGTAATGTTTTAAGAATGATATCAAAAAGCTGGATGCATGTATGTATGACCTGCAAGTTTGTTTAATTAAAAGGATTTACATATTTAAAGCAATTTTAAACAGATGAATTTTAAGTTTATAAGACATTGACAATTCTTTAAGACCTTTTCCTATATCACTTTGCCAATGACTTAGTTACATTTAAACAGAGGCAGCATGGCCATTTCTAATTGGGAAATTCTAATTGCCATTTTGAGAGTTAAACAACTGACTGAGTTGCACAAAAGTTAGTTAATTTTAATTAACAGTTAACTCAATTTAACACTACATAAATGTAAGAGCTAATGACAATTTAGCTGTTAGTTAAAGTTAACTAACCTTCATGCAACTAGATCTTGACCCTGAAACAATGTTACATGGACACGATCAAGAAGTACTTGTTTAGGGGTCCTCTGAGGCCGAAATAAGGCCCAATACCCAATCCAAAACACAGTATGTTTTCCCTAAGTTACAAAATTTTAATGAAATTCCAAAAAGAAAACTGTATCGTGACATAAAATCATTTGTACCAAACTTCTAATTCAAATTTAATGATTTAGTTGAGTCTGTTTCTTTTCACATACGTGTTGCCTTTAGGGCCTTGCTTCACGGACGGGCCGACTTTGCTCCGTATAAAATTCAAACAGAATACATTGACTATGAAGTAGAAAAATCTCTCCACCCTTTAATGTCATTCACTTCCAACACAACACTCTATCATGATGAACTTTAATTTTTCTTATGTACCTTTCTTTTGTGCGTTTGGTTTTTTCTCATTCTCAAACATCTGAACAGATTCTCCAACAAACAGAATTTTATTGGCCACCCTCACTGGGATGTAACCTGGCAACAGCTCCGCTCTCAGGGCAAATCTGTGAAGACTGGAACTTGCATCTGAGGTATTCAGGGACAAAATTTTCTGTAAACAAATAATTCATTGAAAGATATGTTTGTTTTTACCCTCCAAACTTTTGCTGATCGATGTATTGTACTTTACAGTTCTCTTAATGATTAGATCTCATAACATAACAAATATTTAAATGACAAAACATTTAAAATTAAGCTTATATTTAAGACATGTGTAGCAATTTTTTAATCTTCACTGGGATATGAAGTGGTAAAGTCAAGTAACCAAAGCTTGTGAAGTACATGTACCAATCCACTTTATAGTCCTGTGAAGATTTTGAAACCATTATTCAATACTTCCATATGCATTTGAAATGAACACACCATTTCAAAAGATGACACTAACCACCTTTTGTATATCATTATGAAAGGGTGATCAGAAACAGGGATCTTGTATTATGTTGATCTCATACACCTCACCATGTAGGATTATCTATTACAGATTTCTGTTTTAAGGAATTTCAAAGAAATGGATTGCAGACTTATATTTCACAAGTTACCTACCCTAATTGTGTTGCTGTGAATTTTTATTGCAAAAATAATGAGCTAGTCTTGATTTCTAAGCTCTTGATAGATTCTTATTACACACCAGTCATATGCTTTTATCTTGTTTATGTTTTCAAAAAGCATCTTAAGTTATCACCTTTGACCAATCAAAAACTTCATTGGAAATTTAGGTTAAGTTGGTTTGTTACATTTATATCATAAAGGAATATAAAAAAAATGCACATATTCCATCTTGAGAGATCCTTTGTACACCAAGCTGCAAGAATTCTGCCTTTAAAAGTGTTGAAGTAAAATACATGTTACTTGTATCTTTACATATTAAAATAGGGTTGGACATACCTGTAGCTGCCTCCCAGTAATCCCCATGATTGGTAGTTCATCATCTTCTTCTTCCTGTTTGTTTATGGTGCTGACATCTTCTGAGTCTTCTGTGTTGAGCTGTACTAAGAACTCCTGGTAGGGGTCATTCAGACACCCATATAGGAGCCAAGAACACAGCTGTTTGTAGAGCAATCCATGACACACAAACAAAATCCTGTCAAAATAAGTAATGAAATCACCTACCATAAACATGCATAACACAAAGCAATCTTGATGCTAACTTTGTATTTTTGTTAAGGTGGCTCATTACACTAAAATTCTATTTAATGGCTTATTTAAGCACCTGGTATGAAGCATGATTTCAACATCAAAAAAATTATACAAGCTTTCAATTTTTTTTTTCAGAATGATAAAAAGGGTGTTTTGTTCGCAAAACCTTACAAATACTGTGATTTCAAAATTTTTCATTCAAAACCAAACTCATTAACAGTTTTTGTGGTTGTGATAGACCATGAAATCATGTACCCAAAATAAAAAAACTAAAACCAAAAAAACCCCCAAAAAACAAATAAACAAATTTCCTCATAAAGGAAGAACAAAGAATAATAGCTTTCCACAATATTATGTTTCAACATAACTATTTTTTCATACATCCATAGAATTTGATGTCCATGAAAATTGATGAACTAACAGCAAGGTATATTCATGTGTTAAAACAGCAATTGAACTAGATATTATTGTGATGGCAAGCGACACAAAAGGGCCCTGCTTTTTTATCTACTAAGTTCAGGGTCCACAACTCCCTCTGAAATCAGTATCTGCAGGGATAGACCACGAATGTGCACAAAACTGTCAAATGTATGAAATTTGCTACGTTAAAGGTTCATAGCTCTTTCAAAAAAAAAAAAAGTCAGTAAAGCCCAAACTAAAACTTAATCTGTAACACCATGATATAAGTTCATGTATATATTTTGAAATCAAGAGCTGCAGGGACAGAATAAAAAGTGCAGAAAACTGTCAAAATCCCTGAAATTTGCTAAATTCAAGGTCCATACCTCTTTCACAAATAGGTCAAGAAAGCCCAAACTCAACCCTGATCTGTAATCCATTGGTATAAGTTCAGATGTAATTTTGAAATCAATAGTTAAAGGGATAACAAAAAAGTCTGGAAAACTTTTAAATGCATGGACGTACGGACACAAGAATGCACACAGGCAGAGGCTAATTACTATATGGCTCCTGCCTATAAATGGCGCCATAATAACAGTAATGCATTGTTATAATGATGCTATACATATTTTTTTGACACCTGCATTTCAGTTGGTCAATATAGTGAGGTTAAAGACAGTGAAAGAAAGTGCTGACAAAATGTGAAGCTACCAAATGTGATGTCATAGTAGAATTACATAACACAAAATGTAAACATTTATCAAAACTTCAATGATATATGAGGAAAATATCAACTAAAATACTGAGAGTTGCATTAGAATGAGAAGACATTGCCTCACCCATAACTCAAGTTTGTGACTATCAAATATCATTAACTACATACAAATCTGAAGACAGATTAGTTATTTCCCTAGTAATTTTGTTCAAATAATTCTTAGGTTTAACCTATTGCATACTCTCCTATCAAACATGAATTCATGTAATCTCAGCATGATCGCAATGAAATTCCAAAGCCAGAATCTGTAGTAATTATTAATGCCAATACTTACACCTCTCTATCAGATGAAATCAAGATATTTTTGTAACAAGATAGGGAGTGAAAAAAATTCCTGTGAAACATCAACCTAAATTGAGAAATGTCACTGAATCAGGAACTAGAAGCTATAGTGCTCCTGTACCATTGCTAAGTAACACTTACCTATTTAAGGCATTTCTTACAATGGGCAGACCACAGACAGCATTTTTATGTAGAATATCTAGAATGTAACAGCCATGTGCCTGAAATGTAAACTAAGACTACTGATCCAGGAGAATATCACCATTAAGGTTGTAGTAAATATCTTGAGGCATTCATTGCTACTTCTTCATAAAATAAATGAACATAAACAGGAAAAGAAATATTTTCTTGATGCATGTATGTTAAAACAGACAACTGTGTGTATAACAAATTAGTGAAGACTATCATTCAAAATCCATCATTAAATCATCTTATTGACTGAAACATCAAATGTTTACAAAATTAAATATGCAATGTACTAGTATAAATCAAATCTTGATAAGGTTGTTGTATGTTTTATTTTTGTTTTACATCCATGGATAAGAACCTTTTGTGACACAAAATTCTGGTGCTGCAAACAAGCACACTCCCAACGATTTTTTGCTATTTTTCCAAAACTCGAAAAGTACTGAATCATAGTCGGTGATATTTTATTTGCAAAGACACAACCTGCTTCTTAAATGAATGCATTTTAAAAATTAATGTTTATATACAATTTTCAGTTTAAGAGTTTCCCCTTTCATGCTGATCAATAGTTTGCAATAGAAGGTGGTTCCTTCAGGGTATTTCTATTTTGTCTGGCTGGAGGGTGTCCTTTCTTAAATGTGGTCAGAGGTAAAACAGAGAAAAAAACATAACATGGCCTAACCAGACTGCACTATGTTAACTGAATAACTCTGAATCTAACTTTGAAATGCATTATATTCAAACCCCTTCAACATACCTTGTGACTCATGATTTGCTCCACAACTGATGCCAATGCAGGGAATAAAATGTGGTACTACAATAAATAGCAGTGCATGTTAATATTTAAGGTCAGTTAATCTGATTCATTTCTTCAATAGATTTTTAACTAAAACTTTGAAATAAATCCAAAACAAGATGTGTTTGTGAAACACTGATGTCCCCAAATGGTAGCAAAGTAATTATGCATGCCAAAGAAAGGACTCGTCACAAGGAATACAAATTTGAGAGATAAAAGCAGTACCACTAACCATTCACAAGTTATTTCCCAGGTTAAAGTTTGTCAAAATTAGGCCAAACTCCCAGATCTTGGTCATGAAGTCAAAAATTTTGGTACTAAAACAAATATCTTGTCAAAGGGGATACACATGTGAAATAAGAAAGACTTACCACTAACCATTTAAAAGTTATAGCTTAGGTTAAAGTTTTTCAAAAGCAGGTCAAACTCCAAGGTCATGAGGTAGAAGAATTCTTAACCTAAAGAAAGGATTTGTCAAAAGAATACACATGTGAAATTTGAAATTCCTATCATTAACTTGTCAAAAGTTATGGACATGGTTGAAGTTTTTCAAAAGTAGGTCAAACTCCAAGGTGAAGATCACATGGTAAAAATTTTTTAAGCAGGGTTCAACATTTACATTTGTTTGATTGTCTGTGTCCAGTTGATTTTGTGTTTGGACAAGTCAATATCCATTAACACTTGTATGATCAGACAAGTTGCTTTTTTTTATCATTATTAAATAGATTAAAGAAGAAAAATACCCACATAACTTAATCATTCACCCATTAGATTAATACACATTGTCCTTTTTTATATATATACAAAATATGGTGTGTATGCAAACATTTCTAAGTGTATGCTAAGGCAAAACATGTCCATTATTTGAAAGAAATTAATTTACTTTGGACAAATGAAACACAACTTTTGAATGTTTTGAAACTCTAACAGATGATATGATCTTGTATGATCAAGATAAGGACAAGAAGGATACTTCTGTATAACCTGTAGTGAAGGCAATTATCTCCCAAGGAGAGTGATTATATTTATAGAATGTTACAAAAAGAAACACTTTGGCCTCAGTTCTTTTTTATAATCGACTAATCTTCTGATAATTTTGCAATTTACCAAAAGACTTGAGTTTTATTTTTACTGCATTGAGATTGTCATGAATTTGGAATTTAAAGTAATTCCACCCTCCTGTGATGTTACAAGATGTTGTGAAATCAATAATGTATTTACATTTATGCATGATATTACCATAGATTTTGTTGGACTCTTTTCCAGTGGTTGATATAAAAAAAAATCTTATTAAACATCAAATATTTCAAAAGTCTAAGTTATAAATAAGTAATCAATCATATGTATCATAATATTGAATCCAAGGGCAATAACTCTGTTTTCATTCAATCCTTTATCAAGGTCATTATTCGATAGATTTACTCTATTTTTTTTTTTTTTTACAGAAATTTGGAATATTTTTGTGAAGAAACAGTATCACGAAATTATTATGAATACTATTATGTAATTTCAACCAGTTTTTGTGAAATTTTAATAATGATGTTGAAAGAAAATTGCAATTTTCTTACTTTGATATATGATTTTGTATGTGCATGTCTTGCATTTTAAAAGGTGTGGTGATCTATATATTTTATTTGATAATTTATTAGTTTTAATTCTAATAAATTGAAATAAATACCCATTTAAAACTTTTATCAGATAATAATGTGAGTATGGAGTTACCTTAAATGAGATAGGTTTATCTGTTTAATTACACAGTTTTGTTCTTAAATGAACATTAAATGATGAGTATGTAATATATATTGCAGTATTCAGGCATACGATTTTAGTACTGCAATACTGTGCCAATTTTTGTATGTTGCAGTATCCTAGTATATTGTTACACCCCTAGTTGCAGTGTCAATGAAACTCAATCTAAGTACAATTAGCGAAAGTTTAAAAATGAATGAAGCATACTCTAACCAAAAATGTTATCTTAATATTGTATCTGAAATACTAGTAGTATTTGGAGCACGACTGTATATACCTCTTGTAAGAAACTGACAAGGTGGGTAACAGGAAGATGTTCATCACTCAAGACATCCATTTCCAGTTTACGGAGAATGATGCGGTAGTTTTCTAAGACCCTGTCCAGTCCTCGACAAAAGGACTTCAGGTATAATCCATGGATGTCATCTAAACTACCAACCACTAATAGAAAAAAAAATCACACCATTTCTAATATGCATGTATCAAAAGTATCATAAAGTTTAGCTAAATTTGTACTGAATATGGCAAAGACTGACATAATAATTTGACCTGAATTCTTCACACTCAGTGTTCCTCCATGTTTCTTTATAAAATTGATGAAATCTTTGTAGTATGTTCCCAGCTTGCATAATCTGTTTAGTAGATCAACTTCCGATGGACAGATAAATGGAAGGTCACTGGTCACCTAATACATGCATAGTAACACCACATCCATTAAGCTTTTAATACAGTTTAATGACACTATGCATGTAAAAATGCACAAATTGCATAATTATAATTAATAATCATAACTGAATCAAAATGAAAATGTCATTTAAATAACTTTATAAATTTTTTATATTAATCATGCATTGTCGTGATTTGAGGTGTCAGCAGGGATTGCAGAAAAAATATTTTCGCGATACATTAATCCCTCGGCAATAGCACAGGTTATTGAAAGCAATTCCTATTCCATGTATCATAGGAAAAACCTTATTGCAAGAATCACCCCCACTAAAAGCAAAAGCGCTTTTGATTATATTCACAAGTTATGTCTGTAGGTAATCATTTTCAATTAGTGGGGTAATGGTTGATGTTAAGGTGAAATGTGACAATGTTGGAAAGACCTTGATGCAAGGATTACATTCTAGGGGTGCAACGATATGCTTGCCTCATGATACACTATGTATCACGATACTTTTAAGATACTATGAATAAAAATAAATGAACAATTACAGTGAATTTGTTATCATTTAATTGCACCTCCTTTATAACTGCATGTTTTTCTTTAAAAAGATCACAACATTAACATGATCTATCATTTTCCATTAAACAGAATTAATTCAGTGGCATGTATTGAGGCCATTTATAAAACATCATTTTAAAGCCAAATTGGATGGTTCAAATTAATGTGGACCAAGAATACTGAACCACAGTATAGTGTAAAGTATCATGAATTGAACTGTGGTATAATATTACCATGATATACTGTCTCGTGGTTAATACTGAACTACAGTATAGTGTAAAGTATCGTGAATTGAACTGTGGCATAATATTACCATGATATACTGTCTCGTGGTTAATAATTGCATCCTTACTACATTCACTAAATATCAAAGTTCTCTCCCTTATAGTTCAAAAGCAGTTGGAAAATGTGATTGTATATGACAAATTTCATGAACATTTTTCATTTGACACCCCTTTCCTTTTTCTTATATAGTGCATACAGTTGGAGTATCTTTGCATATTGCATGGGAATGAATCATTATGCACAGTGCTCATTTAGAATAAAAACATGTACAGTTAACTTGTGGAAGGCCTGGGAAGCTGACAGACTTTTGATGCTTGATATTGATATACTGATGTCCTCATGCATGACACTAGAAATCTAAGTGCATTCCCTCTATGGTGTTATGTTTCTTTGCATGTTGTTTAATTTATGAATTTTTTACTCATAAAGAGATGCCACCAACTGTAAGTGAAGTGCAAAAATATTTTACCTATGCATGGCACTCAAGGCCATAGCATTTTGTCAATTTAAAGACTTAGCAAAATTTCTAAATGATTGGGATAGTAAATGTTATAATTATGAGCATCCAGACTTTTATCACATGCAAAATAATTTCTTTCACTTTTGTTATATTGCACTATGAAATAAGTCATAACACAGTATAGATAACTTCACAAATGCTTGTAAGAACAAGTTGTCTTAAGCAGAGTATACAATCAAAAATCCTCAGACAAATCCTCTAAACTTCACACAAAGATACAAACCACATAGGAGGAGTTCTGAGTTATATTTAAGAATGCACATCTTCAGCTGCAAGTTTTCTTAGATGAGCTTTATAATTTATGATGTTTTTGTAATCTAGTGACATTACAAGATCACAAATGACAAAAAAGTGAAGATGATACCGACTATTTTCAAAGTTTAAGTTACAAAACAAAACATGGATATGAATTGTAAGATTACAACATTTTTAAACCTGCTGTTGATGCTAGTTTGAATAAACAAGATGTTAAGCCTAATCATGAAAACATTTCATTATTACAGTATTGAATATGGAATTTGGGCCAATTGTTTTCATATCCAATGGTCTGAAGGGACAGTGAAATTATCAATTGATCAGTAAAAATTTATGTTGATAGCCCAAGTGACCAGTGAATAAAAATAATTTTCCTGTATATGGTACATCATTTATACCATTATGGCTGTATCTATCTTCCTTTGTTAGGGTTGCCCCTCAAGTTTGTTGCAGTATGGATCTACTCCAGGGGGTCCACTTTAATCAAACTTAAACCTGCACTATCTGTTCATGCTTGCATATTAATATGACTAATTTTTTTTTTTTTCAAATTTATATCATTTATTACATAATTGATACATTATCAGTTATATCATATACAATATATGTACATATGTAATGCATTCATAACAATCAAATCAGACAAAATAATATTTTGGTTGTCATTTTTTTTAAATATATACAATATAATTTGAAGAAGAAAAGGAATAATATTCATGAAATTGGGTTCTTGTTCAATTTATGAGATGAAAATTTCATAGCGAAGATATACAAATATATTTTTACATAATAAATCAAGGAAGATACCCTTGTCTACCCGCAGGGCACACTCATCTCGCAGTCAATCACCGCCCTCAGGTAAACAATGAGAGAAGGAACTGTCTTCCTTCTCACCGGGTCTTATACACATACATACATGTATATGTATATATATGTAAACTTAAAAACACACACATATATATAAATAGATACCACTACCTATACAAACTATATGCGTCATGAAGAAAAATAGGAGAGAACAAATTAATATAAATTACATCAGTTTAGAAAGGCTTCCAAAATACATATGTTCCGGTCTTGCATTCAAATAGTTCAGAACTGATGAGTAAATATAGATTGATTTTTCGACATGATTATAGATATTATAAGCAGTTTCATTTAAAGACTCTAGTCTGCATAGCATTTTATGTTTGTATATTCTATAGGCTATGTATGTAATGAGTAAATTTAAGGATCTTGTCTTATCATTTTGCTCCTGAAAAAACCCCCCAACACAATATGCTTCCACTGAACTTCAAAAGACAGATAATTGCTGACTCTATTCCATATATTCGAAACATTATTACACTCGTATATCAAATGTTTTATATTTTCAACTTGGTTACAATATGTACACTTATTTTTTACATCTTTTTTCCATTAATATGACTAATTTTGATACTGTTGCTGTTGAGAAATAAGATTTTAAAAATTTTCTCCCCAATATTTCCATAAAGAACTTTGCTTCTCCACTATGGCCCCACCCTACCCCACAGAGGCCATGATTTGAACAATTATGAATCTTCATTATTATGGAAGCATTTACACAAAGTTAGTCTTTTATGGTCCATGAGAAAATTTTTTTTAAAATGCCACTATACTTCTATTTTTCAATTATTTCCACTTTGGAAGGGTGTGACCCATCACTTGAACAATTTCAAATTCCCTTTACCCACAGGGATTTCTTATCCATTTTATTTTCAATCTATAATTGAATATCATTTATATGTAGATTGCGAACAAAATGGATAAGAAGACCCTGTGCTTTGCCCAAGAGGGTTTAATAGCATGTTTGGTTGAATGTGGCCCTGTGTTTCTAGAAAAAAAGGTGAAAATGTGTAACATTTACAAACAGACAGGATCAGAGAAGATCAATTAAATAATCTTATAGTATGATGATCCAGCACAATTTCTATATTTAGCTATATAGCTTTATAAAGCTATTTGAAATAACTTGATTGAGCCATTTTGGACTGAATTTCGTAAGTCCAATGGCATAGCTAACAAGAGGTCCATGGGCCACATTGCTCACCTGAGCCACCTTGACCCATATTAAAAAATTTCTCTAAATATTCACATGTAAAACTTTGATCCCTTATTGTGGCCCTAACCTACCCTTGGGGACCATGATTTTTACACACTTAAACCTGCACCATGTCAGAAAGCTGTTATGTACATTTGAACTTTTCTGGCTTAGTGGTTCTTGAGAAGAAGATTTTTCCTATATTTTCTGGCCATCCTATCATTGCATTCTTGTGATTATCTCCCCTTTAAAGTGGGAATGGCCCTTCTTTTGATCAAACTTGAATCCCCTTCGCCCAAGAATAATTTGTACCAAGTTTGATTGAAATTGGCCCTGTGGTTCTGGAAAATATTTTTTCCTATATATCTGCATATAAAACTTTGATCCACTATTGTGGCCACACCCTACCCTCAGAGACCATGATTTCAACAAACTTGGAACTGCTCTATTTCAAAAAGCTTCCATGTGAATTTGAACTTTAATCACCCAGTGGTTTTTGAGAAGATTTTTAAATGACTCCACCCTATTTTTTGCGACTATCTCCCCTTTGAAGGGAGCATGGCTTTTCATTTGAACAAACTTGAATCACCTTCACCTAAGGATGATTTGTACCAAGTTTGATTGACAATGGCCTGCTAGTTCTGGAGAAGATTTTCAAAATTTGTCAGTATTTTTTCTTTATATTATCTCCCCTTGGAGAAGGATGTTGCTCTGCATTTGAAAAACTTGAATCTCCTTCACCCAAGGATGCTTTTTGCCAAGTTTGAAGTGGTTCTGGAAATGAAAATGTGAAAAGTTTATGAAGACACCAACAATGGACAATGGGAAGATTTGATCAGAAAAGCTTACTTGAGCCTTTGGCTCAGGTGAGCTAAAAATGTAGCATAATAAATTTTGCTTATAGCGAGCAAAGTTCGTGTCACTTCGCAATGAGCTTAATCCAGTGATTACATGTCTAAATAATGAGATTGCTTTCCATCAGCTGAAAAATGATGAATATTACCCATATACATAGTGCTTCTGGAAAAATGTTGCCATCATTGCATTATATTTCATCGACAACTAAGGGTAAAACGGTATACCACGATATCTGTTCTCCACAGTCTAAAATGCCTGGTGAAGCTCTCCCTATAGGTAACATGTATATACATGTTTAAAAGGAAAATATAGAAAACTAATGAGAAACTAAACCATATCCCTAGAACATGAATATTTTGGTAAATTCAACCATATGCATGCAGAAATGGATATCGCTATTTTGAATCTCGTCTACCCATATTCACGTACATACCATACATTCTCAAACATTAAATCACTCCTCGGTTATACAAAGACTCTTATGTTTGTAAATATTTGCTTACACATCGACCCTATATATGACATAACAATGCAATGTCTACATCAATTGCATTTTATTTCCAGTGTTCAAAGGCCTTCTTGTTTGGATAATTTAAAATTTTTTGCTTTACCCGTTCAAAAAAACATAGCAGCTTCTGAGTGCAAAACAGTGTTTTGAAAATGAACAGTGCGTTCAATAGACCTTGATATCTAGCTTAGCAACTACGATCTTGAACGCAACCCTGTTATGAATATAAATACTAATACCAATAGTTTTTGCTTTGTCCTCAAACACGGTCAGGCCGCAAGACATATTAAAGATAGAGATTGTGCTACTCCGGTTAATCTTGGCTGGATATTTGGATTGATGCGTTCACCAGTGAAGGCGTCAGTCCAAATATTCAGCCGAAAATACTGCTCATGTTAACGAAACTAATTTTTTTGTCATATATGGATGCAGTCGCTAATCAATTGCTAAAGTAATTCTTAAATTTTGTATATGCTTAATTGAACCTTTATTTCCCCATTACAGTTTCTGAATATCCCTCCACAATGTCCCGAAAGTGCAAATAGCACTTCATGCAGCATCGTCTCTAGATCATGTCCTGGCAAATTCGGAATAGCCGCCACTCACAAGATGGCGTTTTACGCATTATTCCGCTTCCGGCGTATAGTATCCAAATATATAATCCATACAATATGAGATATACATTTATGATATTAATGAATTATTATTATTTTTTAGATATATTTTGAATTAAGAATGTAAGAATAGTATAAATATAAATAAGATTTTTTATCTATGCTTCTTACGGATGACACCATGACTTGTATTAATTCGCAGAAAGTAGTTCTTTTCCGAACAGACCGGGTTCTTGAAGACACGTGTGTGAATTTTGTCGGTCCGAAAATGGTATGATTTCTTTTATTTATGCTTTCAATAAAGACTTTACCTGATTTTTTTCAGCACATTCTTTCTTTGATTTATTATTAAACACTCATATAATCAATGAGTTAGTGGTATTTGAAATACTGAAACAGTATGTGAAAAATAGGGGGGGGGGGGGGGCATCTGTGGAGACCAATTTTTTTTTTTCTAACATTATCATTTATTTTTTACGCATTATCATAGACAAAAATAATTACGAGGAATCGTAACGTATTCTATTTGCGAGTGCTGCTTCACCTGTTCACTATTACATATATTGCAACCCATGATATAAACTTTATGGCTGAGTCGTGCACATATATAAATCATTTAACAGTAAGGCTGTCACGTGTAACCGGTAACGTTTCGTGTTTGGGCTGTAAACGTTTACAAAATCCCTAAACGTTTAAACGATGTCTTATATATGTGGCACAAATCTTGCAGGGTTCAAATTACAATCTAAATTATTTGAATAATTATTTCAAGTGAATAAACTTATTAAACAAATTACGGGAGGAAGTAATGAATTTATAAACGTCCGTTGCCTCTGAGCGCGTCTTTTCCACAGCGGGTGGAACTGTTACAAAACTGCGCTCCTCCCTTGACGCTAAAACAAAGTGAATTGCACTGCACCGGCTGCACATGAAGTCCATGTTAAAACCGAACCGATGGAAGAAGCCGCGGCACCAGCTCTGCCCTCTCTGGACAATCTAATGTGAAATCACTGAAATGAAAATTTGAAAAATGAAGTTTATTGTGAATTTGTGATCTGTATTGTTCAAATGTTGTACAGTGTGAATAAAATTGAATTCAATTTAAATGCTATCTGGATATTTATGTTCGTGTATTTTATTCTGTCTTGTATTTATACTCTGGAACGTCCGGTGACAGTCTCTGCACCGTCCATAGAACGATGAAAACTGAAACACAAACATAATGGTCATTAATGGGTCTTAAACTCCTGTGCGTATTTTATTTTATTAAATTATACAACACTTCGTTTAAACGGTAATGTTTCGTATACAATGCTTCGTTTAAACGTTTACAAAATTTTGTAAACGTGACAGCCTTATTTAACAGCACGACCATCATAGTTCAATTTAAAAACACTCCGAAATTTCGCAAATTTTTTCAATAAATCCTAATTTCCTCCATTTTTCTTTTTGATTAATACATGTTATGTAGATTCACTTGATGTATCCACTTCTTCAATCGACATTAATTATTAGGTAAGGATAGAGTTATTGCATACAGACAAACTACATCTTTAGTGCAATTTGTGTAGAAGTAATATTTGAAGTGTGCACTTCGTTTGGGGAATCTGATTACCCAAAATGGAAATATTGTATACTGCATTTTATAAGTAGACATTAAGATAAATTATTTCAGTGGTTAGAGCGTTTCCTTTGTAGCCAGGAGGTTGTGAGTACAAGCCCTGCTCGTGCCATGGCTGCATCAAACTCAAGACATAAAAATAGGTAGTGTTTGCTCCTTCATCAAATTCTCAGCATTTAGAAGTGAGAATTCGGGTATTTCGGATATGACCTTAAAAACAGATGTCATGGTAGGCGTTGGCATGTTAAAGAACCCTCACTGCTATGGACCTGAGTGTCGGGGTAGCTCAGTGGTCAGAGCGTTAGCTTTGTAACCGGGAGGTTGTGAGTTCGAGTCCCGCTCGTGCCATGGCCGAGTCAAACCTAAGACGGAAAGTAGGTAGTGATTGCTCCTTCGCCAAACGCTCGACATTTAGAAGTGAGAATCACGGGACTTTCAGATATGACCTTAAAAACGGAGGTCCCGTATCATGGTAGGCATTGGCACATTAAAGAACCCTCACTGCTACGGCCTGAGTGCTAAGCATGGGTCTAAATTTGTGGTACTTCACCTACAGCTGGTGACGTCTCAATATTAGTGAAAAATTCTCAATGGGACATCAAACAAACAAAATGGCCCTGAGTGCTAAGCATAGGTCTAAATTTGTGGTACTTCACCTAGAACTGGTGACATCTTAATATGATTTAAAAATTCTCAACGGGACATCAAACAAACAAATATATTTAAAGATGAATTATTTTAATTTACTTCACGAAAGAATTTTAAAGGATAAAGATTTGGTGTAATATTCATGTGAACATAACTCCCTTCTTGATTCAGACCCAAGATGAGTCTATCAACATAATAGATAGTATCACTGAGAGCTCAATCACTGTGTTGTGATGTACTGCCAAAATTAAAGAATAGCTGGGTCATTATTTTACTTGGACAAATTAATCTGAACCATCATACAACTATTAAAAAAACTCCCAATAAATTTTAACATACCATTGAACATTCTTACTTTAACATTTTCATTAAGAAGTACCATAAAAATATTTTCCCCCCAGTAGTTAGTACATCATTACTCTATTTTTTCTGTAGTTAAGTTATAACATAATCACCAAATATTTTTTTCTGACTGGGAATATTTTTGTTGGTCTGCAGCATTTTATTATTTTTTTTCCTCGGGCAGGTGGAATTGTTAGAAGTAGATGCCTTATGGGCATGTATTCAATAAAAGTTTTTGTGAAGACTGTTTCAATTGTACATGCTGTAGTTTGTTCAGTTGATTACTTACTGATATTGAAAATTAGAACGAGATTAAAAAATTAACTCATTACCATCACAATGGTTTTTTTTTAAACATGAGCACTGACATTCCAGGGTTGATATTTGCACATTCAGTAGATTTTCTATTTCATAGCAATTAAATGATGTACTTTTTCTGAATATCACTGTGAAGGGAGTTTTAAAACTCGTAATAACTTTACTGCATCAAAATAACAAAAAGATTATTCACGTTATCAAATTTGTTTTCTAACTTTATGCAAGTTTTCTTCAAACTGGCAAAATGTATGGGAACTATTAGCCTGAAATTAAAAAGAAAAAAAAGGAATTGCACTCAAAATCAAGGTCACTTCGACAAACAATTCCATATACAAATATATCCAATTTTAACTTATGAAATTAACATATTGCAATAGTTTTTGACAAGAATAAATTAGTTAATTGTTCTAAACTGACAAACTAAAATATCTCTATTTCCATATAAACATGAGTTGGAAGTTCTATGTTTATACATCATGTAAGATTCGAATTTCCTCTGAGCATACATAACAATGTTGTGTATACATATTTTCAATTGGTTAGGATTTTATTTTATTTTTTCTCGGATTACATTATATAAGTTCAGATATTGAATCAGTTTAATCAGTGACAGTTTTATGAGGGAAATATCACCAAACAGCAATGAGAAAACATATAAAAGGGTGCAGTCATTTTGGATCAAAAAAGAGGCTGCCATCTTGCTTATATTTTCCTTTCAGTGGCATAATATTTTCAGGGATTTTTGGCAAGTTTGACCACATATAAAGTTAAATGGGAAATTGAAGTTTATTAAAAATGTAATATTGACAGTTTCATGATATTTCATTTAAAAAACAAAAAAAACAAAAACAGGCTTACTGATTACTTCAGTCCTCTTCTTTGTCCATGTGCAGGAACAATTCTGTTTTCAAAGGCATTGCTTTAATGCATTCTAAATGAAGAATTAGCATCATTCACAAGATACTGCCCAAGTTAGTAATTGGAGTTATTTATTATGCTTTAGCATACATACTTTATTGTCATTTGTAGATCTATGCGCATTTTGTGAGGATCCAATTACTCTCTTAAAAGTTGTAGTGGATCTAACAGGAGTGGAGGATGTTAAATAAGTTGTGAACACTTCCTTTATAGCTTATCGGATAGACACGAAACATTGTAAATAATACTTCATTGCCATTTGCAAATGAGAATATTGTTGACAGGAGGATCCATAAAGTTATATTGGAATCGGAAGGGTGGAGGATGTTAAATAGCTTGTGAACACTTGTCCAATATGGTTAATCAGATTTTGTACTATACTTCATTGTCACTAATGATGTTCACAGTGTTCTGACCCAGGAATCTAATATTTTCTTACAATTTACAGTGGATCAAAGAGGAATATTTGATAGCTTTCTTCATATACAGGAGTATGTTTACTTTCATATTAGTATTACAGCACACACAAAAAATTTTTTCGTATACAACAGTGACATTGGTCACATTGATATTGAATCTTTTCTCCATCTTTTTTCTCAATGCACAAAGTGAACTTAATGGTCTCTATGCTCTTGCTCATGTTTTTTCCATACCATGCAGTATAGTAGGGGAGGAATGCGTAATTTGGAGTACTTTCATCAAGCTACTGGACATGAACATAAGAACAGTGGTCACTCTTGTACAGAGGGAAGGATCATTAATAAAGATATGGCCAAAATGAAATACTTGTATATGTGTTTCCAATTCCACTCCCCCAAAAATTAGGTAGGGTAGGTAGGTTAAGCATTTTTTACCTTATCAAAAGCTTAGTTGTTGATATGCTCTGAATACTGATCTATATACATTAAAACTACTTTTCAAACATTTTAAAATTCAGTAATGAAGTTTGATTCACATCAGTGAGAGGACAAATGGTTATCCACAACCATGAATTGAAATTTGGGAAATAGATACCCATAAAATCTGTAGGTCCAGATTGTTTTTGGTTTGGGGCAAATGAACCACTTGGACTTTGAGGCTCATGTCAAATATGAAATATCAAACAAGTTAATGTCTACTCGTTGTCTCAGTCATACATTGACATTTTGAATTGACATGTTGGTTATGGTATATCATTAAAATAAGTAGCTGTTTGTGTCTGGTCAGATAACATTTGGCAGAGTTATGGCCCTTGGACTAAATAAAATATTAGAAACAAATAGTTTCCGTGGACATTTTGAATTAAAATTTTGGATATAGATGTATTGTTGCTTGAATAAAACAGTAATATAATGTGTTTGAATGTCCATTTAAATTCAGACATTTCACTTTTAGGCAGCAAGGCCGCTTATTACTGTGTATGGAGATAAAGGGGAGACAACAAAGAGCAATGTCACTTTGCCAGCAGTGTTCCGTGCTCCAATTAGACCAGACATCGTTATCTTTGTGCATTCTCAGATGAGAAAAAACTCCAGGCAGCCCTATGCTGTTAGTGAGAAAGCAGGTAAGGAAGATATCATGTGTAGAAAGTGAAAAGATGATTGCACCAGTTATAGCATCTTCCTATCAACATAAAGTAATACAAAGGTATCATAAAATACTGGTGTTTTTTTTAAAATGAAGCTTTAGGATGTTTTGTGCAGAATTGCTCTCAAATTCAGACTTGAAGGGTATTTTCACTTGAAATTAATAGGAAAAGACTGAAATTTGAGAATATTTAGCATACAATTATCATGTAAAATTTACAGAAATCAGTTGTTTCATTACACTTCTTTTGTGTAATAAGGACACCAAACATCTGCTGAATCATGGGGAACAGGAAGAGCTGTGGCCCGTATACCCCGTGTTAGGGGAGGTGGTACCCACAGGTCTGGTCAAGGAGCCTTTGGAAACATGTGCCGAGGTGGTAGAATGTTTGCCCCCACCAGAACCTGGAGACGCTGGCACAGAAAAATTAATGTGAACCAGAAGAGATATGCTATCTGTTCTGCCATTGCTGCTACAGGAATCCCCGCTATTGTCATGTCTAAAGGTGAATTGGCTTAACTCTTAATATTTATCAAGTATTGGTAGATGATGTTGGTGTTTGCTCAGTGTTTCCGAGTCATGCATTAACTGAATTTCTAATAAGACATTATCTGGTACTGAATATTTCTACAGAGTTTTTGAAGCCAAAAAGCATTTTTGATGTTGATGCTGTTTTTATAAACAAAATTCATTAGTTGAAATTGCTTCAAATATGTTGTAAATTTCCTTCATTAGACTAGAAAGATGCTTTTCAAAAGGTCCGTGTGTAACAACACACACACAAATGCGCATTGGTTAAAATGAAGAAAAATTATATTATTATCGTTCTGAACAAAATTGATTTATATATAATGCTAGATATTCAAGAGATCTTGAATCTTAATTTTATAAAATATTAAACTTAGACTTTTTCAGTTTACTAGTACTAGAGGTTAAAGTTACATACAGCTGTGTCATAATAGCAAAATGAAATATTCAGATTAGAGCTATTCAGTGTCTTCATAATTTGCATGAGTACCTAATGACAATTGGAAGACACATTAACAATTTACTTGGATAGTGATGATTGTCTTGGTCTGTGTTACTGATCAATACTGATAACACTTCATGGCAGATCTCATCTTTGTAAGCAAAGTGTCTTATTTGCTTACTCTCATTGCCAAGAGGGAAATGAGAATTTACTAGCAAATCAGACACTTACCTTGCAAAGATGGGCAGATTCTGACAATCCATATTTTGCATAACTGTTGTTCTTTATTTTCGTATCTTCAGAATTAAAAAAAAAAATTATTTATTTTTTTTTTTTAGAGGGAGGGGGGTGTTAGGTTGCATTTTTAAATAGGTAGAAGCTTGTAGTGTGTAAAACTGGGTGGGGGTGTTAGCCTTTACAGTTCACATGGATAATGATGATTGCCTTGGTCCGTGTTACTGATCAATACTGATAACACTTATGGCAGATTCTGATAATCCAGTTTGCTCAAGTGCTGTTCGTAATTATCAGATTAGAGTGTGGTTAGCTCACTCCTGCATCTGCACCATTATGGAGATCCTAAGGAGTTGTTTCTCTTTTTCTCTCTCCTCACATTAATTGAAAAATTATTATAGTGTGCAAAAGTTGATAGGCTATTGAAGAGTAGTTGGGGGAGGGAGGAATATTGTTTTTAGCTCACCTGAGATGAAGGCTCAGATGAGCTTTCCTTATCAAAACTTTCCGTTGTCCATCGTTGGTGTTGTTGTCAGAGTAAACTTCACATTTTTGACTTATTCTCCAGAACCACTGGGCCAACAATCACACTTGCCAAAAGCATCCTTGGGTGAAGGGGATTCAAGTTCTAATTAAGGGCAAAACCCTTCTCCCCTTGCTAAAAGAGTGAAAAAATACCGACAAATTTTGAGAATCTTCTCCAGAACCAGCAATGTCAATGAAACTTGGTACAAACCATCCATGGGTGAAGGGGATTCAAGTTTGTTCAATTGAAGGGACATGCCCACTTCAGAGGGGAGATAATCGCAAAAAATATGTGGGATCATTTAAAAATCTTCTCCTCACAGATCACAGGGTCATTAGAATTCAAATTTATATGGAAGCTTTCTTGCATGTGCAGATTAAAAATTTTTTTTAAATATTATGGTCCCTGGGAGTAAGGTGGGGCCACAAATATGGGGTCAAGTTTTACATGTAAATATATATTGAAAATCTTTAATATGGGCCAAGATGACTTGGGTGAGCAATGTGGCCCATGGACCTATTGTTATCTAGTCTTCCTTTAAGAATATTTTAACTTTCTTGCAACTTTTTAATGATGAGTGATGCCATTTTCATATTGCATGTTTGAGATCCTTGTAACAAGGCACTTCTTTTTGGCATCTAAAGTTTTTTTCTACCTTAGAGTTTGACCTACTTTTTAGAAAATAATCTTATCTGGCAATGAAATTAGGGGGAAGTACCAATTGCAAGTTTAAAATTTAAATTTAAAGTGGTTGCAATTATTTGCAAAGTGAAAAAAAAAGATCTATTTTCAGATTTTCTCAGTTTATTGGCTGTACCTTGAAGTTTATAATAATTTTGTCTTGTGCATAGAAAAGCTTTACAGAAAGATTATAAATGTATTGAAAAAGTGAATGTGGGTCAAATAAATAAATCAGGTCAAGGTCATCTCAGTGATGTCAAAGTACTTCAAACATACTTCAGGTGTCTCAGAGAGATTAAATAATAACAATCATGATGATCTTGTCCATGTTTACTCAACATACAAGGGTGTTGAGATCACTGCTTCAGGCTCTGTCCTGCTCTCTGGTATCTATAATCAAACGCTTGAGTTATTTATAGCACATTTTTCAACTAGATTTTTTCAATTGAAGTATCCAAATGTTTTGAAAATATAATTTGAATTGACAGTCTTCAATATTTCAAACTACAAGATGTTGTAAATAGGTGGTAGATCTGGACAGCGAGTATGCCACACAAATGTACCCTATGACCCTCACCATGCACCAATGATGTATTGTCTGATAATTCATGAAATGGTAAATGAAAGAACTCTATCTCATCTTTATTATTGCACTTTATGTTCATGTATATTGGTATAGAGGTAGTCTTGTTTTTTTGTTTTTTTTTTTAATTCAAAAAAGCAATCAATTTATTAATGCTAGTAAAAGCTCAATTTTGTTAGTTGGAAAACAATCCACTACTTAAAAGTGGGAGGGGGGGGATTTGATTCCTGCTTCTATAAGCAGTAGTATCTCTTTAACTAGTCATAATGGGGTTTTCACATTTTACATATAGATTCCTTATGGCAAAACATTTCATTTGATACCTTGATGTTTATCTGTGAGTTTGACTCAAATGTCGAAACTTCAGCCCAGTGGTTAATCTTTTATGTCAGCTTTAACTGTTTACTTGGATAATGATGATTGCCTTGGTCCGTGTTACTGATCAATACTGATAACACTTGAGGCAGATTCTGATAATCCACATTTTACATAAGGGCTGTTTCAGAAATAAGTTGGGGGGGGGGGGGGGGGGGGGTAGGTGAATTTTTGAATGAATAGGTGGTTGTAATGTGTACAAGTTAAAATTGTGCTTGGTTGGTATTAAGAGCAATAAATTTAATTTCTAATTGACCCAAACATTAATATTTTTTGTTTGAAAGACAAAATTCAGGTCACATTCCAAACAAAATGGCCCTTGTTTAAAAAAAAAACAAAATCTCACTCCAATGTCCATGCCAATCTTTATATATTGCTTCATTGTACAAAATACTGAAGGTGATGTTCCCAAAACAACAGTCAAATATGAGGTTGAGTGAAGAGTTTTATGTGATGATAAAAACAACTTTGCTCGCTGATGATTAACAATATTTTAATCTGAAAATTAAAGAAAATGCAGAAATTGATAAAAATGAAATTTCAGGGGACTCCATGTCTGATATGTAAACAACTTGACTTGAGACCTGTATAGGTCCTGCATTGCTGTGCAATACTTAAGAATGCTTGATAATTTTTGATGATCTTTTGTAGGTCACAGAGTTGAGGAAATTCCAGAGGTGCCGTTAGTAGTCAGCGATAAGGTTGAGGAGTTAAAAAAAACCAAGGAAGCTGTTGCCCTCCTTAAACGCTTGAAAGCTTGGGGAGACATTCAGAAGGTATGCTGCTACTTAGTTCAAAGATATATCCAGACGTCAAGATAACATTTTGATTAGTCTGTAAATGAAACTCTGTGAGGTGAGGTCCATTTATCACCTCCAGTGTAACAGAGTTTATTTCTAGAGAGTGTATTTTTGTCATGCTGATGAGAGGTACTTGGCATTACAGCTCTGTACATGGTCCTTTGTAGGTGTACAAATCCAAACGATTTAGGGCTGGAAAGGGTAAAATGAGAAACAGACGAAGAATACAGAAGAGAGGGCCACTTATTGTATACAACTCAGATAATGGCATAAGTAGAGCATTCAGAAATATTCCTGGTAAGTTTTCAGAGTGAAGTTTGCTGAAAGCAGGTCATTGTGAAATATAATGCCCAGCTGCACATGATGATTTGCCTATGGTCCGTGTTTCTGACTCACTATGATCATAAGACAGGCATTCTTTCTGAACTTGGCAGATATTTTTGATTGGATTGTGATAATTGATGCTTATTTATGTACCAGACATTTTTACATTGATGCTGTGTGTGTTCTTTAGGTATCACACTCATAAATGTATCTCGCTTGAACCTGCTGAAGATTGCTCCTGGTGGCCATGTTGGAAGGTTTTGCATCTGGACAGAATCTGCTTTCCGTAAATTGGATAAATTATATGGTACATGGAAGAAACTGGCTGCAGAAAAGAAGGATTACAAGTATGAATGGAAAGGGTTTTGGCATAGATTTATTTGAATATTTTTCTTTATTTGTATAAATGATATTACTGTAAATAGATATATTATTGTTATTTTTATTTCAGCTTACCTAAACCCAAAATGACCAATTCAGATTTATCAAGACTATTGAAGAGTGATGAAATACAGTCTGCTTTACGTTTACCCAAGTAAGACTTAGTTTGTCAGTCACTTGATACAGCATTTCAACATACTAAAACAAATATCACTCAAACACTTTTATAAAAAAAAAAAAAAAAAAAAATGAATACATAAATTAAAAAAATAGACAACATGCAGTTCTTAAGAAATAAATTCTATCATTACACCAGCAACATGCAAAACTTTTAATTTTGAGGTACTTGGTTGATCATAAATGTTTACAATTATCAAAGGTCATGAACTTTTTCATCTGTACATTTGTTTGGCCGAATTGTAACATAGGTTGTAACTTAAGAGTGAGAGGGCTACTTACTGAGTGTACTTGTGACGAGGCTTTTTAGACTGTGTCGTGTTTTGTGACCTTTGATCCATGTATTGAAAACTTGTGAAAGGTTTTGCTATTTACATGTTGACAGTTTAATGTCATAAGGTGTTTCCAGTGGTGAATGTTGTATGGAATGGACATTCATATTCATAAACACATCTTGTTTTTGTGATCAACAAGTGCTTTTAAACTAGTGTGATAGTAAATGTGTTAAGTGTGCTTATTGTATACTACTTGCATGTAGAATGGTTTTAAAGTGCTTCAAATTTTTCAATTTTCAGAAGAGATAATAATAAGAGAAGAGTTCTTAAGAAGAACCCATTAAAGAATACTAGGGTTATGAATCATCTGAATCCATACAGCAAAGTCATGAGGAAGGCTGCACAGAATGTAGAGGCCAATCGTAAAGCTGCTCGTCAGGCTAAGCTGGATGCTAAACGAGGAGTAAGTGCTGGGACATATCATAATGCAAGACCATCATAAATTGTAAAAGATTTTTATTTCAATAACATTGAATTGCTGATGAGGAAAATTTAGCTTTCCTATAACTGAGGAAAAAGCACGTCAGACTGAGGCAATACAAAGTTTTCTTGTAAGGGTATTAGTGCATGTTTTTATTTACTGTCATTTGTCTTATGAATGGGGGGGGGGGGGGGGGTGAGAAAGAAAGAGTAGTAGATAAAATAGTATGTTTTCAAATTTGAGCACTTTGAGACAAAGGGTAATTGAGAGTTTATCACTAAGTTTAGCAGCATCTAACTGTTGAAATGAGGTTACAGGATTTGTATTTTACACTTAGATCAAGAAGACTGATGCCAAGCCAGTTGCCAAGAAAGCAGCAAAACCCAAAGCGGCAAAGAAGTAAATGGAGAATGAAAACGGCGGCAACATGATCTCTGATTCTTGTTAATGGAACTATACCTGTCTGTTAAAATGTGTCGGAACTATTTTGTTGTCACAATAAAGTATCTCCTGGTTGAAATGATGTGTGGATCTTTATGAACAAATTTTTTCGATGTATAACAAAAGGAGATTGATGATTTAAATCAGGGGAAAATGTTGAGTGTTAAAAAATGATGAAAGTGAAATGACCAGATTCATATGACTGGTACAGGATTGGGAGCTGAAATTTTTTTACACTTGAAATTTAAAGTTATCGATCTTTAATATAAGCAAGAAAATTCTCATTTTCTGAAGATGTCGGAGGATAATTCATGTTTTTATTCGGAGAACATTGATGTAACCATATATCATTAGATTTCGATGAAAAAAACAATATCTTTTAAGAAATATTTCATTAAAACATGGTCTTCCCACAGACTTCCAAATTTTTCGAGCTGTGGTCGAAGGTCATGTAAATTCCTATGGTGGATTTTTTGAAAAACTTGAAAGATTGATGCCATTATTACAAAATTCGCACCATTCATTTATTGGGGATCGTTGAATGCCTAGAATTTATAGTAATCCTGGTCGGACATTTCTGCTAGTCGCCGACTATCATAAAATGGTTGCTAAAGGCTGCACACGGCGACAATTGTGAAATTTTGGCATTGATTGACGCTGACTATTCCAGACAAATTGATAGAATACGTAGAAATTTTAGCACTATCAAGGGACGTAACTATTTTGCATAATAAAGACTGCAAATAGTTGTACCTCGCAGCTGCAAAGCTACGTCTATTTCTCACTGGACATACACGTTAAGTGGTGAAACGGCGCACATACTCTCTGCCAAGTATGTATGGCACGCCAAATTAATAAATAATTGAATATTTCAGTATTTGAAGATACCAATTCATTTGATGGGTGAAACAAAGATCCCTTCAAATAATTGGTGATATCTTCAATTTTTAATTGAATTGAATATATCACTGAATTGATGCGCGCTATAATTGAATTGTTGTTCTCTTCAAATAAATTTTTGATATCGACAATTGAATCTACAACTATCTTAAATTATTTGAGTTTATGTCCATATGGCGCTCCATAGATATGGAACTGCCAAGAATTATGGTGTCGCTGCTCAGTGACGTTAAAGCACTTCCACTGGCACCGGTGACGTCTCCATATGATTGAAATTTTCTCGAGAGGTACATTCAAGTGACATAAGGTTTGGAAAATCGGTGATTTATTTAAATTTATCCAGGATAGGAACATAGGTTTTGTTGGAGTCTTTTACAAGAGTTATTGTTTAAAAATCTTGTTAAACATAGAATATTTCAAAAGTCTAAGGTATGTATGAATAATCAATATGTCTCGGAATAATAAATCCAAAGGCAGAAACTCCGCTCTCTTTGGATGTTTTATCAAGTCCATTATGGGATAGATTTTCTTTATGTTTGTCTCGAATCTTCAAAGGTGTGATGGCCTATATATTTTATTGATAATTAAAATAAATACATTTTCTATCGGATAATAATGCGAGTACCTTGAACAACACACAATCATAGGACCTTGACACAGTATGAATTACAATCGTAGCGTCAAATGTCGCTGTCCAGTATAAGATATCCCACCGAATCATAATAACCTTGAATTTGGTCAAGTGACGAGGTATTGCATACTATTTGGCAAGAACAGTGTATACCTATAGTATATAGCCAGGCAGCAGTGACACTTCAAATATAGGTGTCACAAGGGGCATGTTTGTTTATTTGGAGTTTAACATACATATTACTCGAGAAGTTTTCACTCGTGTGGAGACAGCACTGATTCCGGTGTAGGACTTCAAATTTAGACCTTTACTGGCACTGAAGGCCATTAAGTAGTGAGGGTCCTTTAACCTGCCGACTTCTACAGTGACACGAGACCTCGGTTTATACAGTCTCATCGCTTTGGAACGCCAAATTAACAAACTCATAGAATTGAAATATCCTTAATTATTTAGATATATCAATTCATTTATTGAATTGATGATAGCATTAGTTATTCTGGTGAAATGATTCACGCTATAATTGAATCGATGATTTCTTCAAATGAAGTGATGATATCAACAACTGAATTGATGTTCGCTACAATTCACTAAAGAGAGCAATAATTCAATTAATGCGCGCAATAATTGAATTATTGCTCTCCTTAATTGAATTAATGATATCATTAATAATTCTTTTAGAAAAAGCAGTTACATAATTAGAGATATCTGGAATTCAATATATCCACAACTGAATTAATGGTCTCCTCAAATGAATTGTTGCTCTCTTTAAAAAAAGAATCGATACGTGCATTAATTCCTTGTACAAAAACATTGCAAAATAGTTAAAGATATCTTCAATTTATGCCGAGCTCTAAATTCATTTTTGCTGGCAATATTTCCACCGCATTGATGCTCTCATCCGTGAATTGAGAGCAATAATCAATGACGTAGCTGCCATTGACGCCAAAACGCCCGGGCGCACACATCAATTTGACAACAACAAAAAATGATTGCTAATTTTTAATTTTATTATGCATGATTTTATAGCTAGAACAACCCATAAATGTAACCTAAAAAGTCTCAAAACTCATGAGCTTCCGGGGGCTTTGTCCCTTGGGCCCTACCAGGACCCTGCCCTTAACCCACTGGGGCCTTAAGACGACCCCCAGCCGATTCTGGATTTTCCACTGTGCGTACACTTCGCTTCAGGGCTAGCTACGCCACTGATAATTGAATTGAAGCGCGCATCAAATTGGTAAATGAATTAATGCGAGCAGCAATTCAATTGATGAGAGCATTGATTGAATTGATGTGCTCATCAAATGAATTATTGCTCTCGTCAATCCAATTGTTGCTCTCATCAATTGAATTAACGAGAGCAATAATCGAATTGAAGCGCGCATTAATTCAATAGGGGAGAGCAGGAATTGATTTGATGCGCGCACTAATTCACTTGATGAGAGCAATAATTGGATTGATGACATCTTCAAATAATTAAAGATATCGTTAATTATTTTAGTTTATAATAATGTGGCATACATCGCGTACCTATAGAGTTACAATTTGTTAGTATATATGATTAACAAACGGGTTGCTTGAAACTCCTGTTTATAGTATTTTATAAAATTTTATTTTGTAATCATCGTAGAATATTATATTGAGCAACTTAAATATAAATATGCTAACCGAGAAGTTTTTTTAATTATTATTGTTAAATTTAGTCATTTCATTGTCATTAAAAGTAAATTATCATTTGGCCAACTCATCTATAATATAACCCGGTTTGGATCCGGGTTAAGAGGCTACTAAATGGGGTGGTCCTTCGGATGAGACCGCAAAAAACCGAGGCCCCGTGTCATAGCAGTTGTGGCATGTCAAAGGCCATTAGCACCGAGCATAGGCCTAAATTTTGCAGCCCTTCACCGGAAATGGTGACGACTCCATATGAGTGAAAAATTCTCTAGCGGGACGTTAAACAACATATAATCAATCAGCTACTATAATATAATGAAGTATAATGAATCCTTAATTCTCATATGTGAGAGTTTTTATGAAGAAACAATTCTCATGTTGGGTCCGGAAACCCATCCACCCCTTCCCGAGGATCTTACCTCTTGACAAATCACATGTGAATGTCTCGATATAATTTGACTGGTTTATGTAAGATCATCTCATTGGCCTTTGATTCAATTTGTTAAATTTTGGAACATATTTTTGTGTCATATAGTGCTGTGGTTATTTCTCAAAAGGAGCTTAGAAAGGGGAATAACCCCAACCTAGGGTAGACAAAGTACAACCTATATGGTTTGGTGCAGAATTTGTCTAGATTATGGAAATCATGTTTGTAGTTTGATAAAATGTGTTTCTGTCACAATGTCATCATTTTTTTCTTGTGAGGGGAAAAGAAAAAAAAAAAAGAAAAAGAAAAACACCCAGGCAGTAAAATTTTATGAATGCACAAACGGCATGTCATCATCGTTCACTGTACTAATCACGGGTTCCTGTTTTATACAATTATATTTATATACAATATTTCAAATTATAACGCAAAATACTTTTCGAAAGTTCATTTACTCAAAAGTCTCGCGTCTAGATACCGTAAAGTTTCACGTTATAAAAGAAATAATAATAATGATAATAATAATAATCATGTTAATATATATATATATATATATATATATATATATATATATATTCATGGCCGTAGGAACCATGCCCGTGCCCCCCCCCCCCCCCCCCCAAAAAAAATTCATATGGTAAAATTCACATATAGTGTATTGTATAATTACTTTTAATCAGAAAGTTCATTTAACTCAATGAGACTCAGAGTCAGTCAGTGTGACTGTCCTTTAGCTTGAATAAAAAAAAATATGAAAAGCACTTAATGCCTTAACATTTTTTAGGGCATCATCCAAAAGGTCGTAATCATGAGGTAATGGTTCGGTTCTCGTTCCCAGCTCCGCACTGGCTTGAAACCTATGATATGTAGTGACTGTTCCTTTGCCAAGTGCCCGGCACTAGGTGTGAAAGTCAAGGATATTTCGGATATGACCTTAAGTTGTGTCGCGAAAGGCGTTGGCACGGTAAATTACCCTCACTGATCAAGTGTCGTTTAAGTCCTTTACTGGTATTTGTTGACGACTCATACGAGTGACGTAGGTCATGACGTGTAATAACTTTTTCAAAGCTTGTAAAGTCTCAGATTGTTTGATTGTTTGTTTGTTTTACGTCCCATTGAGAATTTTTCACTCATATTGAGACGTCACCAGCTGTAGGTGAAGTACTACAAATTTAGACCTGTTCTTAGCGCTCAGGGCTGTAACAGTGAGGGTTCTTTAACGTGCCAACGCCTACTGTGAGACGGGTCCTCCGTTTTTAAGGTCATATCCGAAAGACCCGTGATTCTCACTTCTAAATGCCGAGCGTTTGGCGAAGGAGCAATCACTACCTATTTTTCGATTTAGGTTTAACGCGGTCATGGCACGAGCAGGGCTCGAACTCACGACCTCCCGGTTACGAAGCGAACGCTCTAACCACTGAGCTACCGCGACCGGTGTGTAAAGCCTTAGGCTGTCAAGACCTGTTTCATTCTTGGTCCAAGAGTAGACACTATCGAATCAGTATAAGATCAACCTTCCGCACAGTTTTAACTTTGATTATATTTCACAATGTATGCCCATACGGACGAAAGAAAGGCATTTTTCGAAAAAAGTGCACGAAGAAGCAAGGAA
This sequence comes from Ostrea denselamellosa, assembly GCA_024699665.1. Classification (NCBI taxonomy): domain Eukaryota; kingdom Metazoa; phylum Mollusca; class Bivalvia; order Ostreida; family Ostreidae; genus Ostrea; species Ostrea denselamellosa. The sequence goes on from JAMZEH010000014.1 coordinate 14,220,534, forward strand.
TGCTGGGAAAAAAGGGATGGGGAGCACTAAGTTTTCTTGTTAGACTCAAAGGGTAAAGTATTAAGAAATATCCTCTTCCAACAAGCATACCTAATATCCCATCTTCGAATATTCGAAAAGATGCTGTTTTCTCAGAGCTTTATCCAAATGATGCTCCTTCTGAGCTTATCCCGATTCAGATATGTGGTGATGGGAATTGTTTATTCAGAACTCTCTCCTTTTTGTGTTTGGACATGAGAACAATTTGAAGGAAATGAGGGTACGAATTGTGTTTGAACTTGTTTCAAACCTGAAGCGCTACACGAATGATTTCACTTCTGTGACCATGTCCAAAAACAAAAGTTCACTTCAATATGTCTTTGAAGGTTCCTGTCAGAAGAGTGTTTAATTACTGGTGATTTGATTGCTTTGTTACAAAAGGAAACAATAAAAAGATCCCAGAACGGTTACTATTCAAGCCTTTTACACATGTTCGTAGCTTCTAACGTTCTGCAGAAACCAATCGTGTCGATTTTCCCCGAGGTGCAAAACACTGGTGAAAACAGACAAGATCATAATCAGCTTTTTGTTCCTCTTGACCGTGCTGATGCTAAAAAAAATCAGGATGCTATCCACATCATGTGGACTCAAACAATTGCTATAAAAAAAGATAGCTAGACACCTAATCATTTTGTTGCCTGTATTCACAAGCATGAGGAACCTCTTTCAAGGCGTTCGAGATTATCCTTTGAGGATTCTGAACCTCATCGCTCAGTTGAACCAAAACAATCACAGGATAGTCCTTCCCCACTCTTGGAGACTCCTGGAGTCTAACGCAAATGAGGAATCTATTGAAACAGGTAAATTGGGGGAAAATGCAAACAAAGAAACAGACAAACATGTTAAGGTTGCCTTCTGTATTGGTTCTTCTTCTTCTTCTTCAGAAGATGATATCTCAGAAATACCAGCTCAAAAGGCCCAGGTTGTACATGAAAAATGGCATACACCAGAGATCGGTGTACTCCAAATCAACCACGGAATAATTTCTTTCCAGCAAAAAGGTTTTCTTTCAATGACTCCTGGCTTGATCGGTGGTCTTGGTTACATTATGTAGAAATCAAAGATGTTGTGTTCTGTTTTCCTTGCATAAAATCATTTCATCAGAAGACTCTCAGTTGTGACAAGAAAAGGCTTTCATATCAAGTGGTTTTAAAAACTGGAAAAAAGTAACCACAAAAATTCATCGCACACGAGAAAAGTGATTTCCCTAAAAAGACAATGGAAAGGGAGTTTACGATAAAGGAGGGGTTTTCTGGGAAACTAATCAGATTCTATGTACATAATTAGATTTATGTACATGACGTACACCTCAATGCTTGCACATATTTATGCAGTTATCTTTTTATTAATGGTTTTGTCGATATCACTCTTTCGTCGTAAATTACTTTGACAATTTTATTTTCACTTCACGTTTTATAACGAAACAAATAACAAATATTTTACCCTATTACAATTTTTACATTTTATTAACATCGGGTTCAAGATGTTCAGTATCGTGTTAGCATTGCAGCAGACGAAGTATATGCATATTGGAAACTACAGAAATCCACGAGATCGTTGAAAATGAGCGGAACACATTTAAAGTTATATAATTATAATCTACCGTTTGGAAAGTAAGTATTGAGTTGTGTATATCTTGAGAATGTGAAGCAATTTCGGAGGCGGATAGTTGAGATTTGTTTCCAGTAAATCCAACAAAATTGGATTAGAAAGCAAAATACCAGTAAGCTTGAGAACCAACACTTAACTTCTGTACATAATACACATGGATCAACAACACTACATTTACATTTTTTGTTTTTTGTTTTGAATCGCTGGGGCTTCATTGTTCATATATCGCCGAAGCTCTGCAAAACCGTGCAAACCGACATGAGAAATTGTGAAAAATTAAGGTCTTTGGAAGCATTAAATATATGATTTTTGGATGGACTAATGTCCCAAGAATTCAGATATGAAATAGTTTGAAGTTAACTATTGAGATAAAAATTCTATTTATCTTCAAACAAGGAAGATTTTTCATAAAAAATGGCCAGTGTAACATACGTTAGATATAACAGGATATTCTTTCAGTAACGTATGTATCAAACATGTGCAATGATTTTATTTGTAGGAGATTGTAGTGTTATATTTAAACACATTCCATATTAATTAAGTTCATGTAGTATTTAGGATTTGTTTTTAAAATAACTTTTTATCACTGTGCAAACAATTTTTTGGGGTCAGCATGTTTCTTTTGAACCATATGACCAGATTTATTGAAAATATGTAATTAGCTCATGACCAAAGAAACATCCTAATATATTATTCGTTTTTCAATGTTTTTTTATTAGCATGTAAGCATCAAATTAAGACCAATAAATTGCATGTTGTATTAAGAGTGAAAGTCTGCAAACACTGGTAGTGTTTTTGATTAATTTTTGAAAGATAATGGTGACAGCAGAGGATAATGAAAAAAATAACCTGCGCAAATTAAATGCATCAAAATATATATTAGAATTACACTCTGTTCATCTATTTATTGACATTGTGTAAGCAAAGGCAAATACTTGAATATTGTTGGATATATCATGTTTCAAAATGTGGTTACTCTGGATTCTCTCCTCCACCAATAAAAACTGGATGCAACCAGATAACTGAAAAATTGTTGAGTGTGGCAGAAAGCAACAAACAATCAATCAAAATGTGAATTCTCACCCAGCAACAGTAACAAATGTTTCAATTTACAGACTTAAAGGCATCATATAAATTAAAAATATCGTACATGAATGTAATTGTAGCTGTTTATTTGTAGACATTGAATTGCTTAAAAAACAAATATTGACAACTTTCATTCCTCAGTCCATTATTGTAAAATGTACAGCAACATTAATTGCACAGTTTTGCTGAGCCTGGATGATATGTAGTTATAGATAGACAGTTGATTTTTTTCTCCCCAAATTTATTAACTCTTAATTTCAACTTAATATAGTTTAATTTAATTAACCTTATCAAAGATATCAGTCAGATCAGAGACATAAATAGCATATATTTATGTTTCATAATTATGTCTCTGGTCAGATGTAAAGTTGACAACATCAGAAAAACTCCCATTTTCATAATAAAAATACATAAAAAAAAATGGTTAAAAGGACAATATATTTTTACAATTTTAGCAGTTCCTTAAAACTGCTGTTTTGAATGCTATAGGAGTTGTATTGCACTTGACAACAATTTTACAATGAGTATCAAATAGTTTACCACATTTTTTTATCATACCCAGTGAATAAAATCCATCAAAAGGTATATATTTTATCATGTACAAAGTTTAATTAATGACAGATTTTTCTGTAGCAGTTAGGGCTATATGGACCATGGATACTTAGAGCACCTGACTTGTAATGCAGGGATCCTGGGTTCATTTCCCTGTTCAGTCCAAACATTTTCTCCTTTCCTTCACTACACTTAGTGCTGATGACCACCCTGGACTTGCAGGTTTTCCTGTCATGGGTGAAAGAATCAGAGTTGTATGTCTAAGAGAGCAAAGGCAATGTAAAGAGGGAGGAAAATGTGATAGGTAGGGCTATATGGACTTTGGATATTGGCTTTGATATCTCAGTGGTTAGAGAACCTGATTAATAATCACAATGCAAGGATCCTGGGTTCAATTCCTGGTCCATCCCAAAATTTTCTCCCATCATGTTATGTTTGGTGCTGGTTGCTGTGACCACCCTGGACTTGCAGGTTGTTAAGGGCGAAGATAATTTAAGGAGGAAAAAGCATAAAATTGACCATGGATATTGGCTGGGATAGCTCAATAGTTAGAGCACTTGACTAATAATGTAGGGGTCCCAAGTTTGATACCCAATCAAGCCCAAAATTTCTCATTTCCAATATATATGTACTACATTTGGTGCCTGTGACCACCCCTGGACTTGCAGGTTGTCCTTTCTGGGTTGTGCATCTTCAAGAGTAAAGACATTTAAGGAGGAAGGAAATATTAATGTAGTTGGGGTTATATGGACTGGATGTTGACCAGGATCATTTGCATTAAGGTTAGTTAAGTTTAATTGACAGTTAACTTGCCATGAACTCTTACATTTATAAAGTGTTAACTAGAAGTTAACTAACTAGAAGTTAACTGTCAGTTAAACTTAAATAACATTTGTGCAACTGTGTTCAGGACACCTGACTAGTAATGCAGGGGTACCAGGATCACCAAGAGCACCAAAAAGTAGTACATTCAGCGTTCGTTACAACGGTAAAGTTTGTTTCTTAGCATTATACCGTTATAATGAATGTTTTCAATAAACAAACATTACTGGACAACTGTCTAGTGCATAGGTGATGAGGAATTTAATCTGTTACATTATCTTGGACAAATATTGCTGATAGCTTATTGTCATACATGTATTAACTCAGCTATCTCAGGTAATCTGTTGTTATACTAGATTTTATATTGTGTCAAAGTGCACATTCATTACAGATAATTAACACTGGTGCTGGAATACAACTATGCCACTATATCAAGTGATATGTATTGTGCAGATTTGTTACAAGCAATTTTTCGCTGTTAAACAAATTTGCTGGTAAATTGTGTGTTGCTATAACGAGTGCCAACTGTATATGAAAGGAGAATGTTGAATATGAGTTCTTTGCATATTATTTTAACAAATTCATGTTGCCTTGTGATTTCTAAGAACATTTTAAAGAATTGTCTTGTATATTCCTATTTTAATTTGAAGCCCCCTCATTTGACCCTCAGAAGAATGGTATAAAACTCTTAACTATGTAAGGAAGATGAATTCATGCAAGTGTTTGGTTTTTCTTGTTCATTGGTTCTTAATAAGATTATTGGACACCACAACCTATTTGCATTATTTCTTGATTATTTATTTTGCTTGCATTATGAACATCCATTCTTTACTGAATGAAGGAAATTTTGTACCAAGTTTGGTTGAAATTGGCCAAGTCAAAAGCATGACGTTAACATACAAACAACAGACAAACTTTGATTAGAAAAGGTCACTTGTGTTTTCAGCTCAGGTGAGGTAACAAAAATGAAATAAAAGACAATAGTGTGCTCAAATTATCATTGTTGTTTTCTGAAATGGTAATGCAAACTCTTTTCAGAGCCTCAAGAACTGCAGTTAGGAGAAATCAGTTACACACTGGAAATGGAGACAATGTTGCAGCCTGTGAAGACAGAATCCTACCGATGAACCTTTTTGATGAAAGGTGAACACATTGTTTAAAATTTTTTTTTGAAATGTTTGGAAATTTAATTTCTTTGCTCACCTGAGCCACTTTACTTGTGCATAGATTCTTTTAAGTTTGGAACATTAATACTTTAAAGCTTAAGTCATCATGTGAACAAACTTTAATGCACTGTATATTCTACATAAGGATGCTTGCATGTTACTTTGACATATTATACCCTTGTTGTTCTTAAGGATATCCCCCCCCCCCCCCCCCCAAAAAAAACCTCAATAAACAAAAACAAAACCCATCCTTTATATATTCTGTAAAACTTCAGATCATCATAAAACATGAGGTTATCTTTTTATGAGGCCACAAATTTGTGCTCTTGTGGTTGTTTGAACAAATATTATATTTAGAATATTTTCATATTCATTCCTATGCAAACTTTATAGTCCTGTTGTGTTCTCACCCAAGCCCCGGGAGGGAATGGCCATAGAATCTAGCTTCTCTTCATGAGGATGCTTGCATATTAATTTGACAAATTGTACTCTTGTTATTATTGAGGATTTTTAAAGAATTTTTTTTATGTATACCTTTAAACAAATTAACTTTAAATAGCTATTATGGCCCCAGTGGTCATGATTACGGACAAATTTGACTGTAAACTGCATAAAAATTCTTTGCAATCTTGTGGTTCTTGATTTTCTTTTTCTATATATTTCTGTGCAAAAGTTTACATCATTTTTCATTGTATGAACAAAGTTGTGCATATTAAGTTTTCCCAAATATCCATATTTATCATATACTTGGTAATGATAATGCTGATTTTGCATTACATGATAGGGATGACATCACTATAGCTGATATCAATGAACGGTCCGAAAACCCACGTCACATGCAAAAATGCTTATCAATCCAGAAATTACATATTCACTCAAAACAATCAATATATCAAAGTTTTTACCATTGTAAACCAATGTATCAAAGTCTTAAACCACAATTAATTACAATCGATGTGTTAAAGTATTTATCATAGTTAATCACTTATCAAAGATATACCATTATAGTATATCAATATTATCAAAGTTTTTACCCAAGTAAATTATTGAATCAAGGATTTTGCCATGGTAAAGTAATTCATGAAATGTTTCTCTATTTACCTTTAACATGCAAAAGAGTCATAAAAAAGTAATCCACATTTGATAAAAAGAATTTATAAATTCAGCTCTCAGACTCGGTAACAAGTAAAAAAAGAAATCCCTATACAGTGCATGTAAAATGTTTAAGCACGAAAAATGTGCAGTATATGATAAATAGAATGTAACATGCCAAATTCCATATCATATGTCATATCATTCCTTGGGCCCCATATCAACCCTCGGGCTCATATGGGGCCACTTGGGCTGATATAATGTACAATATGGATATTAGCATGTGATATTCTTTATATAAGCCACAGTTATGATCCTACCAAGGGGTTCATGTTTTGAGTAAACTTGTATCTTCACTATACAGCTAAGGAATATTTTATGCATATGTGAACAATCTTGAATCTCCTCTACCTAAGGATACATTACTAAATGCAAAGTTTGGTTGAAAAAGCCCAGTGGACATGGTGGACTGATAATAATGAGAAATTGAAAATATTAACAAAGATGACAACCAATAAATAATTTGATTAGAAAAGCTCAATTGCATCTATGTTAATTAAAACCTTCAATCTAATGTTGGTGATAATGTATCTTAATTTGTTTTTTGATAATCTGATCATTTTGAATTATATGAAATGTGTTATATGATACTCAAGATAATTTTTTTTAAAGGTATTCAATGAAATATACTAAGAATCACTACAAGACAGAAAATATTGCAAATACTAAAAGTCATGTGAGTATCTCTTTGAATCATTGACACCATCTCATGTTCTGATGCATGAAAAATTAGAACAATATTTAATAAAATGTGCTATTGAAATCATTTCAGTAGCACAATGCTTCAATATACTATCAGAAAAAAGAAACGCAAATTATAACTTTTAGACATATGGACAAAATTTAAATTAAATTTGAGACTACCTCCATGCATTGTAAAAATGTTCTTCAGTTAAAATTTGGCAGACTGTGAACCATCTCGACGCTGCATGCTCTCAGCAGATTTTTCAAGAAAGTGAGCATCTGGGGCACTCCTGCGCCATATGTGCTTGTAAATCATTACAAATTGAACACTAGAACAGTAGAGATCAGCTACACAACATTTCTTTTTGAAAGTGATTGTAGATTGAAATGTTGCGACTGATTGAAGTTGATGTGGGTAGGGCCCATGTTGCTAGGGTTTGTTGTGGCTTTCTGGCTCAAAACAACATCTCAGTTGTTAACTGGCCACCATACAATCCATATTTGTCCCCAGTCGAGCATTTGTGTGACAAGCTGGACAGGAGGGTTAGGAAGCATGTCAATGCCCCATATAAAATTGCTCAACTCACAAAGGCCCTTCTTCTTCTTCTTCTTATCGGTAGAGGCACCCAGTCAAAATTGACTATTATGTGCCTTATTTAGGAGTGGAATAATTTCCTTCAAAGGACAATAAACACCTTGATGGGGTCAGTGTTAAAGAGAGTAAGAGCAGCGACTGAAGCAAAGGGTGGGCACACACACTACTGATTTGGATCAGGAAAAGGCGTAGGGTACCCTTGTTTAATCATCAAAATGTATTCAGTAATGGTGAAATAATCGAGAAACCCAAACAGTGAACTAATCAATAATGAATAACATAAAATGATAAATATCAAAAATATACTTGCATTTCTTTTTTTCCTTACAATATTTTGTTGAGAACCAAACAAATTTGTAATGTTGAATTGTAGATCCTTTGCTGAAATTCATACATTAAAAAAATAATACACCACCCCAACGAAGTTGTTATTATATGCTGGAATTAGGTTGTCCTTCCTTCATACTCCACCACAACAAAGTTGGGGGATGGGAAGTCTGTCCTTCTGCTGACATTTTGGTTTCTGGGCCTAAAGTGAGTCCCACAGAACTGGACATGAGCATGATCCCTATCAATGAAGGCCTAAGGTCTAGAAAACTGAACACACTGGTCAAAAGCAATTTCTTTTTTTCACTTGTAGTCACCTATCATGAGAAAAGGATGATTCTTATTGATTTCCAGGAATGAAATGACAAGGGTCAAACACCCTGACACAAATACAGGAAAACAGTTTCCAGGCCTAAATTGATTTACCTTTTCACTTAAGTCACAATATTTCATATAACTTCACCAAACTTCACAAACAGATACTCGCCATGGGGTGAGGAAGCCCTCTATCAAGCAAACTCCGAGATAGGAATTGGTCTCTGGGTAACTGACTTGGTTTTTCCTTTCACCTGTGTTCAGAGAATAACTAAGTTTCAAAGAAATGTAACACAACTACCATCCACGACCTTGATCTTTATGTTCAATAGGGGGTGTATCAGTCTAACAAGGACAGTTCTAGTTATAGTTGTGATCAGCCATCCTCAGAAAATCTAGAGGAAGACGATGCATTTCCACTTATCCGAGGATGCTTATCCAGTCAACTTCCTCATCCAAATTGGCTGTTACAGGCACGGTACATACATGTACACAATTTTAATAACCTCTTATGTGAAGGGTTGTTTTGGAACTGTGTTCGGAAACTAAAGATGGTTCTGGGTAAGAGGGGATAAATAAAAATAGTTAGATCAGAAATGTGATTAAAAGAATGTTTTAGTTAAATGAAGTTGGGATAAATTTATATGAAAAATACTGTGAAATTTCTAACAATTCCCATAATGTGTTCATGCAATAAACCATTCCCAAAATATGGTCATCAAAACATTTTACAACCAAATCATATTACATCATTTATATAGAAACGAAAGAAGAAAAGTTCAAAAGTCTTGGAAAAGAAGAAAGGTTTTCCAAATACCAACAGCCATTTAAATGAAGTGAAAACAAAGTTTGCCAGAACAGTATGGTATGATTAAATTTGGTCGAGGATCTCAGCTAAGTTGCCTCAGAACTTGACATTTAATCTAATCTTGAAGTACCAGTGTTAGTTATGGTTACATTCACAGTTAAGTCATTAGAATATGATTATTTATTTAAGTGCATTTTTAATTTATCATGTGTAACAGAAAGGGAGAAAATGCAACGGATCAGACAGATTTGAACCCAGACCCCATGATTTCTCTAGTTAGGTGCTCCATCAACTGAACAATCTGGCAGTCGGTGATCTAACCCATCTGACCACCACATTCTTCCCTTCTTAAATGTCTTTACACATTGAAGACATCAACCCATGATCTTTATCCCCTGGCAGGCATTTTTCACCTGTCAGTTGCAGGGGTTGGACTATGGCACCAAATGTAACAAGAAGGGAGAAAATGCAATGGACCAGACTGGAATTTGAACCCAAGTCCCCTGAATTTCTAGTCAGATTCTCTACCAACTGAGCTATCTGGCTACTAATTCAGTCTGACTGCCACACATAGTATAGGTTGCTTATGTTGACCCTATAACATAAATTGGTATCAGAGGCACTGAGATGTAATGTAAGTCATTCATTACCCAAGCTCACAAAAATTGTGAGGGGCAAGTGAAAATCAAACTCAAAAGAGGTCCCAAAAGGCTTGTAAAAATTTTGTTGGTATGAAATGAAATATTATTAGATTCAAACCCGTCAAAGACATGACTATTATGGTATGGTATCATCCATCTGTTAGTCTGTCTGTCCAGACCATGTAGGCAAAATGAATTGTAAGCTTCAGGATTTACAACTTGGTACATTTGATCACCATGATTAGAGGAAGATGCCAATTGTTTTTCAAGGTCAGAGGTCAAGGTTGCAGTATTGGTTAATAGGAAAACCTTGTAGGCAGAATACAGACCAAACTATTGGGCTAAGACCGTCAAATTTGGTACACATACTCCTCATGACCTTTAAGCCCAATCAAAACTACATATACTCCCCTGAGAAAACGAGGACCATAATAAGATACTGCAAAAGGTCAAGGTTGTAAGTTGACAATGTATCACTTAATTGGTGTTGTCCATCCATCCATCTGTCTGTACGGACTTTGTAGGCAAAATGAATAATGACAGTGCTAACTCCACTAAAATATGAATCCCACTAAAATATGTTTTCCTTCATAATAAATCGATGGGCGTATTATGCAACATTGGTATTGCTTTCATTTTATTATTCACTAATAAACACACTTAAGTTGTACATGTATAAATATACTGAGACTGAATATATATTGAAGACATTTAGTGTGGTGTTAATATTTATAGAAAATTCTACATATAATTTAACTTCCAGTGGTGAGCAGAATTGCTTGTTGATTATGAAGTGTATGCTTGCAAATCTAGAGCATGAATTTTGATACATGTACTTTAATTCCATTTTCAGTGATGTAGTGATTGATGATGTAAAGGGTGTTGGTGTTCCTGCTCTTCACAATAAGGTAAAAAAAATTTGAAAGTTATGGTATGACCCAGAAAAAAAAATTGAAACCTATCAGTGGTCATTAAACACTGTCTGGCCATAAATAATCTTTGTGTCCAGCTTGTGCTTCTAATGGCTGTGTTAAAAAGTTATGGCCTATACAGAATTTCTTTTACCAGTGACCTTAGCCAAATAACTGTTTCAAGGTCATGATATTCCACATGGCCATAAGCAATTTTTGTATAATCAGCTTCTGATTCCATTAAAATATGGCCAGATTGTAGTTGTTTTTTTAATGGTGACCTTGACCTTATTTCCTTGGATCAGGTTCATGACACACCACTAAGCCACAATCAACCTTTGTGCCAATTATGAGCTTCTAATACCTCTCCATAGCCAAATTATGGTGCAACCAAATTTTAAATTTGGTTTACTTGTTACCTTGGTCAAATGATTTTAGTCATGACACACCATCTGGCCATAAGCTGCTCTATGCCATATATGGGGTTTTATGATTTGATTGAGATTAGACTCCATGGAATATTTGGACTGACACCTTCACTGAATCTTGGGGCAATCTTTCATATGCAAATTGAACTTTGGCCAGTGCTAGCAATTAATGTACACCTAGGTGACACTGTTTGCTTCAAATAAGTGATCTGACTATTAAACTAACTCTTTATCATTATTAATTTTACAATGTCTATTGTCTTGGTATGTAAATCCAAAATAAAAACAAGAACTAAATTTTTTATCCAAATGATTTCTTCCATGATGTAATTTGATGATCTTCTGATATTGAAGAGTCATATTGTGTTTTTCTTTAGTAGTGATATACAGCATCTGTGCATACCTACTGTATATCACTAATAAAAGAAATAGTAGACAATAGGAACTCTTTTTTATCAGGAGATAAACAATTACATCATGGGAGCCACCATTTGAATGGGAAATTTAACACATTTTTACATTTTGGGATTTACATTTCTAAACAGAAAGCAATGCAGCATTAATAGTGATGGAGAGTAAGTCAATGACAAATCACTTATTCAAAGCAAATGGCAGAGCCACTTAAGTGCATACTTTAAAATAGCTAGAACCGGACAAAGTTACATGTGAATTTTATGAATCATGAGGGCTACTCAGATATTTGAAGGTGTCTTTCCAAATTTCCAGGTGAGCTAAATCTCAGCTGAGATTAGGGGTTTAAATGTCTCCATTTTAAAGTCATGGCACAGAAATGGTTCGACAGATTTTTATAAAAACATGTTATCAGTTACTAGTATATGTAATACAGGAAAGGAGAAAATTTGTGGCTGAACCAGGAATTGAACCTGGGACCACTGCATTGCTAGTCAGGTGCTCTAACCCCTGAGCTATTCAGGCCAATATCCACAATCCATATAGCTATAATGACTTCATTTTTCTTTCTCCTTAGATTGTGTTCATTCTTAAAGATGCACAACCCAGATCTCTTTGGTCCTGGCAGGACTTTCACCTTAAGTCCAGGTGTAGTCAATGACACCAGATGCCATGTAGGAAAGTAAAAAATTTATGGCTGGATCGGGACCCCTGCATTATTTACGAATTGGGTGCTTTAACCACTGAATCATCAAGACTGATATCCATGGGCCATATAGCACTAACTACAACATTTATATGATAGGCTAGGAAAATAATCTCTAGAACCTCCGTCATTGCCAAAAGGTTTTAAGCAGTAAACAAAGACCCTCTGCTAGCTGTGCAATGTATTGGTAACTAAAAAGTCCAAAAAACTAGGCAGATCAAGAGTTTAAAAATTTTTGTGACTTGGCTGAATTCAGTAATCGAAAAGCCAATTGATATATATTTGAAATATGAAATCTTATACTACCAGATTGCTTAGCTCTCTTGTGTAAGAAATAATTCAGTGGTACTGACATTGCGACAAAATAAGATTCAGTTCATATTTATTTGTGATGATGCCAATGCTATGAATTTTCAAGAATGAAATAGAATGAAATGAGTGTAGCAGGAGCCAATTTCACAAGAAATCAATAACTTTAAGAGATTGAAAGTTTGAGAGATCACATAATTTAATCACGTAGAGGAAAAAATCTGGACAGAGATCATATACGAAATACAATTAGGGGTAATAAATCCCCTGAAGTAATGGATAATGATGTCATTCACAGTATATGTGTATTTATCCTCAGATACTACCTTTTTTAGCCAATATAAAATTCCCCAAATACCCAACCATTAAGTTTGAAAAGCATGCTGACAACAGGTGAAAATTTTACTTTAAAAACACCATTTACATTAAAAGAAAGAACTCAGATAGCAACTTGGAGCAAATTATTGTTTTATTGTGTGGACCCAAGGTCCATGTAGAAATTATATAAACGAGGTTAAACTGGATGCTATAGGGAAAAGTCCGCTTGCACATGCACAAGTATATGTTAATTGGCAACAGCAATTTTCATAAACAAAAGAATAAAAAAAAAAAATTATGTATGGTCTGTGAAAAAATCCCCAGATTTTATTGTTCTCAATATAAATATTATGAAATCTAGTTTTTTCATTTGTACATATTTACCTTAGCAATGTGCTGTAAAGAAAGTAATGTGTTTGCACTGAGCTTTTGAAATTAAAAACGATGTTCAAGTTTGTGAGCATTAATTAATATTTTATTGCCAGATTTTTATCATTCAGTGGGCAGAATTGAAAAATTTTCAAATGGGGGGGGGGGAAAGGAGATTGCGACACAAGATGGTACCTTCTCTGTCCAAGAAAAGAGGGGGAGGGAGGTTGAAGACCCTAAAATGGCCTTTTAGAAAAAATTCAAACAAAAGGGGTGGGTGGGGTTGCAAAACTTGTAGATTAATATCACTGGATTAGTTACATGAATGAAACTCAAACGTTAACTTATTTAGACCATATTGTGTCCTTTGTTGAATTTGAACTTTACGGTCCAAACCAAATACAAGGATAACACTTAATCTGAGGTTAAAGGTTAAAACTACAAATATTTCATATCATAAGGCCTATATATCATAATTGCTCTAGCCATAAGACTTGTATTGAAATATTTGCATGTTTCAAGATTAAGATATTTTCAAAACACATTTTTATTTTATCCTAAAATATTAAGTTTCTGTTAGAAACACATGCCTATGGTCCATGTATTGCAGTCCCATTTTTGAAGGACAGCAACTTGTCCTATTTAACATTTGCAGAAATACAGAAGTATCTCTTATTAGCAAATGCTTATTAAAACTCTTCTATGTGCGATGTATAAAGGTTCTTAATCAGTTATGGGAAATCAACAGTACATTTTTGGCTAAATTAATAAATTAAATGATTTCATAATATACTATTCAACATGTAATAATAATGTATGAATTATAGCAACTATATACATTTTATTTTTTGCATAACCCACGTTAGTAATGCTAGCAATACTAGCTACCTTCATCACCCAATAAAACAACTAAGAAAAGCATTTTATTGTTGAATTTAATCCCCCTCCAAAATTGATTTCATTTGATATGCTGTACATTCTTAACATTACATTGGAATTTACCTATTTAATTTTTCAAGAATGTAGAATCTGAAGTAAAAGAGAATTTACCAGATTATGGCAGAGTACACACATTAACATCTTCTCCCAAGAAAACTGATACATACAGTAGGCCAAACAACTGTGCACAGGATGCATTCTATACAACTGCATCTAGGACAGAATGCAAATCTGGTGGTCAGAGCACTTCAGGAGACAACTCTCGTCCACCAATGACACTTCTTACAGAATCCTGGGACGATGTGGAGGAGGCCATACACAAGCGATGGAAGTCCAAATGTTGGTCATCATTCCCTCCAGAAAATCATCTCCCAGAGCAGTGACAGACTGTGCATTACAAACATACCTTTTTGTATGAAGCTTATTTTACTTTCCTCTCAGTGATACTTGTCTTTTCACTTGTGAGAACATAACACATTAACTGCATCATTCATTAGAAATAAAAACATCATTAGTTTGTCTGTTTTTAATCATTTTCCTGTACAAACATATTTGTAATTGAAATAGTGTTCATTAAAGTACATTGAGAAATATTGGCAGTTGGAATCTATAATGGCACACACACTCTGTATAGTTGATAAGGGTTGTGTCCACTTAGAACTGTTATTTGTTTTCTTCCAGTTGTAGTTTTTGCTGAAAGTTGGAAAGAATACACAAGTGAATTTATAAACATATCTAATTTGTACAGTATTCAACTTTAATCTTTTTTATACGCCTGTCTTTAGATGGGATGGATTATGGTTCAGCAATGTTTGTCATTCTGTTCTGGGTTTTCTGTTTCTATTTTTATTCCTCTGTCACATATCAAACTGAAATTTGGTGTGAAGCTTCTTTGTGGGTCACTCTAGATGGTGTTGCAAATTCAATTCATTTTGACAAGTCTTGCAGGAGTTTTGCCCCTTTAATTGATTTACCGTTATATGGAGGATACTTGACTTGTCTGACTAACTCCTCCACCAATTTTGAAGTGAGGATATTCTATTTTACAGAGTGTTTGTATTGTATTGAGATGTGCATGTGGCAAAGGATTTTGATTTAATTAAATTTTTGAGAAAATTACAGGTTGTTGAACTTAATTTTGTTGTTGTTGTTGAAATATCACATTGTGAGTGGTTTTTCCATTTAACTCCTTTCACTGTTTTTGTGCTAAAACCTATGTAAACAACTTGAAGATGTGCATGTTGCAGGGTTTTGATTCCCAACATATTTTTTTTATGTTGGTTGTTGAACTTTGAACTGTCAATTTTGGGGAAATATTTTACATACAGAGCTCTTGGTTTGTCTATTTACTCTTTATCACAGCTTTTAAGCTAGGACGTTTTATTGAAAGTATGTCTTGATGATGGGTGATGCTACCTTCAGTAAAGTTCTGTAAATGGCTCAAGAAAAACACCATACATAAGCTTGTGACAGGCGTATTACTACTGGTTCTTGTACTTTTGTTTCCTAAGTGGATGTGTTTAGTGTAAGATGGTTACTGTTCCTTTATCCAACTCCTAATGTTACAAGTGCAAGTCATGTGTTTTTGTGATGAAAAATTAAAAACAAGGTCCCATGCCATAGTAGACATTAGCATGTCAAAAAATCTTCACTGCTACAGCATTGAGCTCTGTGCATTGGTCAAAATTTGTGGCACTTTACCTATAGGTTGTGACCCCAATATGAATTAAAGTTGTTGAATGGGATGCAAACAAGAAATAAACTAACATATCTCATTCATTTTAGTCTATTGGTACTTCATGAACAAATAAGACCTCCACAAAATGAGCATCTCTTAGCAATATAAGTTTTCTTCTATGAAGTCTCATATTGACCTTTGATCCCAAAATCAATCGGGTTTGTCCTCTCTTGATAACAAAGCTACATGTGAAGTATGAAATCAAAGGAGCAATAAATGTGTCCTGTAGAGTGCCTACAAGCTTGAATTTTCTAGCAAGTCTCATAGTGACCTTCTCCTTTGGACCCCAAAATCAACAGGGCTCTTCCTCTCCTGAAATGCTTGATAACAAAGCTAAATGTGAAGTATGCAACCAACGGAGCAAAAAAAATGTGGCCTGTAGCGTGTCAATAGCTACACACACATACTCATGTTTTCTTTCTGACCACATCTGAAGAAGGCAGTGCAATGCAAACATTATACATGTATAAATGAGGCCAACTGAAGATATCCAAGAGTTAAATTAGTCAAGAATGAACTAAAAATTTCAACCTATTCTTTTCATTTGGGATGAAATCAAATAGTTCACTTTGCATAAGTTATCATATATTGCCCTTATAGATGCATTAACCATGTTAGTTTGGAAACTGAATCATTTTAATTATTAGTATGTATGTGCCTTATAAGTTTGATTAGAAGAAAATCCTTATCATTTTATTCACACACACATATATATATATATCTCTGTGTGTGTGTGTGCAGTTCGGTATGTCGAATACTGATATCTTGAATACCATGGATATGTTAAAGTGATTCAGAAGTCCAAACCACTTATTCTTTAAGTATTTTACCCTTGATATCTTGAATCCTCAGACACCTTTTAGTTTTTTCTTGGTCCCAATGAGTTTGAGATAACGAAGTTTGACCACAAATCAAAGATGAAGGGAACCCAGTAAAGGTTGCTGTATCTCTTTTTCCATTGACACTTTTAACATTAAATGACACAGATATCTTTAACATTTTTTATTCATTATGTATATTGACTATGAGTCAGTAGCCTGTGGCTGGTAAAGATTTCATTGAGTTTAGGAATCTTGTTAAACTAGTTGGTAGGTGGGCTAGTCATTATATATATTTGACAATACGATTTATATTTCAGTTTTGAATAATTTTTATACCCAACACTGTCCAAATGAAAAAGTTTGGTTTTTGAATATTTTGAAATTCCTCTCCTAGCAGGAAGGGCCATTCCTTCCTTCATCCCTCCTGATCATTTCGTTACTCAACCAGTTATGACTGGCAGCTAAGAATTCAAAGTTTTAGACCAGAAGTCAAAGGTAATAATGAGATAACGAATTTTGGGCAATGTGATATGCGGCTGTTTGATATGTAATGTGTATTGTACCACAGTGCGATAATGCTTTGCACGATTTCGTGGATGATGATACTCTATAAAATGGCTCTATTCAATACCTTTCCAATGGTATAAACACAAGCTTTCAACTCCACATAGTTTTAATCTTATAGTCATTTCAATAGAGCCAGTCGTTGACCACTGTTGTAAAATGGTTGGGAAACAGGTTGAGAATACTGAAGAAATTAGAGCTTGCATAAAAGTTTGTACAAAACTCAGTCATTCGGTAATGCAGATTTTTACTGAATTGGGGGAAGTTTATGGGTCTGATAAGGTATCTTATGAGACAGTTCGTAGGTGGAGAAAGAAATTTCTGACTGGCACAGAGTCCATCAAAGATGCAGCAAAATCAGGCTGTCCTGTGACTGTAACAGGCTAAGCAAATGTCTCAAAAGTCAGGGAAATAACTGAAAGTGATGGCAGGTACATGATTCATGATATTGCCGAAGCTGTTGGCATATCACTATTGTGGGTGCATTTCATTTTGAAGCATATTTTGAAAGTACAAAAGATTTCTGCCAGATGGAAACAGCATATATTGACAGATGACCAAAAATGGGTACAAGTACAAATTGCTAAGCAATTGCTCAAAATGTTTCCCAAATTCAAAGACAATTTGCAAACATTGTTACTGGTGTAGAAACATGGGTTTACTATTTCGAACCAGTAAGAAAAACTGGAAACTAAATATGGCCAACTAAACATGGTAAAAGGCCTGTAGTTGCCAAAAGAACCATAAGCACAAAGGTTCTTTATTTCATAGTCTTCTCATGTGATGGTATAGCTGTACAAATTTCGGTGTCAAAGGGCAAAAGTGTTACAGGTCGGTATTATGGACATGTTATACTGAAAAAGCTCAAGAAATATTATCATAAACGACACCATGTGTCAGGATTTAGGCATGTTCGTCTAATTCATGATAATGTTCCATCACATACATCTGAATTTGTGAAGTTGTTACAAGCCCTTGTTTCAGCCATCAGTCAGTGCCTCAGAGATATACCTAAATCAACGTACTGTGACATATTTCAGAAATGGATTCAGAGATTGAAATTATGTATTTCAAACCATGGAGAATACTTTTAAGGGATGTAATGTTCATTTCACTATGAGAGTCGAATGCTTTTGAGATATCATGCAATACACATTACATACTGAACAACCCTCGTAACTAGTGGAGTTGTCATTTGAAGACTTCAAATTCAGGAGGCATGTAGATGGTCAGAGGAAGACACCAATAGTTCAAAGGTCATTAAATGAAAGTCACAACAAGATCATGACATTACTGTATATGATGTGTACTTTATGTAAACTTAACACATTTTTATTTGGAGAAAAGAAAGGTGAAGGTAAAAGAAGGATACATGTAGACTTTGGAGTAAAGGTCACTATAAACATGTATTGTTTGCAATTTGTATAATTGTATTTCGCGACATTGACATTAAATTCTTTATGACAAGGTGAAGGTCATAATGTAAATACTATCAATAGAATATGTCTACCCTCTGGTAGCTGTATCCATCTTCGGTCTTCAAAGTAATCCATTACTGTCTGAATTTCCTCTTCACTATATTTGGTGACCTCAATAGGTATGAAAGGCTCTAAGAAGTCAATGCCCTAAAAATATAGAAATGGATTACAGAATCACACATGGTTAATACCAAAACATATTTCAAAACCAAGGAATTGCTTAATTTTATACAATTCATTATTACCTCTTTGCCAAGCAAATCTGTTGGCAAATAGAGCCTTCTGTCATTTTCTTTGAGTAACCAACTGTCTACAGAGCACATTGCAACAGCATTTTTCTGAAAGAGAAATAAAAAAAACAAATTCATATTTATTTAACTGTACACATCTTCAAATTATGGGTAAAAAAAATAATTACTTACTGTATCTGACTGTAAAAGATCCATAAATTGGTTGACTAATGTCAGCTGTTGGGCATGAATCTGAAAAATACATTTTAGATTATCTACAGTAGGTAACTTAATTATCTAATGACGATTTTGGTCTGTAAACCAACTTTCAATTATTCATATTAAGATCGCAACAGCTCACATTGGCCTTTAGCCAGTTAAGCTATAAATTGCCAAGATTTTAGAAAGTCGTCATCTGCATTTTCAAATTGTTTTCATGGAAAAAAAAAACTTTTTGTACATTGCCTTTTAACGCATTTAAGTAAGTATTTCTAAAATACGGAGATAAATGCAGCTTTAAAGAGACTGTTGAAAATCAGGCATAGGCTATAGTATAGGTAGACACATGTATGTTTGGACCACCAATTCTACAGTTGCTGTGGTTTGCTGATAACTATATATTTTAACATTATAGAAGGATGTAATTCTAGATTAATAAAAAATATTGTTGATCCCAGAAATTCAATGTATTGGTTAGCCTTGACCTGATTTTCTATGGACAGTCTATTCATTGACATTGAATGGAAAATTCTAAAGACTGACCTCTTTGACCCTCTCCTTTCGCTGACCAGTTTTCCTCCAAAATGCATTTATACCTCTTACGGTAATCAATAGTTTTATTCTGAAACATGTTTAACATGTTGCCTTTATTCTTATTTTTACAGCATTAAAAGAAACAAAATGGTCTCAAATATTGCACAACCAACAATAGACCCATGAACCCAATGCTCACTTTGTCAACTCAACAAATGAATAAACCTTTTAGTCAGTTTTGAAGAAATATTACGAATTACTAAGTGAGTTCATGGTATATCCATTTAACCTCACAGTTTTCCAGCTAAGCCTTTCTAAACAATTTGAAGATATGTGTATTGCAAGGACTTTGATTCCACACAATTTTCTAGTTTCTTTGAGGTTTTGAAAAAAATACATAACCTGATCAATTCTGGGGAAATAATTTACATACAGAGCTCCTAGTTTGTCTCTCTACCTCCTGTCTTTAAGCTAGAACCTTTTATTCATATGATGCAAAAAAAAAGTATTGTATAGCTGGTTTTTTTTTTCTTGTTTTTTGTTTTTGGTGAGTATATAATTTTGTCCCATTTTGGCAATTTCTAAAGATTCACAAAGTCAAAAAATCATTAAATTTAAGTTAATCAATTTACATATATATATACAAAACAAATAATTAAAAAGTTCACCAAAAGTTTATCCACCAAAATTAATGGTATACCTTGTTGACCCAAATCTGCCATATTTGTGTTGCACCAAATAATACAATATATATATATATATATATATATATATATATATATATATATGCATGTATGTGTGTGTGTGTGTGTGTGTGTGTAAACAACAACAACAAATAAATCAAAACAACAACAAACAAAAAAACCCAGCTATACAGTATGTCACAGCTTGATGACAGCTGATAACACCTTCAGTAAAGTTCTACAACTCATGGCTTAAGAAAAACACCCTACATAAGCTTGTGTATTATGTACTGCTTTTTAATGTGGCATAATGACCTTGATTCAGGGTCACAACACATCATCTAGTCATTGATAACCATTGTGCTGTTTTTCCATTATAAAGCTATGGACTGGGACAAATATTTTTAACTTATTCACTCTTGACTGTAGCCAAATGACCTTGATTAAAGATCACAACACACAGCCTCATCATAGACAACCATAGTGCCAATATGAGGTTCTACTGTGTCTCTCCATTATGAAGTTGTGGCCTTGACACATGTGAGATTGAGAGGACAAATGGATGTAAGGAGAGACAGACTGCACCCAATATGTCTGCTAAATGTTCAGGAGTAGAGAAGACTTTCAGAGATGTATATACAGTTTTAGTATGAGTTATATAAGTTTTTCCTCGGACCTGAACCCATGAGCCTAACATCATGAGTTTTACAACTTGTTAAAAAAACCTTGTTGTTAAGGACACAAGGGAATAAAATCATGAAATTCACAGATTTTCTTCTCTCCAACCCAATGGTGCTTCCTATCAATTTAGCTTAAAATTGTCTGAATACTTTCAGAGAAAAAGTTGAAAATGTTAAAAAAGTTTAAGAGAGATGAAATATGACAATGAACAGACATGGATAGGAACAATTCACCTAAGTCACCCTGGTGACCTAAACAATAATGGATGAAATGTAATCAACTACCAATAAGTGATAAATAACATACTTGTCACTGTTGGCAAGATTTTGCAGTTCCTTTAAAAGTGCTCCTACAACGTCATTGGCAAACTTCATCCTGTTAATCCCCTGTTATCCAAACAAAAATGTTATCCAGTTGGTATTCAAATTAAAATCCCATACATTTCAGAGCTTTTTAAACATACAGAAATGCGTCAGTACACCCTATAGGAAGTGAATAATTTAGTTTATCTGCATCATTATTTGAAAAAGGATAGAAGTATTTCACTTACAAAAGACACTAAATTTATCAGGGGTACTCCTTCCTCAGAAGATTCTTGTTCTGAGAATTCATACCTGGCACTAGTCTGAAACAAGAAATGGCCACCATTAACAGGACCGTGTAATACAAACAATGTACTTACATGAAATATACATGGACAGATAATTTGTTTCTTCAGAATGACTAAGATCATTAATTGTCTAATAACATAATTATAAAATACTTTTTATAAACATACTGTAAAATCTTTAATGAGATGAGTGTTTTTCATGAGAAAATCTTCGAGGAGTGTCTTTGAATGAACTGGTAAATCAAACAGTGATTCCTTATTGTTATTGTAGGACACTGCTAATCTTTTACAATTCCACTCATTGGCTACAAAACAAAAACATGAATATGTACAATGTGTTAATAGGTATAAGAGCATATGCTTATCGTCATGTCAAGGAAATCCAGCATGTTCAAAATGCAATAGAAAAATTGCAGACCTAGAAATTCAACAAGTTCGTAAGCCGCCCATTTGGTGAATGCTCTTCTGTCAGAGGTAAATTATTTCTGTGTGAACAGCCTCTGATGCATTGATTAAGGAGCAATTCTACTGGTGATTTAGGTAAAAGGAAATGCTGATCTATAAACTTCATTCCAGGACTATATTTGGACTCAATAGGCCACTGAAATCAAATGACTTATACTCTGCAATATTTTTATTTCCAACTGTTTTCTCTATGATAGCCTTTTGAAGCTCCAGTGTGTTAATTTCCATATACACACAACTGGATTTAAATTTCTCACTTGTATGCAAATGACTGGCATCAGTGGGTGGGGACTATTGAAATTAACATGTAATGTCATGTGTATTTCAATTTTTTTTTTTAAAGGCCATATTTTTGATATATCAAGTTTATTTCAAATATGAATATACAGAGTCACTGTCTAGTTTGTGATTAACTACAATGAAAAACATGATAATCTGCAAGACAGTGATTCCCTAAGTACGTCTCTCCCCTACCCAAATTCATCAGCCTATGCTAATACATGAAGACATCAGTACTCGTCACGATACTGCTCAATCCTTGTATATCATGACAAGTTTCCTAAAGCACATCAAACTTTGAAAAGCAGTAATCTAACTGATGTTATATTCATGAACCTTACTGGTTTGAGTATAGTGCTATAATTGTGATCAATAGTCGCATTTTAATCAAAACTTCAAACTTTCTAATGTTGTGCAGACCAAATTAATCACAATGTCTATTTAGGTTGGCCACAGAAAGGAAACACACAACAAGTGATTTTGCCTTATCACTTTCATTTCCAAATCAAATCAAATAATGTATAATAGGCTTAAACATGCATTATTGTGATCGAATCTTCCTTTATCAGTTTGTATAGAGCAAATATTTCCTACTAGGAAGTAACATAAACAATGCACCATTAGAGACTACAACCTATGAGATTTAATCTCATTTATTGCTACATAATAAATAAATGATGTCAAAACCTAGATTTCTGAACACCACTAACACCACCATAATACTATCACATTCAGGACATATACATACAATAATACAAGATGCTGTCATAAAACAGTAATACCCCAAGCAATTATTTTCCTAAAAATATACTCTCCATTGTACTTGAGTAACTAGCAAAGAAGTCACAATAACATACCCTATACCAAATATGCTCTTGTTGCATATGTTAATATGCATTGAGTATTCTATTTGGCCCAGTGCCCAGAAGTCATCCCAAGCCCCATTTCAGCACATATCTAGATGCATCAAGCATTCTGATGGGCAAGTGCTCTGGGGTCATCCCAACCCTCATCATTTTTCAATTGTTCAAATTTTGTTTTCTCATTTTTAATGTTTACAATGCTTAACTAAGGTATTTCTAATGATTGACCAAAATTTGAATATCATTTGTTGAGTTACAAGTGAGATGCAACACTCGCAATTCCTTGTAATGTAAACAAGACTTGTGCCATGCTTTTGTTTACATATATAGATTACGTAATGGAAGATATGTTTAAAACAAAATGAGATGTGAAATAGACTAGAAACTGTTTAACTGTGTTCAGAATAAACTTGACAATTAAAAAAAAATATGCTTCAAATGAAACTTACTATCATATTTAACCTACGTAAACTAAAACATGGCACATGCAATAAAGAATTGTGAGCTCTGTATCCCTAATGTAACTCAACAACTGACATTCAAATTTGTGCTTACCATTAGAAATGCTTCATTTAAGCATTCTAAAAATTAAAAAACAAAATTTGAAAATTTTCAGCTTGAATCATGTCCATGCCCCTTTAAAGCAAATATATTACATGTGACACAAGATGCACTGCAGCACCAGATTTATGTTGTTTTTCCACCCCATATGCCCCTCAACGTGAAAATGAAAATTATGAAAACTTATTGCACACATAAGAGACATCACCAATCATCTCCCAACAAATGATTTGGCTACTACATCAAATGTAAATGGAGTTATGGGAACCAGATTTTTCTATACATCAAGAGGCCCATGGGCCTTAATGGTCACCTGAATATCATAGCCCATACAGGGTGTCTCTTATTTGCATATAAGCCTCAATATGAAATCTTTTAAACACATGTTTATGATCTTTCAAAATACATACAATTCCTATTCAATTACAGAAGAAGGAAAGTAAGTTTTTCATTGTGTTGTCATATTAACCCTGTCCAGGAGCCACAAATTTCAAAATTTAGGTATAGAGAGTTTCATGGATATCATAATCATGCATTAAGTTTTTCTTAAATATACATGGGAGTAGAGAAGATTTTCTAAGATTTAATACATTTTCATGTATTATATAGCCATATTGGCCCCACCCAAGGGCCTGAACCATTGGCCTAGGAACCATGAACTTTACAATTTAGGTTAAGAGCTTCATGGACATCATAATCATGCATTTAGCTTTTATCAAATATATATATGGGAGTAGAGAAGATTTTCTAAGATTTAATACACTTTCACTATATGACCATATTAGCCCTGCCTAAGGGCCTGACTCAGGAGCCATGAATTTCACAATTTAGGTAGAAAGCTTCATTGACATCATAATCATGCATTTAGTTTTAATTAAATATATTTGGGAGTGAAGAAGATTTTATAAGGTGTAATACATTTTCACTGTATGGCCATATTGGGTCTGCCTAAAGGCCTTAACCCCTAGCTGACCCAGGAGCCAAGAATATCACAATGTAGTTAGAGCTTCATGGACACCATAATCATGCATTTATTTTTTCTCAAATATACATGGGAGTAGAGACCCTGCCCTAAGGCCTGAGTACAGGGAGTAGAGAAGAAGAATTTCTAATATTTAATACATTTTCACTATATGGCCATATTGGCCTTGCCCTAAGGCCTGAACCACTGACCCCACAGAAGGTTTAAGTCCTTGAGACATCTTAATTACTCTTCACCTTTGTGTTAATCTTGCAATAAGATGATAATAGAAGTAAATATCATACAGTGCACCTGTAGTCATGTCCATATATCAATGGTAAAAATCTGGGAAAATTGATCAAAAATGTTATCCTTAATAAGATTCACTGAAGCACAAAATGAAGGTTAGATTCAGCAGCCAGACCATGAGTGAGATTCAGCATCCAGACCACGAACCAGATTTTGCATCCAGACCATGAGTCAAATTCAGCATCCAGTCCATGAGTGAGATTCAACATCCTGACCATGAACCAGATTTAGCATCCAGACCACGAGTCAAATTCAGCATCCAGACCATGAGTCAAATTCAACATCCTGACCATGAACCAGATTCAGCATCCAGACCATGAGTCAAATTCAGCATCCAGACCATGAGTCAAATTCAGCATCCAGACGTATGTATGTATGTGTACGTATGCAAGTGTATGTATATATGCGATGTGTGTGTGTGTGGTGTTTTAGTGTGCTATATTAGTCTTTTTTGTAGTTAGCGTAACTAAATATAATTTGTGTTTTAAAATACCCCATTTAGTCCTTTTCTTAATTTCTCTATGTTGTATGTATGTTTGGCGATATATTAATTGTGTATGTTGTAAAGCGCTTAGAGTAATATTTATAATGTTAGATAATGCGCTATATAAATGCCTTGTAATAATAATAATAACATCCAGACCATGAGTCAAATTCAGCATCCAGACCATGAGTCAAATTCAACATCCAGACCACAAACCAGATTCAACATCCAGACCATGAGTCAAATTCAGTATCCAGACCATGAGTCAAATTCAGCATCGAGACCATGAGTCAAATTCAGCATCCAGACCATGAGTCAGATTCAACATCCTGACCATGAACCAGATTTAACATTTAGACCACAAGTTGGAAGCAGCATTCTGAATTGTATCAAATGAACAAATCTGGTTGGTAATTCACTTACCATAAGGTCAGAAGAACTGTAAATGTTGGTCAGAAGCTGCACCTGAACCATAAATGTGACATTTGGTTTGTGTTCAACTTACCGAGGTAGGGACAGACTGAGATGAGGTAGGGACATACTGAGATACTCATCTCTACATGCAGACAGATATGGTGATTCCAGTATAACCGCCGCTCTCATAACTTTGTTTGTGTGTGTGTGTGTGTTTATAATAACTTACCCCAAGGTACAGTTAAGAGAACCCAGTTCTGGTTTGTGCAAAAGTGCATCACATGTGTCATCGTAAATTTTTTACCAGCATTCATTTCTCCATCTTCATTTTGTTAAGATTCCATATTACAGAAAATAGAAATCCAACATTCTACAAATTTCATCTTAACAATTTTCAGGTTGCTCATCCTTAAAAATTAGTATTTTGCTTGATTAATTTATATTCTTTATATTGCATCCAGAATATAATTTGTTTCATTGTAAACTGTGATGATATAACCATCTACAGAATACCATTTTAAAATATGCATAAAGAGAATTTGATGCAGGTAGTCCATCCTAACACTCTGTTACGTACAACACATTTTCAATTAGACAGATACGTATAATTCATTGACAATCTTTGATAAAATAAGTTGTTACATTTGCTGTAAAAAAAAAAAACCAACATGCTTGTGATACACAATGATCTTCAACAGAGGCAAATTCTTATTTGACGTTTATTATCTATAGATATAATTTTTACCTCCATCTGCATGTTGGTTTCTTTTATGGAATATGCACACCAAATTCTAGCCCAGAAATCTATGTTTACCATGTTTTTTTTTTAATTATGAATTTGGATAAAAATTAATCACCTGATTATTCATTACAGTTAACGTTTTTGTTTACTGGAAAGATATTCCATAGAATTTGAGGACAATAAAATGTGTTTTCATAAAATCTTAAAATCTGTCTCTATAACTCTTGACTGTTGCAAGTTTCTAATGCACACGATTCAGGCACTAATAGTCTATCAAATGCATGGATTCTCAATATTTGATTTTGTTGTCTTTAAATGTAACTGCTTTTTGAGAAATCTCACATTTGAATAATGCTGAACACAAGAACACACCTGGAAACAGGTAAAGTCTTAATCTGCAGCTGTAAGAGATTTCAATGTTGCACAAAGCAAGATAATTTTTGTGTTATCAATAGTCAATTATTAAATATTTCTCGTGTCATAGAGTGGATATGAAACTGTATTACGCACTTGTGACATGTTGCAATGCATACCCTCATATATTTTCAAAAATGAAGTCATTTTTTATATTTACATCCTACTTTAATTTCTGTCAAAATTTCCAACCATTAAAACAGACATACTATATTTTTGAAGATTCATACACACATTGTTCACAACTGCAGTGCATTCATGAGGTGATGACTCTCATTATACCTTGTAACATTATCAAAAGCAACAAGAGGTTCTGTGAGCACTGCTCACTAAGAATACCCCCCACTCACTCCAATTTGCCATACCCAAAGAGTGTTCCTTTGACCTTTTAACCCTAAAATAGATAGGGGTCATTTTTGTCCTATGGGTAGTCCATATGTGTGATATGGTGACTCTTGGTGAAAGAGATAACACTTGAGTGCCTGAAAACTGTTTTGCTATTCAACTAGACCTTTGACCTTTTGATCCCAAAATTAGTAGGGATCATTTTCGTCCCATGGGTAGTTCATGTGTGACATGGTAACTAAGTGAAAAGGATAACATGTGAGAGCCTGGAAACCATTTTGCTATTTCAATGTCCAGTATACTTGACCTTTGACCTCAAAATCATTAGGGATCAGCTTCATCCCATGAGGAGTCCATGGTATGTTGAATTTAGCTGAAATGGATAACACTTAAGAGCACAGAAACCATTGCATCTACAGACAGATGGACAACCTGATTCCAGTATACCTCTCCACAACTTTGTTGCGGGGGGTATAAAAACATTAGAAATGTACATATTAACATTTGAAGCATATTTAAAATCTAATCCTGATATGAATTGTATTATAAATTACATTTTTTATGCATTAGATCAACTGAAAATTAGCTGTCAAAGTCATATTTGATGATTGTTACTAAAATAATTTAAAAGCTTTACAGAATATAAAAATCACCAATGACATTAAAATTCATAAAACTTGCAACTTTTTGTCATAATTTTGACTAGAATTTCTTTGTTTATAAAGAAACAATGGTAAAAACATTATTTTTTGAAAGTAAATAATTCATTGCAGGGTAACTTTACATAATTTTCATAAAATTCGATAGGAGGTCACTTTTCTTTACTCTCAGATTTACTTTTCTTCATTCTTAAATGAATTTCAGCATTTTAATCATGGTTCAGAATTAAAAAATGTTGATGTCCTAGTTGACAGCTACTGCTTCTATTCTCACAGTATGGTCATGAAGACAGGTGACCTATTGCTTTCCACATCCATCCAATGTCATCCATCGTTACTTTTTTAACATTTTCTCAGGAATTACTTGAAAATGTCTCTAGAATTGGTGTATAGCATCTTTACCAGTAAGGGAACAAAAAAATGTGAATTCTATTCAAACTGATTGCATAGGCATTGTGCATATGAAGCCTTCTACCAAAATTGGGACCTTGGTTTTAATTTTTTTTTCCAGAAGACCCAGCAATTTGGACTTCTAGTACTGTACTTGGCAATGGAACAATCACTCCCAATTTTACTACCTTCGGTACATTGTACGCTTGGATAGAACTTGTGTCTTGAACACAAGAAACAAGTGCTCTATTAACTGAACTTCTACGACAGTGATGGTGAAAATTTTGAGATGAGGATACAGAGAAGGAATCGTGTAAGCGGGTATTTGTAATTCATTCTCCTCAGAAGCTCCATCATTTCTAGTGCTGGCCTTCTGATTAAGATACAAAACTCTTGAAATGTTTTATTCTGTAAAAATAAATAAATGAAATATTAAACAACTTCATTAAAATGTTTGCAACTATTTATGCTAATGCTCTAATTTCACTCCGCTAAAAAAATGTTACTGCACTATGATAATATGATTTATATTCATATTCTTAAAAAATAGCTTGGTTTTTGCTGTTATTCAAAAAGCATTAAAAGTATCATAGCAAACAAGACAGTTAAAACCCTAATTCTAAATAAACTGAATTTAAAAAAAAAGAAGGAAATCCTACCATATTCTTTTCATGTGGACTCATCCAGTTGTTGTATATCAGTTTATCAACATCTTTCTGAGGGACTGTGTAAAATAAACCTTCATGTATTGCTGCATGGTCTGTCTATAAAGCAATGAAATAATACATTTAACAAATTGTGACAAACTGCAAAGCAAATAAAGAATAAGAGTTGTCAGAAGACAACATAGCTCACCTAGAAGCATGACTCTACTTAACCTATCCCCTTTGGTCCAAAAGGTTAGTTTTGAAAAGTAGGTCAAAGTTCAAGATAACTAGGTCAAAGTTTTGATACAATATGTAAGGTCTGGTCATAAGGCATCTAAATGTGAAATATGAAAGACCTATCCCCATTGGTTAAAAAAATAGTCAGAGTTCAAATTTTTGAATAACAGGATAAAGTCCAAGGTCAAGCTTCCAAAAGATAGGCCTGGTCATGAGGCACCTGTTGTGAAATATCAGATCCTTATCTACTTTGGTTCAAAAGATGTAGCCAAGGTTAAAATATTTGTAGGTCATAGCCGAAGATCACAAGGTCAATAGTTTTAGTATCAAAGTAAATGTCTTGTTATGAGGCATCTATATTTTTAAGATCACTATAGGTCAAAAAGTCTTGGTACCATATGAAAGGCCTGGTCATAAGGCAACTATATGTGAAATATAAAAGCCTTATCCCCCTTAGTTCAAAAGATATAGACTAGATTAAAGTTTTTGAAATGTGGGTCAAAATCACAGTAAAGGTCATTTTGCTAAAATTCTTGGTACCAAATCAAAGGCCTGATCATAGGGCATCTATACGTGAAATGTAAAACCCTATCACTTTGGTCGAAAAGATAAAGTGTGACTCTGACACTGGGTCATGACAATAGCTAATGGCATTTGTCCAGGTGAGCTAAAATGTACTATTAAAGTTCAATATTTGACCTAAATTTATTTTGATAAATCAAAACCTCTTAGCATTCATTATGCTTTTTAATTGTTAAGAATTGACAGTCTGCTTTCCAACAATACATTTTATGTTCATAAATGCTTCATAGAAGCAATTGGGCCTCTGTGACCGAGTGGTTAGAGCATCATGCTCAAAACCACAAGGCCTCTCACCTCTAGCTGGCGCGGGTGCGAATCTTGCTCACGCCGATATATGTGAGAAAGTTTGACAGTTTACTTTCGGAAGGTCTGTGGTCTCTTCCCAGGTACATTGTATCTGGGTTCTCTCCTCCACCAATAAAAACTGGATGCCACCAGATAACTGAAGAATTATTGAGTGTGGCGGAAAACATCAATCAATCAATCAATCATAGAAGCAATTAACCATATATTGAATCTTAAAATATCTGATGCTATATACAATGTATTGCTGCTGATACTTCCCTGAGGTTTCAAATATTTTTACATACTGGGTCTGTTATCTGTGTTCTAAATGATGACGAGCTCCTTTGTAAACATGTTGTCAGTGAAGAAAATCTGAACCGTGATGAATGTATGTAATAACCTAAATTAAAAAAAAAATGAATAAAATAAGTGCATTGTGGGATACACATGAAATAATTTATGAATGAAGATATACTTTTAAAACCCCAAGTAGATCAATACCATCATGCACTTTTTTAGATGAAATTTTATTGCCATAATATGGTTCCAATAGCAACACCACAAAACATGATGTCATGATTTTCGTCCAGCTGCAAAACTGATGCACCACTACATCAACATAATGTGAAATCTATTATAGTTACAGTGTTATTGCATGGGACTCATCACAGTGCACTACATCATATCACACACGATATCATACATAGTGGCATTTCCAACTGTTAGGAATGTGCTTGTGATTATATAACAAAATGATTTCCTCTGGTAAAAACTTCAGTACATTGGTTCATTATAATCTTTGATACAGTGATTAACTATGATAAAAACTTGGATAAATTGATTATAATTATGATGTTGGGATGATGTTGATGCCAAGATACTGGGATGGTGTTCAGGTGTTAAAAATTCTTCAAGTCCCAGGTCTGGGACTAACACAGTCCATATTCTGACTCAGTGATTAGAAATGCCACAAGTCTGAGGGACTTTCCTGTAATTTTATTAAAAAAAGTCATTGATAAACAACAGAAAAATATCTTGTTTTGAATAATATAAACTTCATATTTTATCAATACAATCATTGAAATAGATTGCTGAAGACACCAATTCGGATTTCTATATTCTGCTCTATTACAACCCATGATTTTATATCCATATTTTAGATTTAGTGGTGGTGCTATTAAAGTTAAAATGAGTCTGTTAAACTTCAGATTTACAGCTCAAGAATGTAAGAAGAGATGAAAATAAAGACAGTAAGTATGACAGAAAAGAATGAGTGTTTCCCAAACATTGGCTTGGTGATGGTCCCAGCTAGTCTTTAGTAAAACTGTCACTATGTAATGGTTGTTTTATGTTGAAACAAAGATTGAAAGTTCAAATACTGGTTTCTATGTTGCTGTTTGATAATGTAGTATAACAAATATAACAAATTCAACCTGGACTTGGATATTTCTCAGTGGGACTTGACAAAAACTGGATTTGAGCACGTGTAAAAAAAAACTTTCAACTCCTGGGTGTTCAGACTTACATACTCTGTGCTCCAGAGGATGCATGAGGCTCTTCAACAAATGTTGCCACTTGTACCTGTCAACAGCAAAAACTTGTGCCTTTATCTGACTTTTACAACCTAGTTCTTCCCATTCTCTGTCAACCATTCATCTCCAGAGGGTGTACCTCATTTTCCCCCTTTCTTTCTGGGGCCCCAACTTGTAGCTATCTTCGTGTTAAGGGTTGTTGTCCCTACGGAGAACATGGTCTATCCATTTCCATCGCCATATTATCTTCATTGTAGTTGATATTAGAGTGAATTGGTTCTCTCATACAGTTCTAAGTTGAAGATCTTGTCTGGCCAGTGTATCTTAAATATTCTTCAAAGACATTTACAATGGAAAAATGTCTAGTCTTTCTTTGTCTTCCTCTGTGGTTCTCCAAAGATCTGAGCAGTACAGCAATATGGATGTGATGTTTGAATTGAAGAATCTCAGTTTAGTTCTCATGTTGTACCGTTTTCCACACTTGGTTCAGGGATAAAAAGGCATTCTAGCATGGCATAGTCTTCTTTTCATGTCAGCCTCCATTCCAAAAGGTTTGTCCACTGTGGCACCAAGATATAAAAAAGTTTCTATGTCTTCTAATACTTTATCACCTACCTTGATGGCAGTCTTCCTTTTGTAATCAATCTTCATACGCTTTGTCTTGTTCACATTCACCTGTAGTCCTGTATATTTTGCTACCTTGGTTAATCTACTTGTTGTTTCCTGAATGTTGCTGTATTTTAGTGCCACATCATCAGTCTTCTAGCAGTGTATTCCTCCATTTCTCTTGGTATTTCTCACTTATATTCAGTCTACCACTAGAATGAACAGACAGCTGGACACACATCCCTGTTTCACTTCTATTTGAACCAATATGTTGTTTTTCCGTTTTCTATAATGCAGCTGATTCTTCCATTTTACATTTTTACAAGTTGACCCTCTTTCACATGTAATTTTGTTGGACTGTGTATTCAGAGCATATTATTGCATGGATATCATCCATCAACATCAACCTTGAAATATCTTTAAAATAATAGGCCTTACAATCTCACTTTTTCCATTAGCAAAATACATACATTTCATTTTGGAAGCTGCCATGTCACGATGTGACCTACTTTGTAGCTGTATGGGAAAACAATCAGCTGTACATTTCTGAGCCATTATAGTAAAATAAAGTTCTTGTTTCTGTGGATGTTGCAGAATAACCTCCTCAGCCTGGAAACATTGTTTGAAATATAAAAGCCAGATCAGCTTTTATATTTCAAAATAACGTTTCTTGACCTCGGAGGTTATCCTGCAACAGCTACAAAAAAGCGTACATACTTTATTTCTTAATTATATCACATCGTGAGATATGTATATCACTGCAACTCTTGTAAATATAACATATCTAATAAAAAATTTAAAACTGTCAAAAGCTGTTAGATTGTGTGTAATATAACTACACTGCGATGTGTTTTATATGCAGCACAAGGTGATGCATCACATTGATAAATAGCTTGGTGCATGATCAAGGATAAAGTTAGGTACAAACTGAATGCTAAATAAACTTGCTTAACTCATTGACAATTCATTGCAAGACATAAATAAACATTTCTGTTTTTTATTATAATATATGTATTGCACACCAGATTAACCTTTTACTATAACAGTTAAAACCATGATTGATTTTGTCCTTTTATTTATCACCTGTGGACAAACTCCCTAAGAAACCATACTTAAATGTGCAAATTCATAGATTAGAAATGACCAATCAGCAACGAACAATATGCCGGTTTCAAGATATGTCCGAGTTGTGTTCCTTTGGAGAACTCTTGTACAGTAAGGTGCGAAACATTTTGTTTACTTGCGGGAGTGGGACAAATATTCATCACTGCATAAGTGAATATGCTCAGTAAGTTTCTCATATGCAGTTTCATCACCCGAGTTTGACTGACACACAAACTAGATAAATGATAAGTATTCAGGGAGTAATTAAATACACGAAATTCTTATTATATCAAGTTATTTCATTACTCATACGTATCATATCCAGGATATTACTTGCAAATATGACATCATTTTAATATTTCCACTTTAGTAAAATATTTATTTCGATAGTATTTTGTATTTTCTTCACTTTAGCTATTTAAAGAGAAGCCACTTTAATATATTCTATCATCTTCCTCACTGAATTTGTCCCACTTATGCATTCAAAGTTCCACTAACTGCACCTTCTATGCAGAAGAGATCTCATCTTGAAACTGGCATATTATTTGGAACTAATAACATTTATTAGTTTGTCATGCATGCCCTGGAAGTATCTAAAATTTGTCATTTAAAAATCATGAAAAAAACAGCATGTTGACATGTGAAAAAAAAAAGCCAAGTCTAGAGTACTAACTTGCATACTGATGTGGCAAGAAATGTGATTTCCTTGTTTTGTATAAAATTACCTCCCCTTGAATCATTGGTTAATTAAGTAAAATGTACGTAGTTTATTTTCTAGTTAATGTTTTAGTGATTGCACCTTGGGAGAGTTATAATTGACAAACACCTATTGGGTCTATGTGATTTTATGAAACTAGACGAAGGAGTAGTATTAATAAATATGGATTTGTGAAAACCCTTTCACCTAGTACAAAAGATCCCACTTAAATGTTAAAGTTAGAGGCTGAACATGTGGACCATGTATGGTTCATGTGATTGCTAAATTATGGATCTCTGAATATGTTCTTCTGAGACTTGCTTATCATTAGCATCAGACTGAAAGGAAATCATCTGTGCATGAGTATTACTAATGCTGAATTTAAGTGTTAGTGATCTTGCACATCAGTGTCATTGAGGCTGAATAAGTGTCAGTGATACTGTGTGAGTAATGGGATCTCCTTATAAGACTTGTGGGTATGGGGTATTGGCATCCCCGTACAGTGTAGACAGTTGTCCACAAGAGGTGTTGGTACCCTCTGCATCATCTTAGTATGGCTCTGTAGACTTGATGAGCCTTAGGTCTCAGTGATATATTTTGACTAGAAGGTGGCAAGCTCACAGTTGTAAATATGTTGTACATATCTGTATTTATTTGAAGTGTACTAAATCCTCTGAACTTGATACTACGCAAACCCTGTCCCACAATATAAAGCAGGTGAACTCCCTAGACATTTCACTAGTTTATTTAGGGAAATAGGTAACGCCATTAACTGTTGCATTGAGTTAATTCAAATGGTTTTAGCATTAAAACACTGTTTTGGCAATGGCGTCAATTGATAACAAATGCATTGTAACAATCTATGATGTTTTCTCACCAATTTTGTCGCGGATAACAAGTAGAAAGAAATAAAATCAACCATAGGTACTCAGCAATTTCAATTTTTAAATCTTGCATCTATTTGAATGGAATATAATCCAAGACAAATTAATGTCTGAAAACAAGTAGGTCACCTTATAATGCAAATTGCATTCATGTGCTCGGAAAGTTACAAATTATAGCGAGAAAATTCGAAATAACAAAAATAACGGGTTTAGTTATCATTAATCAACAATAAAAGATTACCTAGAATTTTCCTGGATGGCAATCTTAATAGTTTAATCATAGTGTTTTCTTCTTTTAACTGTTTTATGCAAAGTCTGACATGAACTTCTTTTAAACCTGAATCTGTTCAACCGCAAAGTGTATACACACACATCTCTCATATGGAGGCAGCCATATTGAATTCATAATATTCACACCATCGCCAAAAAAAATTATTTGAAAAAAAAATGCGTTTAGCTGATTAAATATGTCTTTAATTGACGTTGAAATATTTTAAAATTAACAAATAAATAAATTATCTCCACAGTACCAAAACACCCTGGGACTTGAAAGGGATAAATACCAATTTCGACAATGACCCTGACCCAATCGTAAAATAAGAAACCTTCGTTTTATCACTTTACTGCAAAATATATATTTAATAAAACTTTGTAAGCAATATTATCTACATTACATACTATGATATGAGTGGTAGCTTAATAATAATGTCTGCTTGAAAGAATGAAAAAGATCTCGTTTACAAAATCCCATTTGGTTAACCACAGACGCCATATTTGATCAGTGATAGGTATGGCGTAGATTTTGAGGATGTTTTGATAATCCTATGAGTAATCAATCTTGCTAATTAGATTAATTATTCAACATAACAGGTAAATACTGTTTTCTAGGGTTATTTTAGTTTAGTTTAATTGAGTAATAGTTATTTAGATTTAGATGAATTTAAACAGGTGCACTTTTGGCGGGTAAGAGTATTTTTTAATTCGTTGTTTATCATAGTTTGTGACACTCTTGTGTTTCTATGTTTTATATTTATAAGATGTAATTTATATTAGAAGATAATAAAATGAAAGAAAGTAATTTTATTTTTACTTTTAACCTTTTTAAAAGTTATACCAGTGTTTTTATCTAAAAGAACGAACGGTGTAGTGGCATTTCTTCAAAGTAAATCATTGCACTGTATTGTTTCAGAATTCTGTGGAAAAGATTTGTTTGTGGGATCCATGATATGGATCGTGATTGAGAAATGAACCGTGAGGAGCCAGGAGTGACTTCCAATGTATATAAACGTGAATCACCACCGTCAAGCACAGCTGAATCTTCATCTGACAGTGAGAACGCAAGCTCTTCTGAAAAAGAATTCTCTGTTCAAGGGACTAATTTTAATCAAGGGCAATTGAAACTTACCATCTCAGCTAAGCAAAAAAATTCATCCTCCTCCTCATCTCCAAGTTATGAAGGCCTGGGATCCAGACTGATTGATGTGGACAGTGTTTTTGTTGACACTGGGGTAAACATATACTTTTGATGTATCACTGCACATGAAATTTGTTATTAATTGTAATTGATGCAATTGAACACAATATAAAACCAAACATTCATAGAAAGATATTTAAATATTAGCTTATATAAATGTTAACAGAATTTAGTAATTTTTACATTGTAGCAATCATGTAGAACTAACCCAGAGCAGTATGTGAGAAAATCGTCATCAGGGATGGACCTGAATACTGCTGATTCCAAC
The DNA here is from genome assembly GCA_024699665.1 of Ostrea denselamellosa. Lineage (NCBI taxonomy): Eukaryota > Metazoa > Mollusca > Bivalvia > Ostreida > Ostreidae > Ostrea > Ostrea denselamellosa. The sequence goes on from JAMZEH010000014.1 coordinate 14,257,483, forward strand.
AGAGACCCAACAGAATCTATGTTTGATGCTCTTGGATCCAGTAGCAGTGCTGAAGAATCTTCAGATAAGTCATCTGCAGGATTTCAGAATACATTCCAACAATTTTTGCAGTCTTCGAACTCGGATGACTGTATGCAAGTGTCAGAGGAAAACAGAATAGCACAGAAAAAGCATGGAAATAAAGAATTATTATCAAATAATTGTTATGTTTTGCTGGATAAAAAGAGCTCTCCATTGAAACGACACTACAAAAAGATGGCTTCAAAAGCAATGACACTAGGTAATGTAGGAAACTTTGACAAAATTCGAGAGAAAACTAAGTCTTTGGCATCCAGAAAGAGAAATGCTGTACTCTACGAAGAAAAAGCAAGTGAAGTTTCTGGGAGTGAACATGAACAACTGAATGAAATGTCCATTTCTGCATCCTCAATCTCTAATCTGCATGACAACATATTTGAGAAAATGAACAATGCTTTAAGCAACATATCATCTGAAGGGGAAGGTAAACTACAAAAGAAACGAAGGTCACCTAAGGCAAACAAATCTAAGCAAAGACTACAACATAGTGATTTAGAAAAAGAAAGTGAAAGTCCATGTGAAATTAATGCATCCAAACTGGCTGCTGATATGGCCAGAAATGAGTTCATTTTCAGAAATACAAGAAGTGGAGATGAATCCGATGCCATGTCAGATCGCACCCGTCCAGGAAGTGTTCATGATCAACAAGAGAGCTTTGCTCGGTTGGACAATATGCAGTCTAATGTTTCACCAGACAGTGGAATATCTTTAGCAGATTCACCAGTTGGAAACGAATCTCCAATATCTGGGACCTTGTCAGATATTAGTTCAAAGACCAACGTTGGTGGATATACAAGTGACCATAATTGTGTTCAAACAAGTGAAAAACTGGATTCTGTTGAAAGAAGTCATTGTGAATTAACATCTAGGTATGAAAAGCAGGATGGTGTTAATAGTGAATCAGTGGTTGATCTGCAGAAGTCTAACAATAAACATGATAAAGAGTTTGAAATGGGACCTTTGCACTGTGATAGTTTAGTTGTGAATACAAATTTGGGTGATAATATTCTGGGTTGTTGCAGCAGTAGTGATACTTCCTCTTCGCATTCACCTTCACCAAAGAAGAAAAGTATTGGCCGTGTACCAAAAAGAGCCGAATTTCTGCGGCTACATAAGAGTAGTACCTTGTTGACTACGGGTAAGATGCCAGTTCAGGTTGATGACACAAATTCAAAGGATGATAAACTTTTCTCAGTGCCATTAATTCCTGGTCCATCATTGCAAGAGAGACTAGCACAGTGTCCAGATAGGGTTCCTGATGAAAGGAAACCACACAAGGCAAAGAAACGAAAGTACATAAAACAGAAGCAAAATAATGAAAAAGTTCTTCAGAAGGCATTTGATGTGTATGAGTTTCATGAAGGAGATAAACCAATCAAGAAGCGCTGTGTAGGCCGTCCACCGGGTCGGGGAAGAGGAAAGATCTCAGCAAGTGGGAGGGGACCTGGTCGACCACCAGGGAAACCCAATTTCAAGAAAAGGGGACCTGGTAGGCCACCCAAAGTAGTTTCTTCACAAGTTGTGAAAAGGGGGCCTGGGCGACCCAAAGGATCTTTAAACAAGAAAACACTACTTGCAAGAGCAGGTGGAATGTTTTCTAAATGTATTAATGATTCTCAAAATACAGCTACTGTCCCAAATACTTCCAAAAATGACTCTGGAGAAGTAGAATCTGACTTTGTTCTTCCTGACAACATTTTAGATAATTTATCCCAAATTGATGCTAACTCTGACTTGATCAACTTATCAGACATATCACCATCTAAGTCTTCTGAGTCCTCACTTTCTGAGGCTCAAAATAATTACCTTCAGAATTTATCTGATATATCTCCAGCTAAGTCTACATCCAGTATGGATAGTTCTACATTTTCCTTTAAACCTCCAGTTGTTCAAATGGAAACACCATCTCCTGTTGTGGAACAAAAGGTTACAGAGAAGAGAAAAGTGGGAAGACCAAGGAAAAGGCCCCCCAAACCTGTCGAGTTACCTTCAGAGAGACATGTGAATGATCATATTCCTACATCAAGTGTAGATAATGAAACTGAGGATAGAGAACTGGAATCAATAATACAAAGTGTCCAGAATTCCATTTCCTCACAGTTTCAGAACCCAAGCATGTCTTTGGATGACATGCCAGAGAGTTCCATTGAGGATGAGCTCAATTCTATAGAACCTACGTTCGACCCTGTACCTTCAATGAATTATCTTCATAGTGCAGGGTCAAAACTGAAACAGGTTCCAAAGATTCGCAAACCAAAATTGCATGTTATGATGCGTAAACATGGCAACTTAAAAAGCAAAAGAGGACGTAAGAAGAAGAAGTACACAGTCACTCCAATGGAGTCGTCAGGGTCAAATTTTAGTGCATTCTCATCCAAATTTAAGTTATCAAGTGCCAAGTCGCTTATTGGTTTTACAAGTAAGCCAAGTATACTGGCTTCTAGTACATTTGATTCTGACCCTGATGAAGAAATTGAACATAGACATTTTTTACATAAAATGAAGCAGCAACAGAAACTAAAGAAAAGGAAGGAAAAGTTGATCAACTTCAGATCGAAACATAGAAACATTATTGACCCACGTTTTTTAACTGACTTGGAATATGTGATTGATAATTTTCATCTTTTGGCCATTTCACGGCCAGAAGAAACTTTTATTAGAGTGAAACCAGGGGAAGTGCCATTACCAAGTATCTTCAAGCTAACCAAAATCATTGTGAAACCCAAGAAAAAAGACCTAAGACATCCATTTGAGTCTGAGAAAGTGAAAAGGTTGAAAACTTCTCGGAGTAGGGATTTTGCTTTTCAGATAATGGAAAAAAAATGTAAGATGAAGTCATTTCATAGGAAAATGTTTAGTCTGAAAGAAAAGAAATTCTTTCCCCCGTGTGATCACTCTGATGACATCCAAGATTTGCAGCAATGTGTCCCAAATGTTCCCCCAAAGAAAAGACATAAGTTTTTGTCTGATATTCCACCTACAACAAAGACTATGTCAAATGTGGGGACAGAACCTGTTCAGCAACCAGAAAAACGAAAACCAGGGCGTCCCAGAAAAAATCCAATTTTGAAACCCAGATCAGAAAGTAGAGGCACTGAAGGTAGTAAATTCTGACCATATTACACTGAATCTATATTTGTTTGTTTGGTTTTTTTCTTTTGTTTTGTTTTTTGGTTTTTTTTGTTTGTTTGGAAAATTGAGTGTAACTTATGTATTTTTATGACCCAAAGATTGAAAATCATGGAGCTTTTTTTACCTGTCAGTGTAGTAATCTACAACAGGTTTTTAGATGTATTGCTAGAAACTTAATATTTAGTTAAGTGAAAAGAGGTGGTAAAAGCTGCTTGTTAGATAAAGGTTAGGTTATGTGTCAAGGCTGGATTTAGTTTTAGTCTTTGCTTTGATACTTTGAAAAATAATCAAATGCTTTTTATATCTACTGTCAAGTGATAAAGTGAAAATCAATAGTGTTTGTTGTATATCAATGTCCACTTTGTGACACTGGGTTTGAATTTTGAAAGTATTCAAAATATCATTTGGCAAGAAACCTTATTCATTATTGCTATTAAATTTTGTTGTAGCAATGCCAAGGAACACACATGTATTATCTTCATTGCATGTAGAAAGTGCTTCTTCAAACCTTGTTACCAAAGATGGGAAAGAAAGCAGTATAAACTCTCAGGGATCAATTAATTTATGTGAATCTCCTAGAATTCCATTGGCAACAGACAAATCTTTTGAGATAAACTCATCTGTGCCTCCAAATTCAAAACTGAATGGATTTCAGGTAAATTCAATAAGTGTTCAAACTGATTCAGAATTGTCTTGTGTGGATTGTATTCAGTTGCAGAATGGTTCAGAAGTGGTGCATCGTAAACGTGGTCGTAAACCTGGAAGTTCTGTGTCAAAAGACCTGAGTAAGATGCCTGCAGGGCAGCTATCTAAGTCATTTGCGACAAAAATCAAAGAAAAACTTCTACGAGGTCGGAAAAAGAAACGAAAAGTTGGGCGACCTCGTATTAGACCTTTGGAACAGGATCCCAAAGTATCAAAAATCATTCACAGAAAAAAATCTCATGCTCAACTTTCTCATGGCAAACTTCAAATGGAAGGGGACCTACTGTGCAATAATAATGTGACATCTAAGAGAGACAGTGTAATTAATACAATTGAGTCTGTGATACGAAATGTATGCTCAGAATATGAACCTTTGCCCTCCAAAGAGAGAAAGAAGTCTGTTTCTGGTCTTGACAGTGATGATGAGGAATATATGCCATCCAAACGCATGAAAAAAAGAAATTACTTGAAGACTAAGTGAGTGGGAGTAATTTCTTTCATAGCTTTTAGCAAATGGTTTTGCAGTGTAGCAATTTTGAAGAAGTCTATTACATGTATATCTGAAATTTTGAATTAAACTTTTGAAATAGTAAGGATAGAATGTTACTGAAGTTTTCACTAAAAATGACAGTATAAGGTAAATCACTTAGTTCTATTTTGTGCAGACTTCCTAATACTCCCATTGAGGCATCAGACTTGGACGTCAGCAACAAGAGAGATGTAACAGGATTACCAAAGAAGAAGTACCAGGATGCTGGGCTCTTCTCGGACACCTATAAAGAAGACCCAGAGTGAGTATAGTCCTTACTATAGCCAAAATATCTTAGGAGATATTCACAGAGTGAATTGTATTCTGTTCATGGTTGTTGTGAAGGAAATCAAACTTGTCCACACTCTGTATGAATCTGTATTTACCCAAAATGGATAGCTTATTTGGTAAAATTGAGTTGTAAATAAAGAGAGCTTAAAACATGGGAGTTGCATGTATTGTAAGATAATCTTGAAAGCAACCACTTTCCTTGAAAACCTTGGTATTCAAAAAAAAAAAATCAAATCAAATCCTGAAGAAAAGTTGGCATAGATCCAATTGCTTGAAGCCCTCATAGAGTGCAGTTTAAAATAAGATAAATTGTAATGTCTGATAACTCTCCAACAGACTTCTTGAAAAATTTAAAACTTGTCTTATTTACACAAATGATCTGGATACAGTGGAAAGGTTTTGTCATGCACTAGAGATGCAGGATCTGCACTTCTGAGTTTGTCATGGAGAAAGTTTAAACAGTTTATCATTAGAAAATTGGCATCAATTGATCCGGATTAATGGTTATTCACACAGAATTTATAGCTGCAGTGAATAGTTTTTCAATTTTCAAAGGAATGATAAAGCTTCAAGGACAACATGGAAGATTAGTTATTGATGAAGACTTTAGAGTGGTCGAAAGAATACAATAGTATTTAGGAATGTTATAAATGGATTTGTGGTACTGTATGTCATCCTGTGATATCTGGCAAATAAAATTTAACACCCTCACCCGGTGTGATATGACTTAACAAACACCCATATCTATTTCCAAAAAGGCCAAAATGATCATTCAAATGCGGATTTTAACCTCCACAGAATACTTGATAGTCATCTAAGCAGATTTAAATGCCATGTATTATATTTCAAGATTGAATAGCTGGTAGCCAAGAGTAATTGAATTTGAAAGCAGGAATTATGTATATTTGCAATATTTTCCTCATCTTTAAATCATTGAACATTTCTTAGTGGAGGATTGGAATAAGAAGCATTAAAGAATATTCTGTCATGTCCTTTGTGATTAAAGACATCTGTTATTCAAAATGACATTTTCAGTTGGTTTAAAGAGTTATTTGGGAACACTAGTGCATGTATGCATTTACACAGATATCAAATTTTCATTTCTTTGTGGCATGATGAAGTGCTTCAATAAATTATTACTGGTGTAAATTAGACGTCATTGATCCAGAGTTTATTTTTTTGTAAGTTGAGCAAGATATTTGTTGAAACTGATGCACTTTTTTGATAGAGAGTAACATGAATGGGTGTTGATTGATGTTTTCATGAGGTAATATGTTAGTGTTTATTATAATGGTAAATTGATTAAGAGATATGAAATATCAGTGCTTTGCCATGTAATCCTGATGTTACACACATAAGCAACAATGAATGTAAAATTAATTCACTATTCACATATTCTAAAGTCTTCAATGGGATGAAGTTCACAAGATACAAGTCAAGGGTATTTAGTGAAGTTTGAACCCTGATGGAGTGATTTAGATGTGTAGATTTGGTAGGAGATTTAATTTGTTAGGAATTGATTGGAGCCATTATGTGTTACGGTTGGTTTGTGTCCCTTTGTGTGGAGATGGCTTGTACCCTGTGATTTTGGCGCTTCTTTTTACTAGGCCTTTCAGTGGTTTTTACCTTTCGAGGGTATTCATTGATTCAAGACCTTTTTTCCCAACTTGTATTCTGATTAAAGATAAGAGGGCTTCAGAGAAAAACTCTCTTTGTGTGTTAAACTGTGTTCTTTTTGGTAATCTGAGGGAATTTGATAGCTATCAAACTGCACAACAAAAAGGAGACAGGAGGCTATAAACTTCTCACTTGCTTCATCAGTTGAATGCATGATGAACTCCAGTGCATTCCCACCCAATCAAAACACATTGTTCACATGAAGTAGTTCTTTTGTGATAGGTGGTTTGATATGATTACACAAGCTACCGAGTGTCAAATTAAAGAAGGGGGGATTTAAATGTTGATGTGTTGACTTGTTAGATGGTTTGGGCCATTTAACTTCTACCAGTGGGAATTAAACAAGGTTTTGTTAAGACAGGATGATGTTGTCAGTGAACCATATAATGGGTTCTGCAGATACAGAGACAGGAACACTGGTGTTGCAAGCTTGTTAGGCTTTACATTGCGAGTCCTCCATCTGCTGGTTGGGCAGTCTGACATTGATACAGAGTGATTACTCTGACCCAGGGTGCTGAAATCTTGTGTATGGCTCATGATGCAGATTCTATGATTTGTCAAAGCATCTTGTACATACAACTCTTACAAGCATGGATTAATGAATTTTCAGTCTGTTTTCATTTGTGTTTCAATTTATAAAGTTGACCATACATTTATTAAGGTGTCAAATAGAACAAATAAGGGGAAAATGTGTTTAAATCCGTTTTAATAAAGATCAGTTTCCTTGTGCAGATTGCTTCCAATAAGGAAGTGCCTTGAAGTGTAAATAGCTTCATGGGGCAACACTTGAGAAAAAAATGTTTCCTTGTCAGGTGTAAATTTCTCTGTGCAAATGCATTCCTCTGTATATGTCCTGGTTGCTAGGCAGTAGATGGGACATTTCACAATTGTAGATTTATAAACGGTACTTTACTCAAGAAGGTCATTTTTGTATCCTCTTGATCCACTTCAATTAATTTTAAGTTTCAAAGTTATATTATGATACACAAATGAATGTGTGTGTGTGTATGTGTGTGATGCTTAAATAAAATCTGTGACAATATTAAAATAATAGGACTGGAGAATGATACTTATCTGCTTCTGCAGTGATAATTTATACAAGATTAATATGGTCGTGGTAATTGAATTTTCATAATTTATTCATGCAGAAATGAAGGTCACTCTTTCAACATTACCTCAGACAGAAACACTTGTCAGATAGACATGTTAAAAATTTACATATGTCAAAAATTTAGAAATCCTTGGAAAGTTTTTGTTTGTTAAAGTTTGAAACCTTGAGCTGATGTCAAGCCATGTGGATGGCATTTATAATAGAAAAAAGAGGCTTTGTCCCCATTTGGAGTGACTTTTTGATCAGGCCTTAGATATGACCAATGGTCCAGTCCACATCTGCTTGCCTCGTAACACCTGCTAAGTGACGCGCCTCCATGCATGTCCTTTGTTCAACATCTTTCCTGACACACACACAACTGAACTTTGGTATTCTCTACCCCCTTTTAATTTTTTATGGCGGAAAAATTAGTATTCAAAACTTGTGGTAACTAGAACGATTGATCAATTTTGCAAGTTTCCAAGTGCTGACAATGAAAGGCCTATAAACATCTGAAGCGTCCATCTATGACAAAGAAATCTCAGGATTACCTGTATTTCATAGTGTGTAATGTCAAGTTTTTTATCGATTTAAACATAAAATCAGCTTCTTTCTCCACATGGCCATTTTTATGGCACATCATTTTCAATTTAGACATGCAAGCTAATAGGATTGAGAAAAAACCAATATTAGGCAGATGATTTATTTAATTTTTGGATGAAGATTCTTCTCCACATTTGACCTTTTCCCAAGGCTGCCATTCTGTGACAACATGCTCATGTTTTCAATTAATGAAAGCTTTAAGATCAGAAAATTATGTAATGTAATGGAACATTAAGTAATTTCCTTGTACTGTGATTCAAGCTTCATGAACATTTTTTTTTAACTTAGATATGAATTTATCCTTTATTTGGTGTTTATATATTTTTCTATTGTATGCTGACCCCTATTGCTTGTTTTACCACAATTAATGAATATTTCCTACTCTAAATTCGGATAATTATGCAGTCATATGATCTTTGTATCTATCAACAAAGCTTTGTAAACATATATGTTACTTTACCATTGGGTTGACAATTTTTACCTTCCATTCGGAAAATTATATAACAGGCTTTGCAATACATACAAGTTGAATGATTTTGTTTTCAATAGCTCTTCAAGGTGGGTTTTTATTTAATGACAGCAATACCGGTCTGCAAATTGAGATAAAATCTGTCTATATTTGTATTGCATAATCCAAGATACCAGAGATGCTGATCCATTTAGAATCAAGTCTTTTAACACTCTTTGGAGATGAATAATGTTTTGGGGGAGTTGTATAAAAGGTTCATTTAATTCTCTTAACAATATATTGATCTGGCTTGCTATGAGATCACAGCAGGATAGGAGAAACACTGTAATGCAATCGCAACATTATTTACTGGCCGCTTGAATATTGAATCTATTCTCAATCAATATTTGACTAACATAATTGAGAAAAGAGGAAATAGGACCTAGATTTTTGCTAAACTGGATGATGGGCTGGTATTGATTTTCAACACAAGTAAATTTTCATTCTGCACAGCTCAGTAAATATCAATTAATGGCAGAAAAAGTCTGGTGTCATTAGTGGTGAATATTAATTTACTATGCCTTTGATTAATTGCTGTTAAAAGATTAGGTCTGCATGTGCTGATCTCTAATAAAAATCCTTGACTGCATTCTGATGCACTTAGACCTGATGTTGTTATTCTTCATAATAAAACTGTGTGTAACATTGATTTGACTTCTGCCATCGCTCAGTGATCATGGATGATCATAGTTTTTTCATGTCAATGAATCAGCTTGGCAGTATTATCTGGCAGTGCGCAGGAGAGGGAAACAAGCGAGAAAAAGAGTGGTTTTAATCAGGGGAGCTATCCTGTCACGATCATAACAGTGCACTTATTGACGGAAAGTTGATCGACCTTCAAAGCTAAATTTACGCCATCGTTAAATAACAGCTTAGAGAATTTAGTATTTTCCCTTGAGGCAATCCTTCCTGTCTGTTGCAAAGAGAGAAAAATAAAGGATCATTGAAAATTCTATACTGGTTAATTTTGGAATGTTAATGACTGGAGCAAAAAAAAAATCTTCATTATGATGTGTCATAATTTGTGTTCTATTCATGACAAGGTACAAGAAAATAGACCCCTTGTTACCTTGCTAAAAAAAACAATATATTTAATATATGAAGTTGTGAATATTGCAGGTGAAAAACATGACATAGAGGTTAGATAAAATAGGTTAAACAGAGTGCAAGATCATGCTCCACCCACAGGGTCAAGTGTTTATTTAAAATAATGTAATTTCAATTCTTTCAAGTGATAAGATATCAAATGTTTATTTAAAATAGTGTAATTTCAATTCTTTCAAGTGATAGGATATCATAAGTATAGATGAATAAACAATGGAGATTTTCTTGTTAATTATCTCTTACATGGTGAAAAGATGGTGATTAATATTTGAGTTTTAGTGAGGTAAGTAAGATAACTAAGTAGGGGTAAAGATTTTTGAGTGGAGAGGAATGTCATTTAACTTTGAGGTCGTGAGGTCAATTTGTGGACTGTAATTTAAAAAAAAATAAAATAATAATACAGCTCATCTTCAGGTATTTGGTATTATTGTTCTGTTCTTTGTTTCAGCATTAAGAAGACTCATTACAACGGAAGCAGCAGCAAAAGTCGTGAAAAGGTGGTGTATAAAAAACAGGGTAGTCTAATGCCACCACCCATCCATGTTGGCAAACACCTCAGAGAACGTCAGTGTGACTTTCTGCTGTCATACGATATCTGGTGGCAACTGAACAATGATCTGGTAAAAAAAAATATACACCTCTCAATGACAGCCAGATTGTTGCTTTGTATGCTTTACCAGCCTATCCCTGCACAGTATAGAAAGTTTTTACATTAAATCAGAAAAACTAAGAGATTTTATGTAACACTTCTCAACTTTTTGTGCACTTATGCTCATTGTCCAGAGGAGTAGTTTTAAAGCGTGACTGATAAGCTTTTGCTTTCTGAAGAAGCTAATTCAGTTATCATGCATGTGCTCTAAAATAGATGTTAATTTTTTGCAATAAAATAATTTATTCTAAGAAATTTAATTCAGGGATTTTGGGAAAAGATAAAAGATTGTAGGAAGTTTTTCTTTCAAATTTGTTGTACTTTTTGATTCAGCATTTTAATTGCACTGCTCTTAACCATATATATGTATATAGATAAAAGATATTTTTTAATAGGTGATTACAATTACTGTGTGTACTAGATAATGTGGCATGAATGCATTTGGAAAATTATTTCATGCAAGCATATGAAAAATAACTGAAAATTGTTAAAGTGTAATATATATTTATATTAGCTATAAGTGATAAAACAGGAGAGCATTATAGACTGTATTAACAAATACTGATGCTTAATTAATAAGTACTGGTGTGTATATATGGCTGCTTGCATACTCAGATCGAAAAAAAAAAAGTTCTAAGAAAAATTGGTAATTATGTTTTAGTTGTAGTAAATAGGATGCAAGTAGAAATGATTTCATTAAACTCAGTCCATAGGAAGAAAACCCATGTGTTCTGTTAAGAAATTTTTATTTTTAAAGTAATTTTAGTTAGCCCCTTCAAGTTAAGCAGGAATTCAAATATGATTGATTTTGGCAAACTTGACACTTCAAATGTTCTCTTTCTAAAGTTGTCCAATACCTAAAGTGTGTTTTCTTTTTCAGTTACCAAAGAGAGAAAGCCATGAAGAAAAGTACAGAAAGATCAGAAATAGTAAGTAGGCATGTGTGTAATTAACAAAGTGTTATAAGAAGGGGGGATGTTGCAGGATGCTTGTTTGTGCTAAACTACCTCATGGGTTACCTTGACCTTAATTTGTTAAGTTTCTCTAAAGCCACAGAATTCCTTTCCTGCGTGATTGTAAAGTTTTAAACTACAGATTAACAGTTTGGCTGTGTTCAGGATGAAATTATTTCTTGCTTGACAGCTGCTTACTGGGAAAAGTACACTCACAGCTGCATATAATATTGCATGGCAGACCTCTGGGGAACCATTAAATTGACTTAAAAACAGTTTATGACTGGAGCAGTTCAGGCATGGTTAATGTAATTCATTAGGAGTTGTTTGCAGATCTGTTCAACACTGCAACAGATAATAGGCAAAGGTGGATAAAAATAACAATTGTTGTGTAGGCTCTTGGTTTTTAGCTTGCATAAACAGGGATCTGGATAATAAAGTGGATTTGTCTATTGATAGAAGCTAAGGCTTAACAGGTGTGATCAACTTATAGGTCTTAGCAAAATTTTATTTTATCTTGTCATCACCTGATGTGTTATCAGTTCAGGTTCGTAAGGGAATACACCCAATGGGCCAATATACACATAAAATTGGCTGTTGTTTACCATGCATTATTTATCCAATGGCATTTAGAGAGGTGGTTTATTGTTATCATTTGCAAGTAATTGCTTTTACTGTGTGGTAGAGTTATTGAAATATGACATGATAGGTCCTCATTAATTTCTTCACTCTGGTACATACTTGCATACTTATTTTGGTATTTTAACAGGTTAATTACTCAAAAGAAATGGTAGTCCAAAGTAAATTATTATTTGTAATTAATTATGTAAAAGGAAGAAAGAAAAACTGTTAATTCATTAAATAATTTCACAGGGAGTTGGTGAAATTAGATGAGTGGTTTTGGTTACAAATTCAAGCCCCATTTGTCATTTGGCAAAGAGAACAAAATAATTTGTCTCAGCTGCAGTTGCAATGGGAGCAAGTTTTTAGTTACATCTTGGTTTTATGACATCACTCCAATGCATCAATGACTCACGGTGTCTGAATAAAAAAAAATTGTTTCACATGTTTTCATTCATTATTAAGAAATGACTAATGCCTCATGACAAAGATACTACAGCTGGGCAATATACAGTTTAAGTTTTTTTTAAAATATTTTATTTTGATTTTGTGGTGGTTTTCTTTTTTTTTAGAAGGTTATTAATGATATATCCATATAATATAACTTATTAGGAGAATAATGTATTGATGTGTAATGCTCTCCAACCCTCCCATCACACCACCCTTTTCCTCCTGCACCCTGATATCATTCTCAGCCAAATGGTGATAAGAGAGAATTACCTTAAACTCTAACCCGTACCCCTGCCCCCCACCCCCAAATGACTTGGATAAACTTGAATTAAACTAATTGCATGACCCATACAGTGCCATTGCAAAATACGTTTCACAGGCTTGGGTTTCTATTACAGAGAGATGTAAATAAAAGGAAATTAAGTGCTGAAGAATTAGTATGGTTAGCCATTAACTCTGATCATAAAATGGTGATTTGCTGTAGAACAGGCATTGTTAGAGATACAGTAGAACTCCTAGGATTTGCCCTTCCTTACACGAGTAATGGGTGATTATGTCCTTATAATCAGGTTCTGATGATCATGGTTGCCAAGGCAATTGAATTTTCATGTAGGTTTTTGTCATTAATTACCAATAAATGCCCAGTGTATCCAATACTGTTGTATCTTGTTTTATTCTTGATCGATGATCAAGTTTAGCCTTTTAAACTGAGATGTAGATCTTCACAGAAGAAACCCCCTGTGATAAAACAAGATTGATTCTCACATATTGCACTAGGGTATAATTGAGCCTCATTCAACTCCTGGTTTTCACACATGGACTTTAAATACACAGCTTGCTTCTTTAGAATGAAAATAATAATGCACTCGCACACCTCATTGAATAATTTTGATTTAGAAATATATTTTGAATTGAATCTGGCTAAGTAAAAGTGGTACATGTTGTATGTAATTATTTTTTAATATGTGGGGATAAATACACATATTAGCAGATTTCTTGTGATATCTAAAGTGGCATTTCTAGAGAGGATTTAATAGAGGACTTCAATCTGATCTTGTCTTTTAAAAAAAAAACAACAAAAAACTACTACTTGCTGGATCATACATCACAGCTCTAGAAATTGATTTGGACTTGTTTCTGTGTGTCCAACATTAAATCACATGATATGTGTGGGTTATTTCTTTATCATGGTGTATCTAAGCCCATCCTGAATACAACAATCCAATAGTGTTTAGAGTTAGATAAGCTTTTCTGTCTGCTAATTTATAGATGGAATTTTACCTGAAGTCAAAATTGGTTTTAGTGATTAGAATGTTACATTGGATACTAGAGAGATGTTTTCTGTATATAGCAGACATTAAGGCAATTCTAATATTACATAGGGATGATTACAATTATGTCTTTGTCTTGTTTTTAGCTCAAGTAAACTTTTTGATTGAAAGTGTCCGTCTTTGTCATCATCGTTACTTTCTACAATTTTATCTCTCCAGAAGTACTTGGCCAATTTCAGCCAAATTGACAAAGAATATCCTTTGGTGAAGGGTATTCAGGTTTGTTTAAATAAATGCTGTAAATAATTAGAAAAATACAAAAATAGGGTGGGACCATTTAGAAATGTTCTTCTCAAGAACCACTGGGCCAGAAAAGATGAAATTTGTGTGGTAGCTTTTTGACATCATGAAGATTCAAGTTTGTCCAAGTCATGGGCTCTGGGGATGGGGTGGAACTACAATATTGGATAAAGTTTTACATGGGGATTTATAAGAAAAATCTTTTAAAATTTCTTCTCATGAACAGCATTCCATGATTAGTCATATTGGCAATATGGGAGTATTCTCAGATACCTTAGATTCATTTGGATGGGGGAGGGGCACAATAAGGGAACAAAGTATTTCAACTGGAATATATAGTGAAATTTTTTTTTTCGAAATCTTTTTCACAAGGGTAACAACATGATTAATCATGTCAATATGCAGACATAGTCAGGAAGTGCAAATTTGTTTAATTTGTGTGTGGGAATGGGTGTGATGAGGATACAATAGGGGATAAAAATTTTACATGGAAATATATATAGAGAAAATGTCTTTAAAAATCTTCTCATGCACAGCTAGGGTATGATTAATCCTCCTCCTCAGGTAATGCAGATTTCAGTTTATTCAAATCATGGACTTGGGGGTATAGGGTGGGGTCACAGTAAGATCAAATTTTTACTTTGCAATATGGTGTGAATTATTTTTTTAGCTTGCTGTTATGAATGTCAGAAGAGCTATTGTCATGATCCCATTAAGGGAAAAAACGTTTAACCTGGTCTTTATCTTTTCAACCAAGAGAGATAGGGGTTTGATATTTCACACAGATGCCTCATGAAGAGACCTTTTCTTTGGTACCAAGACTTTTGACTTAGTGGCCTTGGACTTTGACTTACCAATATCTTTAATGTGGTCTATATCTTTTGAACCAAGAGGGATGCTTTTAATATTCCACAAATAAATGTCCCATGAAGAGACCTTTTGATATGAAGACTTTTGACATAGTGACCTTGGACTGTGACCTACTTTTCAAAAACTTTAACCTGGGCTATTGGGAATAATATGGGGAGAAATGGAGAATCTTCCCACTAGAATGATAGTACAGATTTGAGTTGTTTGAATCATGGTCCTGGGAGGTTAACAGTAGGGATCAAAATGTTATGTGGGAAATTTTGTTTAAAAAATATCTTGTCAAAAACCACTGGCTATGATTAGTCATATTAATATGCAAGCACTACAATTGTTTGATCAAATCATGAGTCCAGAGGCTAGGTTGGGACTAAAATTGGGATTAAAGTTTTACATGAGAATACATCTACATCGATATAGGGAATGTTTTAAAAATGCTAAAGTCACAGGGCCACATTAAATTGTATCAATATGCAAAATTCTCAAGTTGTCAGTTCAGAATGTATTAGTTTTAGTTCCCTATCAGTTTTGCCGAAGGTCTGTCCTTCCATCCGTCCATCTGTCTGTCATTTCACTTGAGGTTTTTTGGACTTTTCTTCGTGCTGGATGAAGATATTCAACTGAAATTTTATACATGTCTTTGTCTTGGATAAAATTTTGAGTACAGATCAAGTTTGAGTTTTGTTATATCATTATAAATGCTTATCTTACTTTTGACTAAATTATGTTACTGGTAGAGAGTTTTGTATTACACACAGAAGCTTGTTTTTTAGGGAAAAAAATTTGTGTTTCTTTTTTTTTCTTTTTTTTTTTCCCCTCTGAATTATAGGGTTATAGTGGGGGTAGAATCAGGAATCAAATTTTACATAATACATTAATGTAGACAAAAAATTTTCTTTAAATCTCAGGAACAGCAAGACCATGTTAATAATATTGACATTGGTGCATCCCTTCAAATTAAGTGAAGTTCAATTCATAAGAATGAAGAGGATAAAAATATTCTTCTGAAAGTTTTCTGAAGAACAGGCAGTTCCTAAGGTGAACCCTGTGGGGATCTGTGTTGTTAGAATAGATCCTCAATACCCCTTGCTTGTCGTAAGAGGCGACTGAATGGGACTGTCCTTCGGATAAGACCACAAAAACCAAGACCCCGTGTCACAGCTGGTGTGGCACGATAAAAATCCCTCCATGCTCAAAGGCCAAAAGCGGTGAGCATAGGTCTAAATTTTGCAGCCCTTCACCAGCAATGGTGACATCTCCATATGAGTGAAAAATTCTCGAGTAGGACATTAAAAAACATTATCTAATCAATCAATCCTAAGGTGAGCATTGTGGCCCATGGGCCTTTTGTTAATTCTTTCTACTTGGCAGAAGCAATTTCATATGAAATAAACATTTGAAATGTGTCATAGTAACATGTATAAGGAAATAATTTTTGTTAAAAAATTATGAAGAAAATTATATTGTTCAATTCATAAAGGCTAGAAGAAATTAAAAATAAGTGAACCCATTTTCTTGTATGGTCTTGCAATTAAGATATGAGATGCACATCAAGCAATGTTTCCAAAGGTGCTTGTACTTCATTAATTGTAAGTATTTAAACCATTACAGAATTATGTTCTTCAAATTGAATGAAAAAGAATGCATTACAGATATTCATGTTGATGTCAAGCCTGTCTGTGATGAAGCACATCCATGTACCTGTAAACGACCTTATGATCCAGAGTTGAAAGGTTGTGGTGAGGAATGTCTGAACAGGTATGTGACCTCAACATAACACACTAGGTGTTTCTATCCCAGATTTAGCCTTTATTTGGTCTGTAAACCACAAATTGTAAAATATTTAGCAGATGGGAGGAGAGTTTAAATTCTCTTCCAGTTTCCTTTTGTCATATTATATATACATGTACACAGAAAACATCACATAGTATTACTCAGATTTATGTAATCTGCAGAAGTACCAGCTCTTTTAAAGAATAATATTTTGCAGAAGTCAATTCTGTTTAACAATAGACTTTCTTCTGATACTATTTGTTGATTAACTCTGCATATCATTTTGTATGTATAAATTGTATTATAAATGAATGATATATTCAATATAGATTTTGTTGAAGCACTATAGTGTTCAAACATTTGCATAGTACAAAGTCACAAAATTAGCAATGTATGGTGCATGGCAATAGTAAGGATAGAATAAGGACAAGTTGGCTTATGTCCTGATGTACCTCATGTGGCTTTTCTAGGAAATTAAATGCCACAAATATTGAAAAAGAAAAAATGTGTGTTAAATGAGATTTCAATTTACAAATTAAGCTAGCATGTGCTGCAAGGTTTTGTGACTAAAGAGTTTGGTATTTTCCCATTTATCTGGTGAAGACAGTCCATGGAAGTTGTTTTATAAGAAATTGACAAGATTTTTTTTCTTTCAATGAATTGGCATGGACAAATAAGTCTTGTTTATTCCGCTTGCTTGGTCAGGCATGACATTCTCTTTAGACTTTTGCAGTACTAGTACTCCTGTAGACTATATTCAGGCAGTTGTTTATTATATAATTCTAAAAACATGTTATTTGTCCTGAATTGTCAAATTTACATAAATTTTTACGTACATTATGGCAAATTTCTATCCTGAAATGAACTTGGACAAGCAAGACCATTTCTTCCAAAGTTTACCATTATTTTCATCATTTTTTAAAAAGTTTTTTTTGAGAGAGATTATTTTATATTTACAGAATGATGTACACTGAATGTGATGTTAGTACCTGTCCGTGTCAAGAACAGTGTTTGAATCAGCGATTCCAAAAGCATGAATGGGTACCTGATCTGGAGGTCATAGTCACAAATGATCGAGGATATGGGGTCAAAACTTCTGAACCAATATCTAATGGTATATTTTGCATTACAGTCCAGCATCATTACTGATAGTGTATTTATAAATATGATAGGATTCTTAAAGGTCATTGCCTCTGAAGTAAAAGGATTTGTGCAGGATACATTGTTTATATCCTCCACAATGTTGCAAAAGATCATACCAAGTGTTTTCCATTTGGGTAGTCTTAATGTTTAGGGTACTTCCTTCAGAACTGGAAGGCCTGGTTAAATTCTTGATTCTAATGCTGTATTGAACCTAAGATCTATAACGTATTTAATGACTATCCCTTCACCAGGCATCTTGTTGTTCGAAGTGAATGTCGCAAGTTATTTCAGATGTGACCTTAAAAATAGAGGTCCTGTGGCATGATAAAGAATTTTCTCTGTAAGCTACACCAGAGCACCAGGCATAGGTCAAAATTTGTGGCACTTTACCTATTTCAAGCTGGCAGTCTCTACATAAAGTGAAATTTTTTTAAATGGGATGTAAACAACTTGCAAACAATGAAAAAAGCATCCTAATAAATATGGTATGCATGCTCTTAGTCATATTTTGAGCAAACTGATATATATATATATATGCATTTCAGCAGACATTTAATGGTCATAAACGTAAATTGATTATTGATTTTAAAGGTCAAATGTCAAGTTCATGAGTAGCATGCATAAGAAGTCTACAATTTACCTGTAAACTTTATGGGGTCAATAATGAATTTGTTTTTAAGGAGTTAGATAATTCTTCCAAATAAAAAGGATATTGATTTGAATTGACAGGTCAGTTTATTTTGGAATATCTTGGTGAAGTTGTTAGTGAGGTGGAGTTTCGTCGTCGCATGACGGAAGAATACTCTCAGGAGCGCCACCACTATTGTCTGAACCTGGACAGCGGTGCTGTCATCGATGGCTACAGGATGGGAAACATTGGGCGATATGTTAACCACTCATGTGAACCCAACTGTGAAATGCAGAAATGGTATAATAAAAAAAGAAAAAGAAAATGGTTGGGCTTCTTCAAAACAAATCTTTCAGTGTATTGTTATGACCTTTGAAAGTTTGATATTAGTGCAGTGAACTTTGGTTACTAGGAGATTTTTAAGAGATCACTTATAACTTCTAATAGGTAAACTATTCTAAGAAAATGACATGCCTGTATCTGAATATGAATTGCCAAATGTTCCTTTTTATATACCCATGTTTAGATGGGACGTATTGTAGTGCAGTGATGTCTGTAAACCATTGTTGATTTTGAATATGGTAGTTTCAAAGAATATTTAAATTTCTGAGTTAATTTCTTTGTGCAGGAATGTTAATGGAGTATACAGAATGGGATTGTTCGCCTTGAAGGACATTGCATATGACACAGAACTTACATATGATTACAACTTCCACTCCTTTAATGTGGATGCCCAGGTATGATATCAGGAAGTGTGAGTTCTAGCTGAGTATTGAAGGCATTACCAGAAATGTCATATTTTTGCTTCTCAAATTGTCAGATAATTTTGCTTATTAACTACAGTTTTTTGTTTTGATTTGAAGGAAAGAAAATACACAGGTGACTCTCAATAACTTCAAGGGACCTTAATAAAACTTTGAGAGATTGAAGGTTAAGTCAAATCCAGTAATAAAAGGTCTGACCATTATGATTAAGATTCATTGTAACCTGATTACATATTTACAGTATCCTGGGATTGATTTGACATGATGCCCTTCATATTTTTAGGTATTTGAGTTGATTTCAACAGCACAGAACTTTATTTTGCATAACTAAATAGATTTGTGTTCTTTTTTTCTTTTTTTTTTATGGTAAAATAGATGTACCTGTAATTATTTACTGAAAATTTCTCAAAAATAATTAAGTTTCAAGTCACTAACTATATGGAGCACAGCTGTCACAATTTCCAGTCACTTCACACAAAATTTTTATAGATAATGGTGTTTCTTGAGCATGTTTCTAAATTACTTTAAATTTCTCAAAATTTGTGTCATTGTCAAATCCAAACAAATAAGTTTCATTTTAGTCCAATTTTATAACAAAAACAGAGATAAACCTGACCAATTAAACTATCAATTGTCCACACCAAAAAGAAGCACAAGTGAAGTGTCACCTATATAAACACCTAATAAACCTGGCTAAGCTAGCCCTGGCCCCAGGATCATGAAACATCTTAGGCCTAAGTCAGAATAGGGTTATTGTGATGAAATGATTGAGAAGTCATTATTCAATATTGCTTCATCAAACTTCTAGTGTTTGTAAATTAAGAGCAGTGAACATCTTACAGGTGATTGAAATTTTGACTAAAGTCTAAGGTTTGTTGCATGATCCCAGGTAAGGTCCAAGCAGAAATAATTATATGCGTGATGGATTGTGTTTATACACTACCACCAACCACTTCAAGAGATTGAAAAATGATGAAATATGTTTTTCGTACCCAAATTTAACTAAAAGAGATCAAACGTTCCAGAGATTTAGAATAAATTATTTTAGTTATAGAGAAAAGATTCAAGAGAAAGGAACTTCAAGAGATCAGAGTTTTAGTCATTGAGAGTCACCTGTATCTAACTTACTCTTGGATGGATTGGATATATTATTTTAACTTGTTTTATAATTTACAATGAAAAGTAATGTGGTTTTTTTTTATTTGGACAGCAACTGTGCAGGTGTGGTAGTGAAGAGTGTCGCGGTGTGATTGGAGGTAAAACCCAGAGGGTGAATGGTCAGGTGAAGGAAAAGTCCAAAGGTCCAGGAAGGCCACCAAAGGATAAACGCAAATCCAAGAACCGCTTGAAGAAATACAAGGAAAAGGTAAACTGAAAATACAGTATTGATAAAAACTGTTGCTTACCAAACTTTGTCTCTGAGTCTTATAAAATAGAGCATTTTGCCAAGGAGTTTTTAGAAATCCAGGGTAAGCTGCATTTTTTCATGGAATATAAGAAATGTTGGGTTATTGTAGTATTGTAAGACATCTGTAATTTAATCCTTAGAGTTATCTGTGAAATTTGCTTTTCTGTTTACAGAAAGCAGGTAAAGAACACAGTGCTTCCTCCACCTTGTCCACCATGAAGCCCATGTCACATAAGGAACGTCACTTTGCCCGATCTCATGCCATCTTCCTGTTGCGAAACATTGACAAGCAGAGACACATCAGTCGTAAAGCTCCCGAGAAACTGGATAAAGAGGGCGAGTACATGAAGGCAACCGGATTCACAAAGAAAGATGTGTTTATGTCTCAGCTCACTGCCCTTAAAACAGCTAGATCTGTCAAAACCAGGTATTTTTTTTCTCATGGGATAACAGAATAACTAAAATGAAGTTTGTAAAATTCTAGTTTTAATTCAAAATATTGCATTTGAAATTCATGTGCATACCTGTACTCTACAAAGTGAGATTGTTAGTTAAATTATAAGTCTTTCGTATATTTATAGGAGACTTGCCTTGGCAGAAGAAAACACTGAAGTGACACAGACTGCAAGGCTTGCTCAAGTTTTCAATAGTGTTTGCCTACAAGTCAAGGAGTACAAAGGTACTTGCGCAGTGCTTTTTTGTTGTTGTTGTTGTTGTTTGAAGGGCAGTGGTGGTTGCTGAGTATGATTTATTCATAGTACATGCTACCACATTACTAATTTGATATCTAAGTATGTAATTTTTCTTTTTTCACCAAAACTGTGTCCATGCCCCTGTAATATAACATATGTAAAGTCTTTCATCAATATGGACATTCTGAAGGCATATTAGAATTTAGCTTAGATATGCAGAACAGAAAAATAATAGATTTTATAGCCCTTGGGGCTAGTGATATTTTGGTGATCGATAAAACCTGATGGTCTCTTGTTTATCTGTTAAATTCATTTGATAAATGTAAACTTTGAGATATCATGCGATGAAGGAAAGGAGAAACCGTCATTATTTAAAGAATTAAAAATACTATATACTATTAACAGAATCTGTTTCTGTTCCATTATAGATAAGGATGGAAGAGAACCTGTCTCCACATTTGCCTTACCATCCAGGAAGAAACACCCAGAATATTACACAGTCATCGAACATCCCATTGACTTCCATATCATTGAAAAGAATATCTTGTCTGGAGCATATTCAGATTTGGAAGCCTTTGATAAAGACATGAATAGGCTGTTTAAAAATGCTGAGGTAAGCTAATCCATGAAATACATATATTTTTAAGGAAATAAATCATGCTGCATTCAGTGAAGTTGAAAATAACTTGCTTTTAATTAATCCATAAACAGTAACAAGAATCTGTATTTTTGTTTTACCACTCAGAGATACAGTGGCAGATCCTCATGGATGGGACAACTTGTGGCAGAGCTCCGTAAGGTGTACATCATGGCCAAGGCTGAGGCCACACCCATACTAGAAGACATTCTGGGAGAGGGAAGTCTGCAGTCTATTGAAAAGGAAACAACAGAAACAGAGGCAATAGGTAGGAACATAAGGCCAACTTTTTTTTAATATTTGTTTAGGAATTTTTTTTTAAAAATTGGGTCGGGGGGTAAAAATAAAAATGAAAGTTATAAATTCAACTAGTCGGTCCAAAAAATAAAAATAAAACCAATGAAAAGAGGGGAAAATTTTATTTTTACCCCCCTCTAATATCTAGTCAGTTCTTCAAGCTTGTGGATCTCTTTATTCAAGGCACTGTCACTGTCCTACAACTGTTAAAAAGTGGCTTGTTTGTATAAGACATCATTAATTGATATCATTATATATAGATCAATTTTATTATGGACGTCTCCATATGAGTGAAAAATTCTCGAGCGGGACATTAAACAATATATAATCAGTCAATCAATCAATATGGAGCAATTGCATCAGAATTTCCTCAGTCATAGGTCTTTTAAATTCTCAGTCTTTCTTTTCCTTGTACTTTTATAAACAAAAACAGACTATTGAAAATTCTGTAAATTGTGTCCATGAAATATTTAGTGATATAATTTCGGTTAGATTCAGCTCAGTTGGATATTTTTACTGGTGCCTTTACAAATAACCAATCAAGCTGAATCTCAGCTTAGATTACGGATACTCCTATCCTATGATACCATGGGGCCTACGGTACCTAGGTAATTTGGTTTTACATATGTCACTAATGAACTGCAACGGTTATCAGCAAGTTATATTTAGATAATAACTAACTATATGCAATATTTGTCATAACTGAAAAAATAAAAAATGTCCAGATTTTTTGGCAAGTACGAACTTTGAATTTATAACAAGTAAAAATTCAACATTTTTTCATCACTTTTCTTCATTTTTGTGCTTCAACATTAATATATAAAAAAAACCAAAAAACATACATCTCATTATTGAATCTTATTTATTTTTCTGTTAATTATACCCTAGTTTACATTTCATGAGATAACAACTTTTTAAAGCGTTGAGCTTGCTCGAGAGCCTTCTAGTGATCATGCAAAATTTTGCCACTACACCGCCTTGCTGATCTCAATGGGTGAAATCAAATAGTGCCTATTGGTTTTGAACATTTCTTACAATCCAAGACTTTGAAACATCGAATTTAATTGATATTTGAAAGGCACAATACCATTTCTGTTGTTGATGTTGTTGTTTATTATTGTATCTTTTTTCAATAGTTAAATAACGATAGTTTGGCAAGAAAAGTTCATTATTCCCGGATGGATTTACTATGAAACAGATTTTTCTATGAAATTTGTGTCGCACAATATCATTTAGTACTTGCAAAACAACCTGTTCAAATTTGGTTTACATTTATATCTATAGTCTCATAGTTTCATAAGAATCCTCATTTCAGATCAGTAGAAACTGATATATACTAAAATGGATTGCGCATTGTCACTGTTCGGTTCCTATTCAAAACAACACAAAGACTATTTCCAGTTTTGTTTTCGGTAATCCCGATCCTGATTTTCAGTTAAGCAAAACGAAAGTAGCATGTGCATCACGACGAAAATAACAGGTTATTTTGCAAAGAAACCCAGGCTAGGTAGCATTCATTGGGAATTAAATCTTGTTCAGAATTCCAATAAGCTTTCTACATATTACGTTGAACTTGTGAATTGTTAGACATTATTGAAAACAGAGAGTTAATACCATACAATTGTTACATCATACATGAACAAAAGATACAACTTCTATAAACAAGTAGTCTAACTCTGAAGCAGTTCTATTCTTTTCAGCATTTTCCGTCTGCAATTTCAAGTTATTTATTTTAGCCTTTGTAAAGTAACTAGTCTTGAGGGATTATTCTCTAAGAGGAGGGTACACATATAAACTTGTTAGGATAAGCAACTTCAGCCCAAGCTCCCTTCTTTATTTCTTTTTATGTAAGTAAACACAGTTTGCTGATATTTTACAAATGATTGTAATGCTTTATTTATGTACTTAAACCTGAGGAAATGTCTCCTGTGGCACTCAAACATTTCTTCTCTTACTTTCTCTAATTTACCTGCCCTATGAATTTATTGAGAACCCTATAATGTATATAATATTGTACTCATCGCCTTTGTGGCCCTTCAGGCCTATGAATTTCACAATTGTTTTACTGTTAAGCAGCCATACGTTGTATTTGTATAAATACCACGGTATTGTAGTAACCGGTTTTTTTGGGGGGGAGGGGGGGGGGTTACAGTTATGGCCTCGCAATCAATCACTTGTAAACAAGCAGTTACATTGATATCTGTTGGTTTATTTATATGAATGAAAACAGTAATATATAAGGTATTTACTAAACATTAACCATTGACTGAGATCAGGCTGACAGATCTTAAAAAGAATCGGAATCGTTAAGTACCACAATATCGTAGAACCCGGCATAATGCTGCTGTCAACTTCAACGTGACCCTCACCATAGCATTTCATAACAGCCACAGAATCATCCACCTCGTTAATCACATCGGAGAATGCAAGACTCACTTTCTCGATGACTTTAAAGTTTTACCATTGTGGTCAACAGTAACTATCTTGAATGACCAAATGTCTCATGTCCTAAACTGAGGCTAACATCTTGGCATTACTGTTTCATTTTCGAGCTAAATATCGTCATACGTTTCGATGTCTCTGATTGGATGATGTCCATAGAATCAACCAATAACATGTCTCCTTTTATATATATGCCTATTAGTCTGGCTCCTGTCTCTGCCACTCATTGATCACTTCAAACAAGTGATTAATGTGGTAGGCGGGAACAAGACTGACATTTTATTTTTATTTTCTGTTTTTCTCACTGAACATGAACAGCCGGCAGATGAAATTTAAAAAAATAACAAATGGGTACTTTTATTTTTATTTCAATTTTGCCAAAATTTGGGTCGGCGCTCCTGTAAAACAGATAGTAAAAAAATGTTGGCGTAATTTGCCTAGGTTAAATAAAATCATCAGTGCTTAGATCAGAACATGAATTACTTCAGTCAAAACATGTTATTTCGGTAATATGAATCACTAATTTGACTTGAAATTACTTTTAAAGCTGTGGAAAGAACAATTTTGATATTATCCAACTACAAAGAAGAATTAAAGAAGAAT
Organism: Ostrea denselamellosa; assembly: GCA_024699665.1. Taxonomy (NCBI): domain Eukaryota; kingdom Metazoa; phylum Mollusca; class Bivalvia; order Ostreida; family Ostreidae; genus Ostrea; species Ostrea denselamellosa. The sequence continues at coordinate 14,282,698 of JAMZEH010000014.1, forward strand.
TTAGGTTCATTACAGGTTCTGCAAATCTTACCATTTTGCATAAACACGTGTTGAAGTGTCTTGTTCAGCAAAGAGGCTTACCTACATGTTTATAGTCTGTTGCTAATTTAAACCATAACTGTTACAGAAGGACAAGAGGAAGAAGAGGAGGAAGTCATTCGATGTGTGTGTGGAATTTTTCGAGATGAGGGTCTGATGATTCAGTGTGAGAAATGCTTTGTAAGTTGATTGACATGATGATAGTTTTAAGTCACCTGAGTTACTCGGGTGACCAATTGCTACATTGGGCTGCTTTTGCCATAGCGTATTAACAATTGAACTGAACTTTTTTTTTATAACTACCCTTCCAATTTTTTTCAAATTTGGTAAGAAGCATCTTTAGGGCAAGGGGGACATCAGTTTTAAATTTTTTGATTTCTGCACCCACAGGGCCTTGGGGACATGGTAAAAACTGAAAAATTAACCAATTTTCAAATCCTTCTACCTTACAACAGCACATATAAGAAAAACTAATTGTATGTCATGTAGAGCAGGAATGCCTCTATCAGAATTATAAATTTTATGATCCCCGGAGTAGAGCTTCTGACTCTAGGACAGGGCCAAATTTACATATGGTGTTTATGTGTAAAACATTCAAATAACATTTTATTAATGCTATTGATACTAAATGGGTATTTAAAAGGAACAGACAGCACTTTACCAAATGTGTAAATTTCATGATCTAAGGATAGGGGTTTTGGTTCCGGGTTGGAGCAAAATGGTCATTGTAGTTAAAAAGTCTCTCAGTTGTCTTTAATTTTGCTGATACTATATTAAAACTAAATGCATATTAAGGAAAGTACAAAGGAATGTATCAAAATTGTGAATTTCTCAGTCCCAAAGTCCTGACTCGAGAGTAGATCCAAGACAGTCATATACAATGTTAATGTATTGTGTAAAATCTTCCATCAGTATGGGCACTTTTGGGGCATTTGTGTGTTAAGAACATATCTTGTTTTATACTGCTGCTGAATATTAGACTTTAGCTTAGATGTGTAGAACAAGAAAATTTTGCAGCCTTTGAGACTAGTGATACTAGTGGTGCTTTTAATTTTTGCTCAGGTTGCTGCTTGTTGTTTTGCAGGTCTCGCATCATTGTCTGAAAATTTTTAAAAATGTATTTTGCAAAAGAACTTGCAGAAACAGCCATTGCTGTTGTATGTAATGATCAGTGTGAAATATAATTCAGTAGTGATTGATTGACATAATTTTGTTAAGATGCTTATAAAATATCACCACTAGTTAGAAAATAGCCATTTAGCATGTTTGTTGTTGCCTTGGTGACAATATCACATCAGTTTTCCATTGTGACATCCTAAGAAAGTTGTCACTCCTATTGTATAAGTATAGTCTGTTCATTTTTGCATAAATAGAGTATTTCAGTAGAATGTTAACATTTATAACTGTTTTGTAGATTTGGCAGCATTGTGACTGTATGAAAGTCAAGGGAGAGGTGGAGAATTATTTGTGTGAGCTATGTCAGCCAAGACCTATTGAAAAAGTAAGTATTGCTTGAGCATGTTAAGAAAGCTGTCATGTTTAGTTGTTCATACACTGCAGACAGATGATCTAATCATTGAAGGATAAAGACCAAAGATATTTATTTGACAACCATCATGTTAGCAATTATTTGTAATGTGAATTACATGTGATTATGAATTGTTTTTGTGTGGTTAGGAAATCCTTGCTGACCCTCAACCAGATGATGCAACAGAAGGATGGACCTATTACATGACCCTGATGAGAGATGAGATTCAGATCCGCGTGGGAGACTGTGTGTATGTGTTACGAGAGGTACCCAAGCCAGAAGACAGCATTCCAATTGATTCTGTCAAAACTTCCTACAGAGTCATCACAGAGATTGGGCAGGATAAACTGGACATCTTCCGCATCGAGCGTCTATGGAAGGATGAAAAGTAAGTATGGAAAATTGGATAGAAAATGTACTTGCATAGGTAATATGCATGTATAATGAGAAATTACGGATATCAAAGTAAAATCAACATGAAGCAACAAATGTGAATGGAATTTAATATACCTCAATATATTCATTACTCTCTTTCAGAGGAAGGAACTTTGCCTTCGGTCATAACTACTACAGGCCACATGAAACATTCCATGAGCCGTCCAGAAAATTTTTCCCAAATGAGGTTCGTCTTTGCTTTAGATGTTAAGAATAGTTCTTGAAGGTATAGTCAAAAATGATAAATGACATTTCTCTGGAGAGGGTATAGAAATTCTTCAACAGCATCTCATGAAGGAACCTTTGAAAAATCTACATGTATGTCATCTGCCCATTTAATGTTATTAAATTGAAAATTCAGATTTGAAGAGAAGTTGATACTAATGTTAGCAATTTTTAAAGATATAATTGGTTTAAATCTTTAAATAATCTTTTCTTTGGGAATTTTGGGTAGCATTAACAAAGCTACATGCATTTGGCAGGTTTTGTTTGCATGGTGGTGGGATACATACTGACTAGACTATTTATATTTATACTGTATTTTTAAATTCTGGTTTGTTTTTTCTCTCCGTTTTGCATATAGCTTTAGAGACATTTACCTGACATAAATATGGAATTATTTTAGGCAACCCAATAGAGATTTTTTTAATCTACAGGTCTTCAGAATGCCAATTTATGAGATAATTCCCTTTGATGCCATTGTGGGGAGCTGCTGTGTGATGGATTTGAACACTTTCTCTAAAGGACGTCCCAAAGGAACGAGAGAACAGGATATTTTTATTTGTGAATACAGAATGGACAAAACTGCTCATCTCTTCTATAAAATATCAAAACAACCGTAAGTCACATTTTTGTATGAGGTGTACATATATTCATAACATTGGCCAAAAAGTAAATAATGCATATATTTTACTTATTTCAACTAATTTTGAATTAAATGGATACAAGTTTTGTTATTACAGTGGTGTTTATTTCTTAATTTTGATTTCAATCCTGTTTCTCAATGCTCTGTTGATAGGTATATCATCAATACAAAATCATACTGTTTTGACAAGTATGAGAAAAGACTAAACCCGAAAAGAACATACTCTGTAAGTTATATTACAAACTGAAACTGGTAAAGGTGTGTATCTTAAGATGAAAATATTACTGATGCTCCTTTAAAGAAGAGTGATTCGAATCATTTAATGTGCATACTTCACTTCTGATAACTGATGAGCCAAAAAAAAAATCATGTTTCAAGATTTGAATATTTTGCCTGTTTAGTAAAATGGAACAGGGCCTACGAATATTTATATTTTATAATTGTTTGGTTTCAGCCTCATGAAGTACCAGAACAGTACAGACGGAAGACTGCATGGGAAGAACGTTCACAATCTGAGATTCCTAAACGAAAAAAGACGATAAAGGAGCATCTGCAGGAACATAGCAGTGCTAAAACAGAGGAACAGAGAGAAATGATTGCAAAATTAGAAGAGGAAAAGGTGGGTCTTAGTGAGCCATTGCTTTATCTTCACGTATTTCTTTGATCTCACTTCAATAACTTCCTCTCACTTTGTGGTTGATGAGTAAGGTGAAAACAGATTTGCCCATTACATGTGATTTAGTTTGTAAATAAAGGTCTTTACATATATTTCATACACATATCTGTTGTCATTTTCATATATTGAAATGTAAATTTTTTATACAGTGGAACCTCATTTTCAAGTTCCAAGTTTTATTACTCTATGTTAGAAAACTATTTCTTTCATAAAGCTGTATGAAATAGATGTGGTTTTTTTTTTACTTTGTCCCAAGATGCTGATGCTGAAAATCACTTCCCTTTTAATAATCGGACATGTTTATTATCAAGTTAATTCATATGTACAGTCAACTATTTTTGTTAAGAATGTTACATGAGCACCTCCTGCACAAGAATACTTTCTAGTACAACTTGCATTTAATGCATAAATCATAGTCATACAAATGATCTTAGTAAAGCGTTAACAAGTATTGGTCCCAAATAAACACACTTAACTTACACAGGTGTAGCATTTGCTTGAATTATACCATGGCTAATTATTTAAAATAATGAACATTGCATGCATTATTATGATTAAACAAACTTCAAACTTTTGTGTATCTTTTTGGGGGGGGGTGGGGGTGGTAATTTTTGTTCAGGCAGGTGAAATTAATAGAGATACCTGCCCAAAGGGCATTTATTCAAAAAAAAAGTTTTCATGAACACTGAGTATTGTGTTATTTTATTGTGAGAAAAATTTCCACTGTAGTATGTTTCTGTATTTCATTAATGTTGTGCTCAGAGTTCATAAAAATGCTTGGGTAATTTGGAAATTCTTATGCAATTACAGAGAAGAGAAAAGAGAGAGCACATTGATGTCATTACTCTGAAACTTCTGAATCAGACCCCAAAGAAGCAGAGACTGGATGTGTCCTATCTACTGGACAAGAAACGACAGCAAAAGAAACCTCACGTTGTTGATGTCTGAACAGCTGTGCCAAAGAAACACAACACTGCTTTAACCTAGGAATCTGCCAGAAAATCATTCAAATGGCCATAAATACCAGAGACGGAGAGATAAAAGCATAGGGCAATGTTAGGTTATTGTCCAAAGCCATTAGGAGATAAGTCCTTCTGCTGATGTGTGACTTGGATTAGATTTAGGTGCTGGTGTCTACTACTCAGTAATAAGAGTGGTAGACTGGTCCAAGTTTTATGCCAGTATATTGCCATTTTAGTCAACGGCTGCCCATTGATATGATTTAGCTAGAGTCTGAAATGTTTTAATTGGAAGTAATTTCTTGAATGTTTAATGTTCTAGATGTAGTTCATGTGCAGATATAGTGAAGGAACTAGTTTACTCCCATTAAGAAATGGTTGCATTATCTTAATAAATATTAATAATCATCATTAATTAGTTAATAATTAATCTTAAGAAATATTTTATCATTTTAGAATTACTTCAATGCCTGAAAGGAAATGAATTGAAAAATATCATGGGCAGCTCATGCATATATATATATATATATATATAAAAAGAACTTTCTTGTTTGTCATTCTTGAAGTGCCATACTACATTTACCAAATGACTGCAGATTTTGTTAATGTTATGGTTTTGCATTAACAACAGTATTTTAAAATTCGTGAAAGGAGTCAGTTTCAAACTGCCTATTTATGCCTTTGCTTGTACATGTAAGAGTTTGTGATGGTACTTGCATAATCTGATGAAGATGTGGCAATTTAATATTTATGTTTCTTTTATTTTGCAAAAATGGCTGGTCTACGTATCTACAAAATGGCTTTCATGTTAGTTGTTTGTGTACCTTGTTAATTGTTTGGAATTGACCTATGCAATCAGGATTGTTAACACAAAGTTGTAGGGTGTACATTGTATAATGTACACATGGGTGTAAATATTTGTATATGTACATTATTTTGTGTGCAATCTGCTTTTGTTGCACTGATCATCACAAAATAGTTCACTGTTGAAGAGATTGTTTCAGTGTGTCTAATTTATTTCTAGGAGGTGTACATATAGTTGAATCATTGTCAGTAACCATATACTATTATACTCAAACATAGAATGGGAGCAAACATTCTAGGTGGTGTGACTCAATAGGTCAGATGAAACAACGCTAGTTGTATATACATGTATTTAGAACATATTGCCATTAGGATAAGCCCTGTATATAGGCAGCATATTTTGTACTACCAAAACTAAATTGTATTGGGAAGTAACCTTAAGGTCAAGGGTAGTCTCCAAACTACACAGGAGGAATTGATTTACTGGAATGATGTGGTTCTTCTTGATGTTTATTTAGTAGAGGTTGCAAAATAGATCATTATTATTTAAAGATTCACAAGGGTATTATTATGGCTGAATCAAAGAATAAAATTCTTGACCTTATATTTATAACACTTGACTTGGGAGTATCAAATACTCTGTAGGCTGGATTTCTGTACATATTTATCCGGCTTTTGTATATTATGAATGACAATAATATTGTATCAATATTTGTAGATTTGTTTGTGCTCTTACCAACATTTCATCTACTGTGTACAGCTGTCTGTTTTTGTATATTGGTAGTGTTTTTTTAATCATCATGTAATGTCTACGCAAGAGGTTGTTCTATGTTTCTTCTTTATGAATTCCATATTTCACTTGTCATTTCTTGATGTCACATAACTTTCTGATAATTTAAATGGAAAACTTGAATGACTAATTACATGTTTGATTTTTGATTTATTTTTTTTTTTAAAATTTTATTGGATATGATGGGAACCCAATATGAATTTTGTTTACTACTTTTGACTAATTAGTAGTGGGTTTTGGTATTTAGATATTTTAGGAAATTTTTAGACTGGATTTTGTATAAAAGAATTTTTAACTGGTTCATTTTCTATCGAATTGATTATTATGGGGAACATGTTTATATATATATAAAAAAAAAAATTGTGATCTCTGTTATTTGGAGTGATCTCCCTTTAATACTTATCTTTTTTGTTTTTTTTACTCTATTGCACATGAACAAAATTGATTTATATAAAATCTCTTATTCGTTCTAGATATTTATATGATCATGAACTTCTACAATTCATACTATTTTGGATATTTCATTTTACACCATTCTTTTAGCATTGTACTTGTTGTTTCAGTTACTGTTTTATCCCTTGTAACTTACAATTTTAGTCTTAAAATTGTAGTTTATGTGACAGTAAACATAATTGTTGCTTTATACTTTCAAAAATGAATCTACTTGATCTAAGACATCAAGTTAAAATAAAAATGACTATAAAATCTGCTCATTTTATTTAGTTTTGAAAATAAGGGGCAGTCTTTGAAGTGTGAATGGAATGGTTTTAATTTATAAGCATTATGTGTGGCATTGACCATATTCACACTTTATACAAATTAGACTTGAGCTGTGTTTAATAATTGCAATAAATTCATATTTGGATTAAAGATACAAAGCAATGGTGTTGGGATCCAACACCTGAAACCCTAATTTTATCTTGTTTGTAGCATTGCACAGCAACTATATCAGATTTGTTTTCTAACAGAATAGGAATCATTAGAGAACGGTCTTCATCTTGATGATATTAGTATACTCATGTAGCTTCTTGATAAAAATATTTTCTGCCATCTTGGATCTATGTGAAACCTGCTTCAGAGGTAGAAGCCAGATTCAGCTTCAAAATTTTAATGTATGTGCCAACAATCCAGATTTGGTATCATTGTTCAGATATTAATATTTACATTTCTAATGTTTTAATCTTCGATATCTTTACCAGTTGAAATGATAGCCATTTCCTCATAAATGTGAATGATGTGCATTTGAGTCCTGATAAATTTTAATGGCTGGGAACATTTCAACAGAAGTAAAAGTAAAATGTAAATATAAAAATAATATTGAAATTCATGAGGTTATGAAATGTGATGCTTTATACCATCATACTTCATGAAAAGTATGCAGGTGTAGAACATCACAGTTTATGTCCTTTTGTATTCTCAGAAATGAAATTTGTTAAAACGGTTCAACAAGGGTAGGGGAGGCAACATCTTTGTAACTAGTGTGACCATTACATTATTATTATTTTTTTTTTTAATTGTGATAAAAGAACTGGAATGCTTGCAAAATTAAATTGGCTGACAAAAACCTTGCACACAATGGAAGCAAATTTTACAAGATGTCTGCAACAAAGTTTTGGAAAGGGAACACTGGAGCATAAGCAATCTGAATTTTGATGTATAGTAAATTTATAGCCTTGTTAAGCTTGTGGATAATTCATAGCTTTCAGGTTTTATTATAGTATACAGTAGATCTTTGCCTTATGTTGAATTTCTGTGGACAATTGCTGGTTTTTCCTTTTGATATTAGTTCCACCCCCCACCCCCCACACAATGGAAAAATTAAGATCTGAAAATTTGTTGCAAAATTTTGTGTATTAATAGCTAATTTACATGGTTATTTGATCTAAAAGAAAATCGCACTTAAAAGCAGCAAAATCTTGCTTCATTTGAAGTGTCCAAAGTCTTGGGGAATCCCTCAGCCTTAAACAAACCTTAAAATATGCTGTGTTTACTTGGGATTTTCATTGAGTGTGAAAAACAGACAGAAAAACAATGTAAATTGCTCAGTGACTTAAAATAATCCAAATGTAGCAAACTGAAGGTGTTTCACACCCCTGCCAGCATTAAAGGATCTATATGAATTGTGAGTATGCTGTGAGCAGGAACAAGGGTCTTGGATATTGAGTGAATCAAATACCTTTGTCCTTACTTTTGTGTACTGTGAAGAAATACTATGCATGGATATAAAAATTTTAAAACCATAAACAGAGAAGAATTGAGTGAAAATTTTGATTATTTATATCTCAAGATGTATCTAGCATTAATGCCCAAAACCTGCTGGTTTATGCAAACGTATACTGAAAACTTATTTATATGAAAATTATTTCAAAATACAGATTTAAAGTAGCTCACTACACCAAGGCTAACACCATTCATGACACAACGTCACAAGATGGAGATTTTAATGTTTTTTGAAATTGATTGATTTGGTTGAATGAATATCATTGTAGTTCAGCTAGGAAACCTCCAGAGGATTTGCGTCATATTTACTGAAATTATTTTGAAAATCTTTTTTTTTTAAATGCAGTATTGCATATTTTCCGCATTTTTGACATATAATTTATTATATACCATTATATCTTTTATAATCAGTTTGTGCTGATTTGAGGAACTCTTTCAAGGTGCAGGCGCAGGTTTGATTCTTGCTCTCGCCAAAGTATGTGAGAAAGTTTAATAGTTTCATTTTCGAAAAGTCAGTGTTTTCTTTCCAAGAATATTGTATCAGGGTTCTCTCCTCCACCAATTAAAACTGGATGCCACCAGATAACTGAAAATTGTTGAGTGTGCCTAAAACAACAATCTCTCAAGGTGTGATGAGCCACCTTAAGTCTTCTCAATTTATGGTTTAGAGGTCTGGGTCAGGAATTTAGGTTTTAGCACATGGGCCAAATGGGTATTATAGTGAAGAACCCATTTAATCTTTGAAAGAAGATATAATGTGTGCATGGTTATAAAAATGGTGGGTCGTGAGATCGAGCCCTGGTCGTGTCATGGCCACGTCAAACCTAAGATGTAAACGTGCGTAGTGATGACTTTTTCGCCAAAATGCTCGTCATTTTGAAATGAGAATCACAGGTCTTTCGGATATGGTCCTAAAAACAGAGGTCCTGTGTTGTGGTAGGACTTGGCACATTGAAGAACCCTCACTGGTATGACCCTGAGAGCTGAGTGCAAGTATAAATTTGTGGTATTTCACCTACAGCTGGTGACGTCTCAATGTGTGTGAAAAATTCTTGACGGGACATAAACAAACAATCGATCTAGTATAGTTGTTTATTTGTAAACTTTTGGTGCCTTGTGATAAAATACTGTATATGCATGAATAATTCTGAAGAGCTGAATTTCAAGTATGTTCCTAAAAATTACACGATGTAGTGTCACACAACCCTACATTCATTATCTAATTAATACCCTGACCTTTGACCACCAAATTCATTGAATATGAAATTTGTCAGTTGATAAATAGTATAGTCATAATTTCCTGTGATCCCATTTTAACTTTTCTCATTATGAGCTTGAATTTTAACCACTGACCTAAAAACACATTGTGTTTTCCTGTGACCATTGACCACAAATATCAATTCTTTGGAATTATAAATATATTACTCTTGACAGACAGTAACTACTTCAGTATACAGAAAAACAAAAAATTGCCACGTGTAATTGATTGATTGTTAAAGGTTTTGCACCATGTTGGCAATATTTCGGCCATTTTATTACAGTTAAGTGACTGAGATATGTTTGGTTTTGAAAATTGAAGTTTCCATGATGGCCCCAGTGAGCCTATTATTTTTTGAAAATCAGGAAAGCGATCTTAAATTATGTGCCAAAGGGGTTATGATCCTTGACACGGGGCATCGTTTAACGTTCCATCCGATGGACATTTCACTTGTAATTAGTTTTGCCAAGATGCACTGATTTTGCCCAGTTTAAATTTGCCACAATAGTGGGTCAAAGTTTTACATGCAAATATATAGGGAAAACCTTTAAAAATCTTCCCAAGAACCAATGGGCTAGACAAGTTCAAATTTACATGGCAGCTTTCTGATATTGTGCTGATTCAAGTTTGTTTAAATTATGGCTTCCGGGGGTAGGGTGGAGTCACAATAGGGATCAAAGTTTTACATGCAAATATATAGGGGGAATTTTTTAAAATCTCCTCCTCAAGATCCATTGCACCATTTACACGAAAGCTTCCCGACATAGAGTAGATCCAAGTTTGTGCAATTTGTGGTCCTTGGGGGTAAGGTGGGCCACTGGACGGGATCAAAGTGCTATATGCTTATATCGAGGAAAAACTCTTTTAAGTTAAGACTTATATTTTTTGTATATATATTTTTTTTTTACGGAAAGACCTTTCATGAGATGCAATGGAGTGTGATCTTGACCTGGAAGTTTGACCAACTTTTAGCAAAAATGTGACCTATTCAATATGTCCTAAACTATTTAAGGCAGATCTTTCAAATCTTGTATATAGATTTCTTATGGCAAGACCCTTCATTTCATATTATTACCTTTGACCTTGGAGTTTTCATAAAAGTAGGGCAAACATAATCTATTAGATATATCTGGAACTATTCAAGGTTGGGGTTTTCTATTTTGTGTATAAATTCTTTATGAGAAGCCCCCATTATTTATTTAAGTTTGACCTTGACCTTCTTTTTATACTCTGACATATTCAATATCTCATGAACTATTTAAGGTAGATCTGTAATATTTTGTATATAGGCTTCTTATGACAAGACCTTTCATTTCATAATTTGACCTCATGACTCGGGATTTTCACCTACTTTTAAGAAAATGTAACCTTTTAAATTTCGTTAGAACTATGCGATATAGAGCTTTCATATTTTGTGTATAGATTCTTTATGACAAAACTTTGTGATAAATTGTGATTTATCTTGAAACCTTGACAGACTTTTTAAAAAACCTGAACAAATCAATATCTCCTGAACTATTTAAGGTAGATTTTTCATATTTTGTATATAGATTATTTATGCAAGACCTTTTTTATACATTGGTGTTTGGCCTTGTGATCTTGACCCAAGACTTTGACCTACTTTTAATAAAAATCAGACGTATTCAATATTTCCTTAACTACTTATGGTAGAGCTTTCATATTTTGTACCCAGTGGGGATCCGGGTTAGAATTTGTCCTCGGTACCCCCTTGATTGTTGTACGAGGTGACTAAATTGGGGTGGTCCATCGGATGAGACTGTAAAAACGGACGCCCCGTGTTACAGCAGGTGTGGCACAATAAAGATCCCTCCCTCCTCAAAGCCCTAAGCGCCAAGCATACGTCTAAATTTTGAAGCCATTCACTGACAATGGTGACGTCTCCATATGAGGGAAAAATTCTCAAGCAGGACGTAAAACAATATACAATCAATAACATTTTGTATATAGATTTATTATGGCAAGGTATTTCATATCATACCTTGGTGTTATTCAGAACAGCAAGATCATGTTAGTCACATTGGTGTCAATACATATGTGTTATGTGAATTAATTTTCAGTTGTGTTGTGATCCTTAGGAGCTATGTTAGGACAACAACATAGGGTCAAAATTTTTCATGGGAATAAAGATTGATAAATATATCTTAATGGCAGGGCCAAGGTGACTCAGCCCCAGATGACCTGCCTCACAGCATTGTCCCCCCTAACTTCAATTCCTGGATCCACCCCTGTAGGCAGTATTTTAAGCCCCATCAATACTCCAGGGATCATAGAAGGAACAACTTGAATCTATACTAAATGAGGATACTTACATGTTAAATCCTTTTGGTTTGAGAGATTTTTATGGAATTTTTCTATACATGTTTATTCTTATGTTAAAATTTTTAACCATTACTTTAGCCTTTGGTGTGAACAAATCTGAATTTGCATTACACAAGGACTCTTGCATATCAATTTAACATTACTAAACTTTGGTGGATCTTATTAAAATTTGTTAAGAAATTTATGATTATTCCTTATGTAAAATTTTAGCCAAAATTGTGACCCCATTAAGACCCTGGAGGTCAGAGGTCATGGTGTGAATACTGCATAAGGATGCTTGCATATTTGTCAAACTGTATATCTATTGTTGTTGAGGAGAATTAATTTTCAAACAACTGCAAGTTTTAGTTTTTGTGTTAAAGTGGCTCTTCAGAAGACTTATTTTAATCACTAGCTTTTACTATTTTATCATTTCCCTCTACAAGGGGTATGATGACCCCGTGAGGATCCGGGTTGTTGGAATATGTCCTCAGCACCCCTAGCTTGTAAGAGGCGACTAAACGGGGCGGTCCTTTGGATGAGACTGCAAAAACTGAGGCCCCATGTCACAGCAGGTGTGGCACGTTAAAGATCCCTGCCTGATCAAAGACCATGAGGGCCGAGCATAAGCCTAAATTTTGCAGCCCTTCACCGGCAATGGTGACGTCTCCATACGAGTGAAAGATTCTCGAGCGGGACGTTAAACAATATATAATCAATCTATCCTTCACCTGAGAATGCTTTGTGCCAAGATTGCTCGAAATTTATCCTTTGTTTATGCGAGTTGAAAATGTGAAAAGGTTACAGGCAGTTGAAATACAAATTTTGATCAGAAAAGCAAATTGACCTTTCAGTTTAGCAGAGTTAATGACTAATAAGGATTCATTAATATTTCTCAATCAATAGTATTGTTATTTATATGCATCAACTATTATGGTATCAAAAAGATATAACCAACCTGACAATAATACCTCATTGTACTCATTCTGAATCTTCAATTTTCCCATAAATCTTTTTTTCAATTTTTACCCTTTAATCCTCATAAAAGAAAAGGCCTTAGAGATTTCATTCTTTAGTCATAAAGACTCTACATTTAGTGAAGATTCATTGAATATCTCTCAACTCTTTTCATCTTGAAACTATGGCTGTATTCAAGATCATAGTGTCAATGTAGTGTTATATTGTACACAGCACTGAAATTGAATGAACATCTATAAAGCTAGCCCTATGTTGGGATAATAAACATTAATTCATACAGTGTGTTCAGTATACATAGCCCAGCTGCTACAATCTTGAATGCAGCACATGCTTTATCATGTGACCAATGGCCATGGACCTAAAAGACCTTTACACACGAAGCCTGCTAAAACTCACTGTACTCAGATAGTCAAACAGATCTGAATCACCATCTCTTACTTCTGCTAGCACATTGAAGCAATTAGGTACTTTGTATTTTATAAAATCCTTTGAAAATACATATGCAGTATACCAGCATATACACTTTATCCAGATCCAAACATATCTGCATACTGGTTGATTTGTTAGTTCAATCGTCTTCCATGATGGAAGTTTACTACAGTTAAGGTCTTGTAGAATATAGATCTATATACAGTGAATACTCTGGATGGTAAGAATTGAAACATCTACAAGGATCAAGTGGCAGATTTTAAATGGGTCACACAAAGTGTCCACTGTGTATTAGGGAAGAGATTTTACCTGCAGCCAGTCTTTGGCCAACAGTTGCAAAGTATCTTGTCTGAGATCACACTCAAGCTGCCTGTCCATAAAGCCCGATATAATCAGCTACCACCTTTTAAGACTGTTTGTTTTACAACAATTGTCATTCTATACACCCTGTCCTTTTTTTCTATTGCTTGCCTGAGATCTCAACACTAAGCAAACGGACAATATGACACAACCTGCAACCATTTATATTAATGAGGGGAGGGCGGTTGCAATGAAGACAATTCCATGTGGCTAAAGTGGCAAACACTGGTAAATTATGCATACATTTAATAACAATATTTGTGTAAATATACACATTATATGTACAATCTTGTCAGGATTAACATAGGACTTTAGGAAGTTTGGCAAAACCTGGGGTAGAGGCAAAGAGCTCTGCACAAGACAGAAAGAGATGGAAAGCCACTGTGGCCACCCTGTGTCCCCCAGGATACAGTGGATTAAGTCAAGTCACAATCTTCTCAGCCATTTGAATTTGTGATGATGGAACTCTTCTTTTTATTTTATTTTCATTTCCTTTAGTATTCACTTTATTATACAGATTTCAGTAAAGTTTACAACCTGTATATGTCCATATTTTCGGTGTATTCTTAAAACACATCTACAAATTAGTAATTCTGTAGACAGTATGCACTTAAGGTAGTAACATCTGTGCTGGTTTTAAACCTACTGATTTTTGTTGGGCCTTTAACAATGTCTGCAAAAACTAACTACTCAAGCTAAAGACTGGTTAATATTTATAAGTGTAAACCAATTTTCATTTTTACATCCCAACAAAAATTTTCATGGCACCTCTTTAAGATCACCTTATCAACAATATAAAAAAAAAAAAAAAAAAAAAATCACTTTGTGTCAAAAAAATTCATACAAAACAAAATATAATTCAAAACAAAATAACATTACTTCAAAATAGAGACTGTCTCTCATCATGTTGCATCCATTTGTATGTGGCTGAGAGAAGACAAGCACAACAATTTATAATATAAAACGACCACATTTTAGATTTTAAAAAATGATCACAATTCTAACACTCCTCTATGGTATTGCTTATCTAGCTTACACACAGTTCTAAAAAAGCTTAATATCTGAACATATCTACAATGAAATTATACATTTAAAATATGCAGTAGGCAATTTGATTTGTATTGCACTAACATACCTGTAATATACTACTATGAATTAGCTTTATGTTGAAATATATGTATTGACTTTGAAATTTCCCACACAATGCACTTGTAAGTAATAGGGTTAAATGCAAGGAATATATGACATTATGAAATGTGTCTGAATGTACTTTTGTGTTTGACACAGCCAAGAACATTTACATGGTCTATAGACCGTGTTTCTTGTATAGATCGATGACATCCTGTACGTCGTCCTTTGACCCCATAAAGACTGGACATCGTTGGTGAATCGTCTCTGGAACAAGGTCCAAAATATTCTGTGTTCCTGTCACAGCCAGACCTCCAGCCTGTTCCACAATGTATGCCATGGGAATGCCCTCATACAACATTCTAAGCTATAAAATGGGGTAACATCAAGATTTAATTGCTGTCACAATGTATATCAAGGGAATTTCCTCATATATTCATATAACATATTAAACTGTGGAAAAATAAGACAATAATATATCACAATGTAAGCATCCTATCATACAACATTCTAATCTTTTAAATAGGGTAAAATCTTGATCTAATAGTGCATCACAATTAAAGTCAAATGGAAAATAGAGCAATATCAAAGATGTTGACTCACACCTAAGCCACTGATGAAAGGTAACACCCCTAAACAAATGTTGTCAATTTCTTGTCATTTTCATGCAAATATCCCTCTCCCTTTCATAAAATCAGTAGCACCCACTTTTTTGCAAACTAATGAATCATCACCGACTTTCAGATTGTGAAATGTTGGCAGTTAATTAGCAACACAAGTACCATGAACTAATTCTCTTACCAGTCCTTTTAGTGATAAATATCATCATAGTGTATCATTTCAAAAAAAAAAAAATTTGAAGTAATGGAATTTTTGAATTTGGACCAAGTTTTTATTTTTTTTTAAAAAAAAAAACCCCACAGTGGTCAGCATCAAACTATTTCCTTTCAATTTCACTGACTTAAGTACAAACAGTTACGCATTCACAGAACATTTGGCAGGATTGTAAACAGTGACAATCTAACCTTTCCTTTAGGAGCCTCTTTGGTAGCTGGGTACATAAATATTCCTCCATAAACCAGAGTCCTGTGTACATCTGCTACCATGGACCCAATGTATCTGGCTGCATATGGCTTCCCTGACTGAAAACGATTGAAAACTCAAATTAAACAGTCATCAAGACATTCCAATAATTCATCATTTTAAATCTGTTTTCAAATAATGTGAAGTTATAACAGTACCTTATTACATTATCTCCTGAAAAATGTCTGACTGATCAAGCTCACAGAGGATGAGGTAAAGTAGACCGTTGTATGGGCTTCATCAATCTGCCATTTTTCTGTATATGGCTATATCAAGAGGGTCATATAATCACCTTTTTATTTGTCATGGACCAGTTACCAAATGAAATATCTGAATTTGCTTTTTAAAGCACGCTTTCTCATTGTATCTTACCTATCTTATGTATCCCATAAAAAATGTATTCAGAATCAGTGACCGTAACATATTTTTTTTTTGTTCAGCATACTTTCAATCTTAACAGGCATTCATACATATTATATTAATATATGTACTGATTCAAACTTGAAAATAAAATTTTGCTCCAACACTAAAAAGTTTAGAATTACGAAAATTTGGAATTTTTAATTTTACTTATTTAACCTCATGGTCACTGAACTAGAGCATGAACTTCTTGAGCAGAACAAATCTTTGCCATTTGAATCACACATGCATCTACCATCACTGTCTAATATAGTATTTCCATTAACCACCCACATATCATATACATGACAGTCGTGTGCTGTTCTCTGTTCACTACATATACAGTAATATACATGTAATTCATGTCATCCCAGAGCACCATCTACTTTATAAAACATTTACTGGTCCTTTGACTAGGTAATAAATCCTTTCCTTTCTTGTGTCTGGCACTATGTATTGGAGAGAACTTCACAAACATTTTGGAAGTCCTAGTGTACTTAAAACATGATACTGGTCCCAGTATAGATAGTGATTTTACATTTAGTTACACTGCATATAAAGTTGCATATACACACAGCTGTCTTCTATACATCTAGTTTAACTGCAGTTAGACTTTCTCAGCGTAGTATATATTTTTCATTTTATCCATGAAAGAATTTTACCAGCAAACCAAAGATAATTTAAAACTATACACAAATGCTTTGCACCCTTGGACAGGATGAATCCATGAAATGTTAATCCTTGGGAGAAAAGTACATCTACAACACTCATTAGTGTGGAAAGCTACCAAATATAAACTCCACTGTGAGGGGTAGTTACAATATATATTTACCTTTGGCCTCTTTTTGCTCTGTACGTATTCGGCAGTAGCTGCATCCCAGAACTGTTCATACCCTTCATTGAGGGAGTATATCTTTCCTCGGGGTTTGATTTTCATGTCGGGATCAGTTAGGATGAATTCTCCAATGGACTGAAAATATAGAGAGAGGTTTGAGTGGTGTTACTTGCATTGAAAACACAACACATAAGTTGATTAAAACAGATGTGGTACTTGATGTGTATGAGTACGGTTTATTTTTATTTTTTTTAATCTTTGAGCACTTTATATTCATAGAAATTGAAGATATGGTTTTCATGAATAATTTTGTGATCAGCATATTGAATTTTCACCAAAATCACATCTTCTTGGTAAAGCTTATGAAGAAAAATTGCGAAAAATATAAATCCTCAAAAAATATATTTTTTAATATTACAGTATATATATTACACTCTGCATCAAAACAGATGTTTTATGGCTGTAACACTCCAAATTACAACCTTTATCTCAAAATTTGAAATTGTTGAGTAATGAAATGCAATCTAATGGATGAAATGGTACATTCATAAAAACAATGCCTTCTCTATTCCATTTCTATTATTGCAAGGAGTTACTTACTGGATCCAGCATAAACCCATTAACTCCATTCCCAATGGACAGTACAATCATGGTGGCACTGCCATAAAGGGCATACCCTGCCCCCACCAACTCCCGCCCACTCTGTAGAGCATCCTTCTCTGTGACAGGGCCATCATCTTTCTACAAAGGGAGATAACAGCATTTAATGCATTCTATAACTTTTCACAAATATTTCAAAATGCAAAAGAGGATTCTATAGCAAATGGTGAGTGGCTTGAAATTAAAACATAATAAATCTGAAACGAACACTTTCAGAAATGATGTACAACAGCTGAATTTATACCTTTCTGTAGATTCCAAAAATTGATCCAATGGACACGAGACAGTCAATGTTGGAGGAACCATCCAAAGGATCAAAGGTCACTATATATTTGCCCTGGAAAATAATTGAAAATTGAAGAAAAAACGTAATTTTTATCAAAACTGAGAAACTTTTTCCAGGAGTTGAAAATCAATAAAGTGGCTCAGGCTCTCTCCCATCCCTCTCCTCCTTCTACACAATTTCTTCCGTTTACCCAGTCCTCCCCATACAGAGGAATTAAGCTCTAAAAGCTTAAAAACTTGTTTATAACAAACTGGTATTTTCAGATTAGAAAAATACCTTAGCCCCCATATGGAACAAAATTGTCAGCCCAGATCATATTCCAAAATGCTTCAAATAAATCAGATTTCACTGTATTTTATTAATACTTTTACTGTTATTCATACTCTAGCATATGCAGCCTCTGACCTCTAGCCGGCGTGGGTTCGATTCTTGCTTGCACCGATATATGTGAGAAAGTTTGCCAGTTTACTTTCGGAAGGTCGGTGGTCTCTTCCTGGGTACAAGGTATCTGGGTTCTCTCCTCCACCTACAAAAACTGGACACCACCAGATAACTGAAAAATTGTTGAGTGTGGCGGAAAACAATAAACAATCAATCAATCAAACAATCTAGCACATATAAAGCTTAAAGTATGTTTTCTTTATCTCATTGTCCCTTGTACTTGCACAGATTGCAACTAGTAGTTTGTAAAACTTGGGATTAAAACATCGAATCCTCTAGTAAATATCTCCCTATGCCACTGATTCCACAGAAAATATCTCCTATAATTCAAATTATCCACCCCCCCCATTTTACCATTAAATGTTATAGAGAAAGATAATGTGGCTCCATGACTGACATTTCATAACTGTAGAAGTTAATGTATATACGTGATCCACATCTTCTTATTTATCTAAATTATGACAAGAACCCATCCTAAAGAGGAAAGCTTCAATTTGGTACAATTTTGATATATGTTTCATGCTCATATTTGAATTTCTTACTATTGTTTAATTTTATTAGAGTTTATCATGTTTATAACTACTGAATTCCTTTCAAAATCAAAAAATATTTTATAAAGGGATAAAGGTGAATAAAGAATTCTGTTTATACCTCTAATTCTGAAATAAATTTTCTCCGTTTTATTCATCATATATTTATGAACCGAGTACATTGTACATTAAATGATACAGTATTTAATAATGTGACATGACAATATGATGACAAAGAATTGTCATGACATCAACAAAAATAAAACAACCACCAAAAATTATGATCTCATATAGTTAAGAATGGAGAAATGAATTTTTATTTGGCTTACTTGTATTTTATACTATAAGGGTAAAGTAATTTGAACTGTGTATATCTTTAATTATCATTAATTAAAACACAACAAACTGACAAATTGTCATTGGTTCACTTAAGAATGACCTACTGCTTTATCCGGTTCCACAACAATGGCATTATCGTTTTCCTCGGACACCAGGAGACAAGTGAGGTAGGAAGACTTCAGCATGTTGATAAAAAGGTCATTGGCCAAAACATCTAATTTCTTCTGGTCATCTCCAGTAACATTCTCAGTACCCGACATACCAAAACTAAAGTGTAGATGACATAATAAGGAGTCTGTATTTGTATACCACATTAAATTGGAATTATAATAAAAAGAAAATTAACCATATCCCCTCCTCCTACGTGGAAACATGAAGAAATATTCATCCTACAGAACATGAATTGTACTGCCTCGTTCATCTTTAATCATTTTAATTTAATCACACTTAAAAAATTGTAATGGCGTTCTTCATTATACAAAACAGAAAAAAAAGAAAAAAATGTGCTGCATTTTCATGACTGAGTATTTTATAAATCTATAAAACAACCATCACAAAATCTTGAGATAAGATCAAAGGATACTTAAAATATGAAATGACTGTGTATCTGGAATTTGTTGGTAGAATATCCCTATAGATCTAGAAATTTTATTGGAAAGTTAAAACCAACACCAAAGGGTTATTCAACAGTTCTGACAACAAAGTCACTACTTGTTTTAGCTGCAAAAAAGTAGCTCTGGGAAAATGGTGGAACAAACTGCAGATCTACCCGTTAGAAAAACCTTCAATATATGGTGCAGGAAGATCAGTGCAGTTGAGGCCTTATATTGTTTTATTCTTGCATTGCATCCTTAAAAATTAAATATCAAAAAATTCCCAAATATATTTTCCATATAATTTTCTGTCCCAGTATTTTCCCAGAGAGCTACAGATCTGCAGCTATTTTTCTTAAGTCAATGTTTGTGATTTGGACAAAGTACAATCTTTCTAAAGGAAACGTACTTCCATGGCATTGGTTTAGTAATGGGATATTGGAAAAAAAAACCCATAAACAGTTATCAAAAATAATTGAAAGGCCATAATCAAATAAATCAATATCACATAACCATTTTTATAAATCAGTAAAGCATTCTTCATCATGAAATAACAGTATTGTGTGTTTTACACCTGACTTAAATATTATTCATTTTCAAAATGTCACACGACATGTTTTTATCAACACATGGCACTATATCTGACCCACTTTATTTCAAATAATCAGAATTGAGTTCTATGTTGTGAATCTGTTAATGTATATTGTAAAGTTAATCATAATCAAACAAGATCAGCTCATTAAAAACACATCGATATCCAGAATCTGAGGTACTATTCTAGTCACAAACTAAAGGTGATAATTGGAACATTAATCATTTACATACAATGTCATGATATTTAGGTATAAAATCTTCAACAAACCCTTTGATGTAACTATGATTTATGATTTCAAGGAGTTTGTTGGAATTTTTCACAGCATACTATTTCAGAGATATAAAGATTAATATATTTTGTTGTTAAGTCACATTTCTTCAAGATACAGCACTTTCCATTTATAATTGTCCTTCCTTCATGAATTTTCCACTGGGGTAAGTTGTGAAATTGCAGTGAGCTCTGCTTCATTCAAATTTACCCCAGCTGCACATTTCTTAAGACATTCTTCCAAGCTTGTTTCATTATTTTGGGCAAACTGACTGTTACTCTATATTCTGTACAGGATCTAGACACATCTTCTAAACTCAACAACTATACATGATTTGATTCACATATGTGTTCATGCCCAATTTATTTTTCAAGTTTATTCTCAGCTTTATTAGGATTATACACTGCACTTCCACCATTAAGATGTATTGCTTCAAAACAGGATATTGGACTCATCAGATAATGTGAGCGACATTCATGACACAGAATGGTGAATCTGACATTTCCTATTGCTCACTGTCTTATGAATGCATTTATAATTTTCATGTCATTGCAACTTACACACTTCAGTTTTTTTGCTTTGAGCAGCCAATCATTGTTATGCCTGATTTGACCATCTAATCATGCACTTTCAAGTGACATATTCTATCAAATAATTAAAAACTGCATTCTCATGTGAGTGCCTTGATTACAGGACTGCATTGTGAATTTACACTTTGAACGTGTTTCAATTCAAATCAAATTGGACGCCTTGAGAAACATGCAAATTTCAAAACACATCAATTGAAATACATCATTACATGTATACATCTGTCATCACTAGTTAGCTATAAATGCAGTTGTCTATGCAATTCTATGTCAAATCAGAACATCACGAAAGGGAGAGAGAAAATTTACACTTTATTTTCTATTTGTACACTGTGTTATGCTTATCCAGTTTTTAGATAAAATGCACCTAATTCACAGTGACTTCACATGGGTAAAACAAACTAGATCTGTCTTAATGCCCTGTACGATTCATACATACTGAGGTATATTTGAAAATTTGAATAGTTGAAGGGCAGAGAATTATATGAGCTAAATGTATACTTGGTTCATGCATCACGTTAATATAAGTTACAGGGTAAAGTTCCTTTCATCTTGATTTTCATCAAATATATCCATATTCATGGAGCATAAAAAGGAGAAAATGCAAATTTGAGGACACAATATACCCCTTTTTATTAAGAATTCCCATGACCTTGACTTTATGTGAAAATAATATTACTAAACGCATATATATATAATTATATACATGTATTAAAACATATTATTATTTCAACACTGCTTCAGAGATATGACCTAGACAAACTTTATGCACTTTTTCTCCATGTGACCACGATATAATCTGAAAATAGTAAGTAAATAGTAAGGGTATGCTTTATCGCAACCTTTCTAAAAATCTGAGGAAAAATGAATCTACAACATCAGAAAAAAACCCACCCATATATATGGACAATGGCAGGGCAGACAGAGCTATTCTCAGATATACAACCCTATACTCTTCTTACAGGCCCTGGGGTATAATGAATTGCAAGTTTTAGACATGTAAAAGGCTGATCAAACGGTTTAGTTCAGTCCAGAACTTTCAGGTTTTCTGACAACACAATAACAATCCATAAGATTTTGAGAACGTGGGGATATGCTCTTTATTTTGTCAGAGGGAATATAATGGTACATTTTGTTTTTCCAATACCATCACACTAAAAATAATTTTCAGTGGATATGACCTACTCTTTAGAAGGACTTAGAGTACGTTAAAATTCTGTATCAGTACTTGCATGATTTTATTTTCTTATCATCACGTTACACAAATGTGCTGCATTTCTTTATTTCTTTTTACAAAAACCTGAGTACAAAGTTCAATGTCTTTCATACATACATTTTATGAATTCCTGCCTTTCTGACAGCCGATGATACAGCTTTGACAGCCGTCTGTATGAAGTTTATTAATTGTGAGAAGTCGCCGGTAGCTGAGGGGTGCTTTTTCTGTTCGGCTAAAATGAAACGTGTCAGCGTAATGGGCTCCGTGTCGATAGGGTTGCCTCCTTTTTCGCTCATTTTGACTATCTCTAGTCTAGCAATGCAGCTCAAATACTTATGCAGGTAAAAACCAGGACAGATCCAAACAAATGTCACCAGCAATATGCGTGGTCGACGCGTTATCTCCTAACCTTTTGTAGCACACTCAACTCGTCAACAACAATACGACCTAGACCTTTCCCAAATGATGCAAAATGATTGGCCAAAATTCGACACACCTTCTAGAATGTTGTCGAACCCGACTTGTTTACAATTCAGACAAAATAATAATTAAAAATAGTTACTTATATTTCTCTTCTTTTTTTTATGCCCCTGAGATCGACGATCGGGGGCATATTGTTTTGTCCTGTATGTACTTTAACCTTGGTCATGGTGCATTTAAGTTCACCTGTGCTGAACTTTAGAAGAAAAAAAAACCCCCAAAAAACAAAAAACCCAACAAAACAAAAAAAACAAAAAAACAAAAAACAAACAAAAAAAAAAAAAGCAAAACAAACAAACAAACAAAAAAAAACTGTACCACAAAGTATGCTCAAGTAAATGTTGAAATCGTTTTTGAAGTGGAAGAATTAGTAAAACAAGAGGTCTATGATCCAAATCACTCACTTGAATCACCTACATTCATATCATAAATCATATAAATTTGAACTTTTCAGGCTTAGTGGTTCTTTAGAAAAATTCTAAGCTTTTTCCCTATTTTTTCGCATATAAAACTTTGATACCCTATTGTGGCCCCACCCTACCACCAAGAGTCATGATTTTAACAAACTTAAAACTGCACTATGTCAGAAAGCTTTCATGTAAATTCTACCTCTATACTGGCCCAATGGTTTTTGATTTACATATATAGCAAAAGATTGGAACAGTTTCCCAGAGTGGCAATTTTGTATCCAAGTTACACAAAGGAAAAGGGTTTCCAATTTCTTTCCATTGCATATCTTGGTTTTTGAGAAGATTTTTCAATGATCCTACCCTATATTTGTGAGCATCTTCCCTTTGAAGAGGCATGCCCCTTCATTTGAAGAAACTTGAATCCCCTTCACCCAAGGATGCTTTTTGCCAAGTTTAATTGAAATTGGCCCAGTGGTTCTGGAGCAGAAGATGAAATTAATGTAAAAGCTTATGAAGACACCAACAACAACACTGACGACAGACAATGGAAAGTTTTGATCAGAAAAACTCATTTGAGCCTTTGACTCAAGTGAGCTAAAAATCTGTGGCATTTTTAAAATTCTTCTCAAGAACCACTTGACCAATTTCAATCAAACTTGGAACAAGTTATCCTTGGGTAAAAGGGATTAAAGTTTGTTAAAATGAACCATGCTCCCTCCAAAGGGGAGATAAGCAAGAAAAAAATATGGTGGGGTCATTTTATAATCTTTTCAAGAAACAGTGGACCAGAAAAGTTGAAATGTACATGGTAGGGTCCTGACATAGTGTACATCCAAGTTTGTTCAAATCGTGGCCCATGGTAGCAGGGTGACACCACAACAGTTTGTTAAAGTTTAACATGGTGTAAAAAATGTTCTTTTCAAGAACCGCAGGGCCATGATTACATTGATATATTAATATGCAAGTATCCCCAAGTAATGCAGACTGAAATTGTTGAAATTATGGTTCCTGGTGGTAGGGTGGAATAGGTGATCAAAGTTTTACAACGGAATACATAAGGAAAATTAATCTTTTAAAATCTTCTTAAAAATTAACAGCTGGGCCATGCCACTTATGTTAATATACAAGCATTCCCAAGTAGTGCAGATTGAAGTTTGTTCAAATCATGAACTCTGGGGGTAGGATGGAGACACAATAGAGGATCAAAGTTCTACATGGGGAAAAATCCTTATCTCAAGAACAGAGCCATGATTACTCATATTAATATGCAAGCATCCCCAGGTAATCCAGATTGAAATTTGTTCAAATTGTGGTCCCCAGGGGTAGGGTGGGCCACAATAGGGGATCAAAGTTTTATATGGGAATATACTGGAAATTCATTTCAAGATTAGCAGGGCCACACTAAGTCATATCATAATGCAAATGTTCATAAGTTGTGTGGATTTAAGTTTTTTTTATGCCCCCATGACTGAAGTCTGGGGGATATTGTTTTTGTCCCATTTGTCAATCTGAAACTTGCTAAATAATCTACCTAATTGGGAGGTAACTTGGAAAATAGCATTCCACCCAAACAAGTGCCAGGTGCTCACCAATGCACATAAAAACATAATGTCACATAAACAGTATATATTACATGGACACATACTTGAACATGTACAATCAGCAAAATGCTTGGGCATAATCTATACTGCAGAGAATGCATCTCATAAATGTGTAACTAAGCAAACCATACCATTAGGTTCCTACAATGCAATTTAAACATCAGCTCTGCAAAAGTAAAATGCATCAAGACACTTGTAGTACCCATTGTCGAATATTCTAACTCAGTGTGGGATATGTATACTCGGAAGGATAAATATCACTCAAAAATGATACAACATCGTGCAGCAAGATATGAAAGGAACAAGCACTATATATCAAGTGTTTGTCAATGATGCAATAGAATGGAAGACATTAGAGGAACATAGGAAGGAAGCAAGACTATGTATGATGTACAAGATCACCAACAACTTAGTAGTTATAAGTAACGAAGACCATCCAACCAATGAGCTGTTCAAGGAACACCCATAAGAGAAACTATATCATACCATCTTGCTTAGCAAATTATAGAAAGGCATCATTCTTTCCCAGAGCCATTAGGGAGTGGATCTCACTGCTGCCTGGTACTGTGTCAGTGAGCACAGCTGATATAAATCAATGGTTAAGAAAAGCATAAGAATCAGTATATTTACAGTTTATTCATGGAAATTTTTTTTTATCATATTTTCCAAAATCATGCAAATATAATCACAACAAACATAAAGGGTTTCATATAAAAATATTCAGTATGATACTACCAAGATTTAGATAATACTCTTTGCTGCCAGTCTCAGCAGCTAGATAATGATCAGCACTTTATATATCACAGCATTATTGCAGTTTTCATCAGGCACATCATTGCTACACATGGTGGGATGTATAAAATTATGGAATTTTGTAGGTCTAACAAATCTTAAGTTCTGCTCCATGATAAGTTTTCATGAATGACTGAACCTCAGTCAAGATATTTCCTAATGAAGTTTCCCAGTTCATGTTATCCGTCCTCTGAACGAGTCTGTAAAACAAGACATTGATAATCAAAATACGTACAACTTTTTGGAAGAGAAATATTAAACACAGGAATTGTATTTTTTATATCTGTCTACTCCTGATCACCTTGTGAGAAATTTAATGACAAGATCCACTTGTTCCAGGTTTTTATCCAAGATCAGGTCTTGAAGGTAATTAATCACTACCTGTTCATCATTTTCTTCAGGTTCTGTAATAAAATATTGCTAAAATCATAAATATCTACTATTTTACAAATTTAGTCACTCAAGAGAAAATGGTTACGTTGATTCTATTCACCCATTTTAAAAACTTCTTTGACATTCTGTCTGAATTATTATTTTTTTTTGTAGTGTTCTTGAAAAACACAATAGAGAAGAACATTTCAAACTCATTCCTAAAAAAAATATAAATAAAACAACAGGACTTCATGTGGTTAATTGTAAGATGTATAATAGTAGATATGAAGTAACTCCATGGAGGAAGGGTCAGCTGCCAGTAAGAATTACCTGGAGAACTCTGAATCCATTCTCTTAACAGAGATCTAACTTCTGAGATTGCTACAGCACCACAGAGATTGACAGACTCAGTTTTTGCTTCATTTGACTCAGCTTCCATTGGCTCATCTCCTGTGTTCTTGAGTCTCTCATCAGACATGGTTACTCTTAGTTCACTTGGAGTAAAATCTTCCTTTAATACAGGTTCCTGCATATATTAAACATAAAATTAAATTACCAATAATGATGCTGAAATAAAATCAGTAACTGCAAATTTAATTTAAGTGCATTTATATACAAATCCAGACCTTGAACTGTTTACCAGCACATGAGGAATGGATCAAATTTTGTAAAAGACATCAGAAATATTAAAAGGAGATTCTGTGTAAAATATCTGTGACAGTCAATGATATAGATGTACACACTTGTCTTCCAGCTATTGAAGAGATGATCATCGGCTGTCCTCTCTGACGAAATTCAAGCCTTTTGGGGCGCCCTCTGCCTGGTCGACCCCTGGGAACTTTGAAGTGTGGGCTGTATTTTCCTGGTGACCTCCCCTTGAGGCTTGGGCTGTTTTTACGGGGAGATTTTCCCTTCGGAGAGGACTTTCTGGGGGATTTCAGTACGTTGGTCAGACACTGAAGATTCTGTTGTTGCTGCTGCTGTTGTTCATATGCCTCTTTGATTTCTATCTGCATGTCTTCTGGGAGTGCATTCAGACAGCTTTCATCCAACTGCAATTAATCAAATAAAAACATGAAACTAAGGAAACTTCCACACTAATTGAACATCCTCTAAATATTTGTAAAGCATTACAATCATCCCAACTCCCTACCAATTTTTCTGTGTTAAAGAGTATACAAGCTACTGAAATGTTATGGGCAACTCCAACAATTTTCTACAAACAAGGTGTTTTGTAAAACATTAATGGCTAATTTTTAAAATGAGGATCATGAATATCGTTGCTTCCTTTGGTATGATCTGGAACAGCTTCAAACACAGTGTATATCCTAATCTCAAAGTCTTTAAACAAAAGACGAAAGATTTAAAAAGTATTGAGATTGGAGTTTGTGAAGGCACAAACAAACAGATGGAAGATGGACACATGATGTAAAGTTTTCATGAAATCCATTCATTCATATTCACAAAAGAATTGCAATGAAAAGGAAGTAGTATCAGGGGCAATAACTCCTACAAATCATCACATCTCTTCTTGTAAACACATGCATAATTGTTTCCCTTTGCACCAACACTTGCAATTCATTACATGAAAATTGAGAAACTCACATAATTCTGTGAGCTGATGTTTAACTGACATTTTTCTGGAAAAATATCACGTTATTGATATCATAAGTGATTTGATTCATTCCCAACACACTCTAATATGAGCATATAGTGTTCCTAGATTCTAATAACTGTAAATATAAATTGCAAGTTAAATTTGTCATTTAACTGTGAGTTAAATCAATGGGCATTCCCTCCCCCCCCCCCCCAAAAAAAAAAAAACTAAAGAAAAGTGAATAGATAGAAAAGTTACTTTCCAGCTCTGAACAATTGGACTGAAATCCTTAATACCACATAAACCACTCTTTCTCAAATCAACTTTAACATGAATGTGACAAACCTGGGACAGGTCTGGTAGAGCTACAATGGCAGAAGAGGTATCCTCAGTTACAGGAGGTTCCCCTGAGGTCCAGTGAGAACATCCTGGCTCCTCACTGTAACTGGACACTTTCTGTCTTGCCTGACGTGGCTCTCGTCTCAAAATCTGCAACTCAGTCTCAATCTGTGCTTGGATTTCTGGTGGCAGTTCTTTCCACACATTCTGATCAATCTGAAAATTACAGTGACAAATGTAATATTTTTTCAAAAAGTTACCTGAAAAATGTTAAAAGAAACAAATGACTATTCTCCCCTTCATGTAAAGTACATGTTGGTATCCTTTACTGTGCTCACAATGGCATGAGTTATCATGTAGTGTCTATAAATATTGTGGATTTCCCCGAGTATACAGATGGTTGATATTTTCTCTTCTATGATTTCAAGAATCAATACCTGAGAAGGTGATGGAAAATAGTCCATTGTTGTAGCACTTGTTGGCAAGGAGCCACTGTCTTGACCACTGGTGCTGGGTTTACTAAGCAGGTGCTTGTACTCCGGTGTGGATGGAATGTCTAGTGTTGGCAATGGAGGTAGAAATCTATTTGCAGTTTTCCTCCTGGTGAAAATAGTTCCATGAAACTTACTTACCTACTACAAAGCTATATCAGGGCAGAGATATCACACTTTATTCTCACCCCAGTTAATTGCACAATATATAAATGGCTGTACAGCCATTTTGAGTGGCTCATCACTTTGTGACTTTTAAATGCAAACTTCTTCTGTTGAGTAAAAGAATATCCACATCCAAACTCTCAAATATTATTATAGATAGACATCACTGATGGCAATCAGTTTATTTAGGGTTGAATTATATCAAATAGAAATGTTGTCTGTATGTGGTCATTTGCATTTACTGAATACAGTCACACCTCGTTATCTTGAACTCAATGGGATGGAGAAAAAACTTCGAGATATCGAAGTATTTTAGATATCAAATGTAAAATACTTAAAGAATAAGTGGTTGGGACTTCCAAATCACTTAGATATATCCATGGTATTCAAGAGAGAGATACCAAAGCTCAACTCTGTTAAGAATTTGTTTTCTGTACTTAAAATTGTAATGTTGAGTAAATTGTACAGTCATTTGTGAGAAACATTCATCATCTCTAAATTCAACCATAAAAAGAGAATAACTTGCAAAAAAACCATACTATTTTTCATAAACTGTTATTTTACAGTACAGCAAAAGCATCAATTTGAAAATTCTAACCAGAACAGGACTTACATACAAACCTTGACAATTCTGAAAGCAAGTCTTGACAAACAGCCCCTTCCATAAAATTTCCATCTCTGCCATGACTACCATTTTCTATTTCTGTGGTTGACGAGAAAGCATTTTCTATGTGTTGGTGAAGTTGTGATGCTCCCTCCAGACTGGCTTTCTCTGGACTCACTTCCCGATCCAGATTCATCAGAGTGTCTGTCCAATGCCTCTCTTCTCCATCAAACCAGGCATTACCTTGACTGTCATGGCTGACAGTTGAAATTTCCAAGTTTCCACTGAGTGCTGTAGAGTTATGATGATTGCTGGTCTCCATAGTGAGTCTTTGTTTGAGAGGACTTGTTTTTGTCGATGACACTTCTGAAATGAATGAATGAAATATTTTTCCCATAAAAATTGCAAGTTAAGTTTTTATGACAAAGAGACATGTAATTTTTAATTTGCTTTATCACATTAGTTGTGCACTTTAACAAAAACATGAGGCCCATGGGCCATACTGCTCACTTGAAGACTTTGCTCCATGGAAAAGAATAAAAATTTGTTAGTTAAAAAATGTTGCACTATAGAAAAGTATGAATAAAAAATACATCTCTGATGTCTTCCAATACTTATGAATGAACAATTATAAATTAGAAATAAAACAAGGTGTACTTTGGGGGTTAGGATTATCACTGTTTTCAAGATATTACATCATATATGACAAAGAGTGGGGTCTGACATGACCCAAAAGGCCCCTTTCATAAGTAAAAGTGTATTTGCCTTGACAAATGGAACAAGGACTTGTCTGATCTGAGGCCCTAGATCTTTATAGTTTTCAAGATATAAGACCATATACATGTATGACTGGGTATGGTCAGGTCTTATATCTTGAAAACTACAAAGATAAAGGTCCTCAAATCATTCCCAGTGGCCCTTCTTATGGGTACTACAGAACACAAGGAACAAGACACTACTAGATTTGAGGGCAGGGATCTCAACAGATTTAAAATATAAGATCATCATGATCATACATTTAAAAAGGACAAAGTCAGGCCTGACCACAGGGGACCACTCAATATACAGTCCAACCTCGTTATCTTGAACTCGATGGGACCAAGAAAAAACTTTGAGATATCCGAGTATTCAAGATATCGAGGGTAAAGTACTTAAAAGAATAAGTCTTTGGGACTTCCGAATCACTTTGACATATCCATGGTATTCGAGATGTCGGTGTTCGAGATATCAAAGTTTAATTGTATGTCATTGAATTTATCTTGAAACAGGGAAAAAATATTTATCTGGTTTGAGGGGGGGGGGGGGGGGGGGGGATCTCAATGGTTTTCAAGATATTAAACCATAGATGATAGGAAAGGGTCAGACTTAACTCCAGGAATCAACATCATATTTAAAATAGAACTTGTCCTGACACAATGTACAAGAAAATATATGGTTTTCTTTACATATTTACACACAAATGTAGGCACAAGTGGCTGTGTTGCATGACTGCACACATTCTTTTATAGTGCCCAGTGGGGTTTTAATAGTAAGAAAACATCACATTTAACTTAATTACAACACTCCCAAAACATTACACAAAAAGCTCTGTTATTCAGCTGAAGAAGATTTCAATACCTTTATTATCATATTGAAGTTATAAAATCTAGGTCCCCCATTGTGGCCTTACTGGTCATCATTTTAACAAATTGGAATCGCTACTAAATAGTAAACACACAGCATAATTTTGTGATTTTTTTTAAAGACACCCATTCTATTTTTCCTTTTTTTTTTTATTATCTCCCCTTTGGAAAGGGTGCAGCCCTTCATTTGAATAATTTTGAATCCCATTTACACAAAATTGTTTTGTGCTATCTTTCACTGAAATTGGCTCAATGGTTCTAAAGAAGAAGTAAAAAATGTGTTAAGTTTAAAGACACATAGACAATAGGTGATCAGAAAATCTCATGTGAGCTTAAAGCTCAGAAATACTCCAGACTCTTAAATTCTCATGTGAGCTTACAGCTCAGAAATACTCAAGACTCTTTCCATATTACATCATATAATTCTACAACAAATATACGATCACATTTTCTGTTACTTCCACCTACTTGTAAAATTGAGAATGCTCTGGGATTTCTTCTGATTGTTCCCACCCACTGTCATTGACTCCAGTCTCTGGACCTGTATCCCAATACCCCTCAGGTCTGAGCAGTTCAGTCGCAGCCCATGTAAGATTGTCATACACTCCTGATATATCAGACTGGCATCATTTGTTGCTATGGGCAACATGCTGGATTTGGAGATGTTGTTACAAATCCCATGACCTGATTGATATATTAATTCATAATTCATGAGGCGTGTTTATGCACTGAAGAAAATTAAGAACTAATATTATTAGACAACCACTGTGTCCTACAAATAACTGAAGTTAAAGTATGTATAAAGAACATGGCAAAGTCTTATTTTCATTAATTTTGCTCAAACCATGAAAAACATAGTAATGTACATGTATTGAAGGCAATCAGAATAACGAATCAAATCTTGCATTTACAGTATGAATATTTTCAAAAACTTTCTAAAGAAAACTATAGGATTCATATTATTGTGCCATGACAAATCCCTGTAGATCCAGTACCCATGAACTTGGCTGTTTCCACAGGAGCATCTTCTCTTCTGACCATTAATTTCAAAGTGACAGATTTCCCCTTCATTCCAATGTCATGCAGACGATTGTGAACTTCCTGTGACAAATCCATAATGAACTTGTCTGCCTCAGTTTTCTACAACACAAATGAAAGCACTTTGTTCTCCAAACAAACTTTTAACTCTGACAAATTTTGATTTTAATTCTACCTTGCGTCTTTTAGGACCTGCTTAATTCTCTTAATATGAATATGTACTTCAAATTTCTCAAAAAAAGTAACAGTGAGGGAATCTATTTCCTAAATAAATAATCTCTTACTGATTTGAACCTGATGCCATAATTCACTTCAGCTGACACCGACTTCCTTTCCTGGTTAGTTTTGATCTGGCGGTCATCCTGTCCCCTACAGCCCCTGTACAAGGACAATCCTGTTTTAGGGCCAAACTCCTTCTGAAGGGTGGACTGGGGTACCTCTTGAAGCTGGCCACAGGTTGTAACCCCCAAAGACTTCAGTTTTCTATTCATAGACCATCCTACACCTAACAAGAACAAGGAATTTATTAATATGCATTAGTTTTTCCTTTTAATCATTCAGAATTTTAAACAAATTTAAAAAAAATACTTTACTGTTTGTAAAATGAACAGCTGAAAATAACTTTGTATGCCACTTTAAATATTCAGTTTCTATATGCATAGATAATTTAAAAATTGTGGTGAACACTCGTGCCACAATGTGATGCTTGTCAAGCCATATACCAATTACAAATGAAAATGCATTGATAATAAATAAAGAGAAAAATCCACCTGGGATATTTTGAACGGATTGTTCCTTCATAAAGTCTACGACGCCTGCATCTTCCAAGTGAAATTGTCCATTAGGTTTAGCCTTCTTGGTGGCCAATTTTGCAAGTAAAATATTTCCTCCTAAAATTTGTGTCAACAAACTACTTTAATAGGTGTATAATTTTAAAAATAGATAAATCTGCAGCTGTGTTAAATGATACATGTATTTCATACCCATCCCAGCTGATGCAGTACAGCCTGTCTGCAGTTGTATCTGTTTCCGTAGCAGAGATGCAAACTGCTCTGGTTCAGCACCAGTGCTTGCCAGGAGATCTGTGCAATCAACCAGCATTTCATCACAGCTCACTGCCTCAATATCGTGGGTGTAACTGAAAGCCGATAAAAGTATCACTCTAAAAACTATATTTTCTGGTTAAACTTTTTTGAAGTCAAGGTTATCTAGAAGTCAAGGTTATCTATACGTAAGCTACATGTACCTCAATACAGTGTCATAGAGAATCTGGGACACTTCTTGGTAGCCTTCAAAGTCATATGGGATTGTTTGCAGATCTGGACACAGCTTCTTGGCAGGGCCCATGAACATGCCATTTTTAACTCCAGCCTGAAAAAATACAGATGGTAAAAATAGCACCCAGGTTCTTTATCATTAAGACAAAGTTGAAATGCAATCAGAAATTTGGATTTAATGATAAGAATTTGATACAGCCCCCTACCATTAAGCAGGAAAATATTTTTGATGAATACTAGGGCATACAGTAATACATGCTTATAGTGAAGAGCTGGGGTGAAGTGAACGATTTTGATTCATAATAAACATAATTCATTTTATCCAAAGAGTTCATAACATTTTAAAACTACAGGGAATGAAAATCACTTCATTGTAAGTGTGACTTCATTATAAGTGTGCTTTCATTATAAGTGTGTTTGCTGTAACCTTGTTTTACTGTTCATATTTGTTTTTCCTTTATTACATTTACAAAATTACAGCACTGTTCCATTTGCCTCCCTTGTCAGTGATAAACCTCACCTGTCTTGCCTCATAGCTGCAGGAAGCTATTTCAGACATGGAGGAGAATGCATCTAGATTTCCCTTCCTTCCAAACCCCAAAGTACTGCTATCTGGATTGGCCTGTAAGTCTGGATTAATGGATTTATCTTTTTTCAATCTCCACATTTTTTGTTCATATTCAATGTCAGATCCAGGTACAGGTCCTTTTCTGCCTTGGTTTTTGCAATGTGTAACAGCAACTGGTTTACCTGAATTGTTTAATGAGTTGAACATGTTAATTCTTGCTTCACACACATACTGTAAACAGGTATTTTCTGCACTTATCCATTTTTTTTCCTTGTATTTTGTGGATAACAAAAATCTGTGATTCAGACCATTACTAACTTGTTAACATTATCAAAAAACTTTATGTATTATAAAAAATATCTCACCAATAAGATCAGGCTTTTTCCGCAAACCTACAGACACAAAGAAACAATCCATGTCAACATGCATTATGACATGTTTTGGTTTTCCTGACATAGTCCTTCTGATACCCTCACCACTCATGTCCCGGGATGTCAAGTCCGCTGCCTGCTCACTCATGAACTTAATCAGAGCTTGTCTCCCTGGGAAATTTGTCAGCTCCTTGGATTTTTTGTTGACATATTCTCTCCACTCAGATTTCCATGTGGAGAGATGGTGGAGTCGTGAATTGTTATAGAATTCATTCAGGTAGTGTGGATCACCTGCTCTTCCATGGGGCTTGCTGCTAGGTGAAGGACTCTTCGTATCATTGGGCATTGATGGCTCTGGACCTTCCACAACTACATTCTTATTTGATATACATGATGTATCAGTCCCTACACTGTTATTTTTAACATTTAATTTGCTTGATGTGGAGGTATCATCCTCCCAAACATTAATATTTGTCAATGAATCATCAAGGCTGGCTTGCTTCCGTTCAGTCTCCACCATGTATCTTCCAAACTCACCGTCTGAGTCACTCTCCTCTGTTCCACTCTCCACTTCCTTTACAATCTTTTCCATTCTATTATGCATCTCCTCATCCATCACATCTTCTTCCTCATCCTCTTTTTCCACCAAATTTCCACATCTGCTACTCTCACCTACCAGATTTCTACTCAGGGCATTTTTTGTGCATATACCTGCTATGGTGGAGTTGCATATTTTTGTTGATGATTTGGTAGCATATGAGGACATGCCCTGTTGGATTTTGGTCTGACCTGTGTACAGCTGATAGGGGATATATGACAGGAGCCTCCCAGCAGCAACACTGAAAAAACGAACCAATATTTTTACATTAAATATCTATCTGTAATGATAACCACTTCTTGATAAATGTGCTGTAGTTGTAAACATTTCATGTACAAATCTTGATAGATATATGTCTATTGTAATGTAATGTATAAATCAGAATGTATACTATATATAAACAAGAGACCCACAGGCCTTAACAGTCACCTAGTAGCTGTGTTAATCGGTTACCTGTAATATTTCATAAAGTACATTACAGAATATATATCATGAATCGTGTGTTGTCTTTGCATGGGTATATTAATATTTAATTATCTAATATCATTGTATTACAAGGGGCCCCTCATACATTTACATTTTCTATGTTTTTTGCTTTTGGTAACATCACCAATTCTAATGACAGCCATTTCCTCATAAAAGTGATGCTGTTGAATGTGAACAATGTGCATATGAACTTTGATAAATATATTACAACTACAAGTATTTTAATGGCTGGGAATTCTAACAGATATGATAGTAGAAAATATTGAAATGAACTTCATTTTTGTAAGTATATGAGGGTATGAACCGCAACACTTTACATCGGCATACTTTTCATGAAGTATGCCGGCATGAAGCATTGCAGTTCATGCTCTTAATTATTTTCAAAAATGAAATTTATTTCTTGAATAAATACAATATAATTTATGCAGTATGCCAACTGCAATGTGATATGATATAATACACACACAGTTTAATTACTCCATCTGTGAATTTTTAGGTACATCGGTACAGGTAGCTCAGTGGTTACGGTCACCTAACTCAAATTCTGGAAATAAACATCTTTCAATCTACAGATCTACAGATTTATATAGATGTAATAATGAACCAGGGCCATAACACAATCTATGTTTGCAATTCAGGCATCAAATCTGATCCCTGCTAGGTATGAAGATGATGGGGAGGGGGTTAGGGGGGGAGGAGGGATGAGGACATAAGTATACCTTCCTCTTCCAAACTTCTTCCTTAACTGCAAATATACCTGTACAATGATTAGTCTACTGCTCTGGGTGGGTGGGATATTTATTTATACTTCTTTAGAAGCTACAGACCATCACGTAACCCTACACTGTAATAATAAATATATTATGAACTGCTAATTATAACAAACCCACAGGTAGCCCCACACTGAATATACCATGTACTGCTAATTATGATGACCTTGTTGATGAAAAAATTTAATAATCATGTCTTTTTCAGGACTTGCTTTATTAAAAATACTCTAATGTATCTTCTGCATTAATATCATGAATCATGTGTTGTCTTTGTATAGGTAAATTAATACTTAATTATCATATTTACAGAATATTAGTCATTGTTTCAACCAATGAGTCACATATTGGACAGAAATATTTCAAAATAATGAAAATAGCCTTGCTTATAGACATCACAGTAATGTTACCAATTACACACACAAACCAAACAAGAGGTCTGTGACACACACTATCAAGGCAAATAATCCAAACAAGAGGCCTGTAACACACACTATCAAGGAAATAAACCAAACACCTGTCACACACACTATCAAGGAAATAAACCAAACACCTGTCACACACACTATCAAGGCAAATAAGGGATGTAACTGATTTGAGGTACAGAAAATGTAATTAAAATCAGTCAGTTACAAATTGTGTTTTGCAAGAGTTATTTTTCTTTGGAAATTCCAGTGACTGATTGTGATTGATTGATTGTTGCTTTCCGCCACACTCAACAATTTTTCAGTTATCTGGTGGCATTCAGTTTCTATTGGTGGAGAAGAAAACCCAAATACAATGTACCCGGGAAGAGACCACCGACCTTCCGAAAGTAAATTGGCAAACTTTCTCAAATATATTGGCACAAGCGAGATTCGAACCCATGCTGACTGGAGGTAAGAGGCCTTGTGATTTTCAGCGTGATGTTCTAACCACTTGGCCATGGAGGCCCTTGACTGATTGTGAAAATATCATTAAAATAGGTAAAAATTGCAAAATTAAGCCTAAAGCATTTTACTTTCAAGAAAATACATAAAAAGGACATGAAATTATAATAAACTCAGGTTAACATAGGAACTAAGAAAAAAAAATTTGGGGGGTGGAGTAAAGACTGTTTACATAAATACCAAATTTATAAAATGCAAGTTTTAAAATATATGATTGCAAACCTTGTAAAAAATTTGTTTGT
Source organism: Ostrea denselamellosa (assembly GCA_024699665.1). NCBI lineage: Eukaryota > Metazoa > Mollusca > Bivalvia > Ostreida > Ostreidae > Ostrea > Ostrea denselamellosa. Next base: position 14,320,067 of record JAMZEH010000014.1, read on the forward strand.
GACCATTTATCCAGCATTAACATTCTAAAACCTAAAGACAAAGGATAATTACTAATTTTATAAATATGTCATCATCTGTTTGCATATGAATGTTATGTTTTTGTATCATTATACTATGACATCAAAATTGATAGCACTGTCTCACAACTCAATTCTCAATGGTGGAGTGTTCACTTCGTAAATGGGAGGTCATGAGTTTGAGCCCTGCTTGTGCCATTGCCACATCAAACTAAGACATAAATATAGACAATGATTGCTCCTTCACCAAAATCTTGGCATTTAAAAGTGAAAATTATGAGTATCTCAAATATGACCTTAAAAACAGAGGTCTTATGTCAAGGCAGGTACTTGCACATCAAAGAACCCTCACTGCTACGGCCAGTAGCATAGGTCTAAATTTGTGGTACTTCACCCACTGATGTTGATGCATAAATATGAGTGAAATATTATCAATGTGATGTAAGACAATCACCTCAATGCATCAGCCAATCAAAATGCAGACTACATAAACAGTTGCATTAGAATGTTATTACAAAATTCTAGCTTTCTTGAGAAATGCTCATATCCTTGCTACTTGCCTTTCAGTGATCCACTCTGGCTTGACCACCTTGCAGTGTTTAAGTCCCTTTGTAATTTTACTGTTGGGAAGACTGGTTGCTATTATGTGTGTAACTCTTCTCTTAGAAAGGTAGTGTTCATAATGGCCACCATGTTGGTACATAATCCTTTTCAATTCATCGGAAGATGGCTCTGTGATAGAACAAAGCAAATATTTCAAGGTCCAATCATCAGACAATGAAATAGTAATGCTGATCATGCAAATCTGTCACTCTAACAAACAAGACATATAGTGTAGCCATCCACCAAATACAAGACTTATATTATAGCTATCCACTAACAACAACACTTATATTATAGCTATCCACTAACAACAACACTTATATTATAGCTATCCACTAACAACAAGACTTATATTATAGCTATCCACTAACAACAACACTTATATTATAGCTATCCACTAACAACAACACTTATATTATAGCTATCCACTAACAACAACACTTATATTATAGCTATCCACTAACAACAACACTTATATTATAGCTATCTACTAACAACAACACTTATATTATAGCTATCCACTAACAACAACACTTATATTATAACTATCCACTAACAACAACACTTATATTATAGCTATCCACTAACAACAAGACTTATATTATAGCTATCTACTAACAACAAGATTTATAGTATAGCTATCTACTAACAACAAGATTTATAGTATAGCTATCCACTAACAACAAGACTTATATTATTGCTATCCACTGACAACAAGACTTATATTATAGCTATCCACTGACAACAAGACTTATATCATTGGTATCCACTAACAACAAGACTTATATTATTGGTATCCAACAACAAGACTTATATTATAGCTATCCACTGACAACAAGACTTATAGCTATCCACTAACAACAAGACTTATATTATTGGTATCCAACAACAAGACTTATATTATAGCTATCCACTAACAACAAGACTTATATTATAGCTATCCACTAACAACAAGACTTATAGTGTAACCATCCAAGACCTACTAGTATAGAGATGAACTTTAATAATGACTAACCAGTGTGGTCTTTAAAAAAGAATAATTACAGTTGGAGTCGTCACCCTCCTTAATCAAGATTCATTAGTTCAAGTATAGCCTTTCACTTTAATCAAGACTTGTGTAGGAATCCACATAACAAGACCTACTAGTGTAGCCATCCAACTACCATAAACAAGGCCTACCAGTGTAGCCATCCAACTAACACAAACAAGACTTACCAGTGTAGCCATCCAACTACCATAAACAAGACTTACCAGTATAGCCATCCAACTACCACAAACAAGACTTACCAGTATAGCCATCCAACTACCACAAACAAGACTTACCAGTGTAGCCATCCAACTACCACAAACAAGACCTACTAGTGTAGCCATCCAACCATCATAAACAAGACTTACCAGTATAGCCATCCAACTACCACAAACAAGACCTAACAGTGTAGCCATCCAACTACCATAAACAAGACCTACTAATGTAGCCATCCAACCACCATAAACAAGACTTACCAGTATAGCCATCCAACTACCACAAACAAGACCTAACAGTGTAGCCATCCAACTACCATAAACAAGACCTACCAGTATAGCCATCCAACTACCACAAACAAGACTTACCAGTGTAGCCATCCAACTACCATAAACAAGACTTACCAGTATAGCCATCCAACTACCACAAACAAGACTTACCAGTATAGCCATCCAACTACCATAAACAAGACTTACCAGTATAGCCATCCAACTACCACAAACAAGACTAACCAGTGTAGCCATCCAACTACCACAAACAAGACTTACCAGTATAGCCATCCTACTACCACAAACAAGACCTAACAGTGTAGCCATCCAACTACCATAAACAAGACCTACTAGTGTAGCCATCCAACTACCACAAACAAGACCTACTAGTGTAGCCATCCAACCACCATAAACAAGACTTACCAGTATAGCCATCCTACTACCACAAACAAGACCTAACAGTGTAGCCATCCAACTACCATAAACAAGACCTACAAGTGTAGCCATCCAACTACCACAAACAAGACCTACTAGTGTAGCCATCCAACTACCATAAACAAGACTTACCAGTGTAGCCATCCAACTACCACAAACAAGACCTAACAGTGTAGCCATCCAACTACCACAAACAAGACCTAACAGTGTAGCCACCCAACTACCATAAACAAGACTTACTAGTGTAGCCATCCAACTACCATAAACAAGACCTAACAGTGTAGCCATCCAACTACCATAAACAAGACCTACTAGTGTAGCCATCCAACCACCATAAACAAGACTTACCAGTATAGCCATCCAACTACCATAAACAAGACTTACCAGTATAGCCATCCAACTACCACAAACAAGACTTACCAGTATAGCCATCCAACTACCACAAACAAGACTTACTAGTGTAGTCATCCAACTACCATAAACAAGACTTACCAGTATAGCCATCCTACTACCACAAACAAGACCTAACAGTGTAGCCATCCAACTACCATAAACAAGACCTACTAGTGTAGCCATCCAACTACCACAAACAAGACCTACTAGTGTAGCCATCCAACTACCATAAACAAGACTTACCAGTGTAGCCACCCAACTACCATAAACAAGACTTACTAGTGTAGCCATCCAACTACCATAAACAAGACTTACCAGTATAGCCATCCTACTACCACAAACAAGACCTACCAGTGTAGCCATCCAACCACCATAAACAAGACTTACTAGTGTAGCCATCCAACTACCATAAACAAGACTTACCAGTATAGCCATCCAACTACCACAAACAAGACCTAACAATGTAGCCATCCAACTACCACAAACAAGACCTACTAGTGTAGCCATCCAACTACCATAAACAAGACTTACCAGTGTAGCCACCCAACTACCATAAACAAGACTTACTAGTGTAGCCATCCAACTACCACAAACAAGACCTACTAGTGTAGCCATCCAACTACCATAAACAAGACTTACCAGTGTAGCCATCCAACTACCATAAACAAGACTTACCAGTATAGCCATCCAACTACCACAAACAAGACCTACCAGTGTAGCCATCCAACTACCATAAACAAGACCTACTAGTAACAGACCTACTAGTGTAGCCATCCAACTACCATAAACAAGACTTACCAGTGTAGCCATCCAACTACCACAAACAAGACCTACTAGTGTAGCCATCCAACTACCACAAACAAGACCTACCAGTGTAGCCATCCAACCACCATAAACAAGACCTACCAGTGTAGCCATCCAACTACCATAAACAAGACTTACTAGAAATCACCTTCCTTAAACCAGACCTACTAGTGTAGTCATCCAACTTAAACATGACTTATAGTGTAGTCATCTATCTTAAACAAGCCTTAATAGTTTAGCAGTCTACTAAATATAAGACTTACTAGTGCAGCCATCCAACTTAATTAATGTAGCAATCCACTAAATATAAGACTTACTAGTGCAGCCATCCAACTTAAACAAGACTTATAATGTAGCAATCCACTAAATATAAGACTTACTAGTGCAGCCATCCAACTTAAACAAGACTTATAATGTAGCAATCCACTAAATATAAGACTTACTAGTGTAGCCATCCACATGGATGACAATGCCTTGTAGGATGTTAGATTTGACAACCCCCATGCCAGTTCCCCCGCCTACAAACTGGTCATTCAGCTTCCGTTTCTTTGCAGCCATGTAACCTCCCTGTCATAATATTAATAATATTTATAAACACTTTAATACAATATAATGGAGTTATTATTAGCAATCTCAAGCATGTATCAAACAAATCTCATTGCTTGAATGCATACATGTAAATACTTGTTAGAAAACCCATGCATGCCATCACACTGATGTGAGATTAAAACTTTCAGGTCACCCAGTCTTCCCATATGTTTGCCCCTGAACTTAGCATTTATCTTCTAACTTCTTTTACACAATCTATGAATATATTGCCTGACTGTTACTAATTTTCATATTTATATCATCAGCAAACAAAGCCAGCAGCTTCACGGAACATTTAATAGTTTACAATAAAAGAGAAATTCTCTTTTTTTGCCGAAGTCTAGATCATTCAATTTTAATGAGACTGTTAATGTAACCACGATAGTACTAAGGTCAATATAAACTTTATGTGTGTTTCCTATTTCATTCCCCCAAAAATTAGGTAGGGTAGGTAAAACATTTTATTTTTTAAAACATTTTATTTGAAATCTTGGTCTTTGAATCCAGGTCTATATGTATTACAAATACTTTTTAAACATTTTGAAGATCATTAGTAGTCAAAATGTAAATTGGAGAAACTTGATCTTGAAAAGAAAAAAGTTTCAGTTTGAAAATTGTGGATTTTTATTTTATTTATATATATTCAATAAAATATCTAGGGTTGGCAGCAAAAACGTTGGTAGGGAAACCAGAAACACACATGTACTTATTTTGGCCTAAAGTTTAAGGTCACCACTATCGTACAGGCAATGGCTGAACAGATCACACTTTAGACTGATTTAAAGTCATCAAACACACGTTTGTCCAATTCATGCTATCAAATATACATGTATATAGTTTATAATAATGACCTCATTAACTCTGTAATAAATAAAAGTCTTTATGACAACCACCACCAATACACAAAGCAGACCCTTCTTTAACTACAGTTACACTAAGACTGACAGTTCTTTCACTTAAGGGTACAATGACATACCGTAAGACAGTTTATCACAGTATACTACACCAAGGTTCAGTTCAAGATATGTTAAACCGATGTTCGGTTCTTTCCCTCCTGATTTATTCAAATCTTTTGATTTGGTTGTTTAATATAATTACAAATTACCTTCCAAGGAAAATATACTTGAAGACCTGAATCAACCATCCACAAGTTAAAGGAATGGGAACATTTTTTGGTTCCACATTACTGATGGTATAACTAGTTTCAAAACATTACAACATAAATATTACAGACATCGTTTTACTAACATGTCCAAATGATATTTAAAAAATGACATCGTACTTACATGTATGAGAAGTAGCTTGTATCACAGCCAGTATTGCATCATCAGCTGCATTCTGTTATATCTATTGAATTGTGAGGTCAACTTATCATCGCAGAACTACTTTCACTTCACTTACCCACTCTTCCCATCCATTTCCCTGTCTGCTCTTCTTCTTTACTGGTTGATTTGTCTTTGATTCAGCCATGCTGATGGAATTGCAGTCACTCTGGTTCCTGGCAAAATTAATACCTGGTCAAATCAACATCTGTTAAGATTAAATGATGATTTTGTAAAACTGGCATTTGTATACACTGACAGCTGATTTTGGTTACATTGGTGCCTGTTCTGTCAATCAGCACAGATATAGATGCTATGTAAACAAATACCAATAAAAAGATTGAATATGACATGAAGCAGAATACAGCAAATTAAAGACAATTATATACATCATCAGTGTCTCACCATTTCAAAAATAAAAATAATAATATGCTCATGTATAGAATCTACAAACCTTCATCATGTGTTCTAAGACATTAGGGCTGAGATCAAAAGTTCAATAGCTGACAAAAAACTAAATTCACATGCTTTTCATCAAGACCACCCCCCTCAAAAGTACTACATATATATATATATATAACAAGGTATTATTCTATCTCGGAATAATTATATGTTTCGGAATTTAACTAATTGATGTGTATAAATGTAAAAGGCATCCGTAGATCATAGAAAACTGTTTTCATGTTGAGAAATGTAGAAACCCCCTTTCTAAACTATGAAGAAATAAACAATAAATTTATTTCTTTTTTTTTTTTCAATTAGTTAAATTCCGAAACAGATAATTATTCCGAGATAAAATAATACCTTGTTTTATATATATATATATATATATATATATATATATATATCATCGATATAAAATGATAAAATATTTAGGGTTGACAGCAAAAATATAGGTAGGGTCATGACACCGGAAACACACATATATTTTATTCTTACCTACGCTTAAAAGTATCAAAACTTTATAAAATTGAATGATATTTTGAATAGGCCTCTCTGTAAAATTTCTGTAATTCATAGTGAGATTCTGTGAATTGGTTTACAACACCAAATGTGACAGAATGGGAGAAAACGCTAGGGACTTGACCAGGTTTCAAACACTGACCCCCTGAATCTCTTGAGTCAGTACCGATTATCTAGCCACCACTAATATAACCTGTTTGACTGCCACATTTGCAATGCTAATGTGGTACCAACCCCCCTTCCCATTTTCTTTGGCGCTGAAATGATTTGTAACTCGTTGTTAGACCAACTCCCACACCCAGTTTGTGCAAGTCACGTCATATTCTGTATATTATTTGACATTTTATGTATTTGATTCACTTCATCAAACATAAAATAGATCAATTCTTCAATTGATTAAATGAGTATTATGTAAAATAAAACAAAAAAATTATAACCCCCCCCCAAAAAAAACAAACAAACAAAAAAGAACCAAACAAACAACAACAAAAAATAATAAAAAACAAACAAACAAAACATGAAAAATAAATACCGGGAAGACGCTGGATCTACATGGATGGTGGCCTCTTGGTCCAATGAATGCAAATATGAAAGGTGCTGACATGTCTACACTGCATGACCTCGTAGAATGTAACACGACAATCGAAACGACCAAGAGCAAGTTGAAATATTACAAATAGAATATCAAATATTACTGCTACAATTCATGGTTAATTAACATTTTACATCAAATATATTTACACATTTAGCTTCCGCGCCAAATCGATGAGGAAATTCGAAACACGGAAGTAAACAAATATATAGAAATCAAATTTAGACTGGCATAAATCCGGAAAAAAAAAATATATATATATATGCAGAGAGAGAGAGAGAGAGAGAGAGAGAGAGAGAGAGAGAGAGAGAGAGAGAGAGAGAGAGAGAGGAAATAATAATAATAAAAAAGATGTATTCGGAATATCAAAAGAATTGACCTACAGGAGAGGACGATTTCCAGGAAAAATTCACTTTAGAAAATCAATGTTCATTTGTTATTTTACCGTATATATTTCTAAATTTTTCAAATTTGCATTTTGAAACCTAAAATTTCGTTACCTTCAAAGTTGGCTAAAACGGCATTTTCTCAGTAAAAACGGCTAGTTTTGCATGAATTTTGGTCTAGAAGTCCTTCAGTACAGGTCTGTCCCTAACAAAAACTAAGGTATTTTGGTAGGTTTTGATCTAAGGAATAATTTAAAATGGGGCACCCCTGCCCTAGGGTCGAAATTTACAAAAGGCTTACAAAAAAATGTAAAAACCTATTTCTGTCATCGTGGTTCGTATTTATGCCGTTTATATTCATAGTATAGATCAGATGGTTAGACCGCAGATGCTCACGATTAACATTTTTAGTGTCCTGGTTCAAATCCACCTGTTGACACACTTTTAATGTTTTAAAATTTTCGCCTGTATAAATACCATTTCAATTTTTTTTTTCGTACACAGGCTTGTAAATTCTCTGTAACTAAAAGCAAGCAACCGAAACTATACCTCAGTGTAAGCACACTTTGTTCGAGGACAAGAATCATTCACTCTGTGCTACTCGATACAAGTGTTATGGGGAAAAAAATATACCTTGAAGACTATACTCTATAATCTGATCAGGTTTTCAAGCTGTGGGGCTACATTTCAATAACGACAGTTAATTTCTTTTTCATAATTTGTATTTCTTACACCAATGACATGTTTAAATATAAATGAATTGTAAGTAAACGCTTATGAAGTAACTGCATTGTTAAAAGTAAACTGAGAATTTCAAGATAAGGAACTGAAAATGCGTCCATAATTCATGCTGCTCAGATAAATACTGTGAATTGGTTTCTCCTATCTCTACAAGTTACGTGTGACTTGAACTAACTAAAGCGATGCATGAGAAACAAATAACTATACTCATGTGGCATAGTCATCGACCGGAACGGGGAATCAATAAGCTTTCCGTGGGCCAACCTCATTGAAGAGCTAAAGGTAAATAAAGACCTACATGTAATTGAAGACTTACGAAAGACCGACAAAAATATGGGCTATGTACATCAAAACTAACACGACTTTCTAATTAAGCATGTTTAAAAATATATAATAAACACAAAAAAGTTTGATAAAAATAAGTTTTAAAGTGTATTGTTAAAGCTCGACCTGAAGAACTTTTCTTCATTTAGAAGATCAAGGGCAAGAATGAAAACTCACATAAATATGTTATACATGTACATACAAATCAGCTGTTCAGATGTTAATCATTTCTTTTATTATTATGTTTTTCTTTATAACAAAATCAAAATAATAATAAAAACGTTTTAAAATTGTATATTAAACTGTGAAGAACAGCTGATTTGTACGTGTGATATGTTTATTCGAGTTATCGTCCTTGTGCTAGATCTTCAAAGTGAAAAAAGTTCCGCACACCGAGCTTCAAAAATACACTTTAAAACCTATTTCTATTAATCTTTATAGTGTTTATTAGATATTTGAAACATGATTAATTAGAAAAATCAAATTAGTTTTGATGTATATAACCCACATTTTTGTAGGTCTTCAATTACTTGTAGGTCTTTAATTAGACAGGCTGGCTTTCTGTAAAGACTGAAACCAATACCAGCCCTATTGATTAACGATATATTTACATAGAAGTGTTCCTTTGCGATTTTATCAAGTCATTTTTTTTCACAGTTAAACCTAGAAATGTGATATGTTTCATCAGTTTCTTGGCAGAGTAGTGAGTTCAACTCTATGGAGTTATATTGCTGCTATGTTTTCCATCGCCGCGATCACACAATGGTACGGTTGCGATGTTACCATTGTGTCATCACCATCATACCATCTGAGTTTATTGAATCGAATGATATGGAGTCCTATTGCTGACATGTACTTCGTCATATCATCGCCGCGATGACACGATGTGATGATGGCGATGGTATGACGACACGATGGTTCGAGGGCAGGATAGCACCATCGCCCTTCTTTAATATGTGTTTACGCATGCACGAACGACTAAATGCGCATTCAATGATGAGAGGAAATGGTTCCAATATTTCAGTGTGTATTTTTTTTTAACAATTTTACACACACACACACACACACACACACCAGACACGTAGTACAAAGGGTAGGAGGGCTGACCGAGAAAATTTCCTTACTATATTTGCTACAAGAAAACAAATTTACCAGCCCAGCCCCCTTTCCATGAAAAATATACTAAAATATGCTACTGTAAGTTGAAACTGGCGATACAATCCAACCCCTCCACTATTTTGAAACAGTGATTACAAACTGAATTACTAGTACGATATTAAATTTCCATTTTGGTGTGTACAGTACCTACTCTTCTGAGTATCAATTTATGGGTTTACTTCTTATTGAGATCCAGAATATTGTCAGTTGTCAACAAACTTTAAAAATGTTGTATGATATTTTTGGCCCTTAATATGAAAAGTGAAATGTAGGAGACCCCGAATCTTAAACATCTATCTATTTATGTATCTGTCTGTATGTCAGTTTTCTTTCTAACTATTTTAAAAGCCTACTTGGCATTCTTAGATCAGTAAGTGATTTCTTCTATTTAAAAAAGGCATTTAAAGAACAACCAATAATTAAAGATATCATTAATTATTTGAGTTTATGTTAAGCAAGGTGTAAGCGACAGTAAATAACTTTTAAAAAAAAAATAAAAGAACAAAAATAGTAACATATTTGTGATTGGTTATATATAACTTCATGGAATCAAAGTGAATCTGAAGCAGTAAACCCGTCAAATCAGCAAAAGATGTCAATTCATGAATCATTGTCATCCCGCAGTAATTCTTGCTCGTAATCTCCGATGTGCATATTTGGATAGTAGAAAAATATCGCCAGTTACAGCTTGTATTCTTTTAATTTGGCGATCCATGCAAGTTAGATTGTCGATCACGGTGCCGCGTTATCCTAAGACGTTTCACATATAGGTAATGGCTATTCCTTCGACATTAGAAATCTTTCGAACTAGAGTTCCAATGTCACGCTAGGTGTTGGCACGATAGAGAACCCTCACTGCTACGGCCCTGGGCAGCATGCATTAATCAAAATGGAAGTATCGTCAAATGTGATGTAAAACAATTTAAAACTTAAAAAGATTGTCCACAATAAACAGAAAATTTCTCTGTTGACATTGCTACGTTTGCGACATATTTATGGGGGGGGGGGGGGGGGGGGGACGTAGACTGTAGTCTAATAAATACACCGACGAAGATACTTCTTAAATACATCAGGGGCCGAGTGGTTAGAGCATTGCGCTCAAAATCATAAGGCCTTTACCTCTAGTCGGCGCGGGTTCGATTCTCGCTCGCGCCGATATATGTGAGAAAGTTGCCAGTTTACTTTCGGAAGGTCGGTGGTCTCTTCCCGGGTACATTGTATCTGGGTTCTCTCCTCCACCTACAAAAACTGGACGCCACCAGATGACTGAAAAATTGTTGAGTGTGACGGAAAACAACAATCAATCAATATTAAATACATCAACGAAGATACTCACACTCTCTGCAAGAATATGCTTAGAAATACATCCAAATTGGCAAACGAAATGAGAATTACAAATGCCAATCTTACACTTGTTAAAGACTGACTGCCTTCAACAAATTTAATTGTTAAATGCACCGAAAATAGAAATCAAGTTACTTCTAAACGATGTATGTTCTATAGAATGGTAATGTAATTTTAAATCCTTGTGTTTTTTTCTTGTTTTCCCGTTTAAAAGTCGCCTTTGAAACTTTTGAAATTATTCACTCAAGGCCTCACATAAGGCATAAGAGTACATACATTTTAACAATTTGAACAGGAAACTAAAAACAAATAAAATACAAGAGTTTATAAGTGCTGGAAGATCATATAAAAGTTATATTACATTGCTAAAAAAAATGGCATTACAATCTTGCATATTTTTTTTTTTTTTTTTTTTTTAAAAATTAAAACAACTGTTTACATAAATACCGATTTACAGATTAAATGCTAATTTAAAAAGATACGTTTTAATTAATTTTTTGTTGTAAAACTGCTAAAGAAACGGAGTTAGCGGGAGGCGGTTCTACAGATTTGACAAATATAACAGTGTCATCAACAGGTCGCGGTAGCTTAGTGGTTAGAGCGATCGCTTCGCAACCGGGAGGTCGTGAGTTCGAGCCCTGCTCGTGCCATGGCCGCGTCAAACCTAAAACGTTAAAATAGGTAGTGATTGCTCCTTAGAAGTGAGAATATGACCTTAAAAACGGAGGTCCCGTTTCGCGGCAGGCGTGACACGTTAAAGAACCATCACTGCCACGGCCCTGAGCGCTAAGCAAAGGTCTAAATTTGTGGAACTTCAACTACAACCGTCTCGACGGGACGTAAAACAAACAAACAAAACAGTGTCATCTGCATAGAGAAGTAAATACAATTTCAAGAATACTTTAATATCATCATCAAACAGAAAACATTTAATATCGTGTACACCTGTGAGGGCATGCATGTGACAAAAACTCAGTGAGGTCATTAAGAAAAATGGAAAATAACGACGCGGAAATATTTTCATCTTGCCTTCTACCAATATTAAATGAACAGGTGCTGACATCTTTACACAATATTTAGCATTTTTGTACACGTTTTGAATGATAATTAACATTTTACCATCAATACCATATCGCAACAGTTTCTGCTATAGCAATATTCCATGAAATAACAGAATCAAAAGCCTTATGATTATCAATAAAGCATATCAATTTTTTTCTCTTCTAAACAGCTTGTTAAATATAAGATCAGTTATGACCTAGCCTTTTCTAAAACCTGCGTGTTCTTCACAGAGTAATTCCAAGTTTTCTAAATTCTAAAATTTCTAAATTAAACAATTTGTTATTCAGACTGTGTGTAAACAACTTAGTGTATCAATGTCCCTATAATTATCTGTATTCTTAGAGTCATCCTTATGTTTGTAAGTTGCAAACTCCTTGCAGTGTCAATTCTCCGGAATTACTTTCCCCTCCGAAAAATGGCATTTCAGCGTAACGGAAATACTGAGCTGACCGGAGCTTGTGTAAATTGAAATTTGTCCACTAATATACCTCAAATTGGAAGTATATAAAATTCAGACCAAAAATCCGGTATAATCCCACTTGCGAATACAGTATTAATTTTTTTAAAAATAAATAATGGTACAAATTTAACAGAACCACATTTCAAAAAATCATTACGTATCATATCATTTTCACAATTTCAAAGACGTGACTGCATCAGATATCTCATGAGCAGTAATGGGTTCATTTACAACAGAATTATATTCAGTAATATTTTCAGGCAAAACTACATGAACATCCTTGTTAACATTGTTTAAATTCTTAAATTGGTTGATAAAGATATCCATGGCAACTTTCTGTTGTACAGTTTTAGCCTTAACACAACTTTGTTCAGCACAGACCAATATAATTTTGGATCTGTGGTTCTAAGACCTCTTAGTTTTGATACTCATTGATCTTTCTTTGCAGAGTTTTCTTGCAATCCTTGCTTTTACGAAGTCCTTATGGTTAACCTATGAACGGAATCTGTAATAATATTTGCTAGACTTCCTTTACGTTTGAATGAAAATTCACGATTAAAAATGCTTTTAAATCTACCAGCAAAATGCTTATTGATGATTGCATATTCACACTATTTGATATTGTAATAAACATCTTGGCATGTTCGACTGCATTCTGAGATATGTTTTTGCATCATCAATAACACTCTTAATAGTTCAATACTGGTGCTAAATGGATCGATGTTTTCAAGTACATCTATGATTATGTCAACTTTCCCCACGTTAATGTTATTTGCAAAAACTATAGCCCGCTTTTGCTTTCGATTTGGTTCATCATAACTTTAGGATCACAATACATATTGTTCGTGTAAGCAGTGTCATTTGTAATGTAAAACTGTAGACATAGGCTTATGGACATCACTAGTACTGGATCTCAAAATCGGAAATGACACCAAGTAGTTCCGGGGAAACAATAGCAGTCTATAACAGAATTATTGTATGTAGAGTAACCATCTCTTTGGTCATTACCAACACGGCCATTAACAATTGAAATGTTCTGCATTTTTACACAGTTTTAAGTAACCCCTTACCATATCTGTCAATTATGATACCGTTGTAGTTTTTCGAAACGACTCGTTCTAGCGACATATCAGATATTGACTTTTTCAACAAAAATAAGTCTTACGTGTTTGAACTATTTTACGCAAAGGGGACGCGCATGTAAAAGCCATTCTTCATCTTGTTGGGCCGATTCCTCCGCCGGTGAATATAAAAATAACACAGCTAACTAGAGAACTTCAGAATTTCCAGATGACTGCAACTATTTTTACTAGGGCATTCAAAATTGCATAATACGTGTTAATATTTATTAGTTCTGACTTATTCATCGTACGTAAAGTTTATTACATGTAGAACAGTCACAGAAGAACTGATACGGATGTATGATTTTGCAAGCAGGTAGTGACCCCTCCCCATTTTTTTTTATGACAATATACTTTTACCGTATTTTTTTAACTTGCAAGCTTTGTACTTTTGTTGTTTTTTGTTGTTGTTATTTTTTTTTTATATTTTCATTATTGTTATTTTTTTATGCCCCTGAGATCGAAGACCGAGGGGGGGGGGGGGGGGGTGTTTATTGTTTTTTGTCCTGTCTATCATCCTGTCATTCCGTCATTCTGTAATTCTAAACTTTTAACATTCCCAATAACTTTTGAACAGTAAATGCTAGAGCTTCGATATTTCACAGGAGTGATCTTTATGACAAGACCTTTCCGTTTTTGTTTTTTTTTTATTTTTGAACTTGTGACCTCGAGTTTGGTGTTTGACTTACTTTTTGATAACTTTAACCTTGGCCACAATTTTTGGGATGAGTATTTCTTGTGACAAGACCTTTCCATTGGTACTAAACATCTTGACCTTGATTTGGCATTTGACCTACTTTTTAAAAATGTTGACATTGGTCATAACTTCTAAATGGTAAATACTAGGGCTTTCATTTTCACATGAGTATTTCTTGTGACAAGACCTCTCTATTGGTACCATTAAATATTTGACCTTGTGACCTTGACCTTGGCATTTGGCCTACTTCTTAAAAAACTTTAACGTTAGCATGGCTATCATTGGAATGTCGGGGGCATTTGTGTTTCACAAACACATCTTGGATTTATTTATTTTTTAAAAAAGTTTTTGTTAAGTGTCCATATATTTCTAAACTTTGAATCCTTTAAAAATAAATATATACATATTTATTCCTTGAATTTACTTTATATTGTGATTCAAAGCAGCACACTACATCACTTCATAGATAAACTCCCCTTTCTGCGTCCCTCCGGAGTGTCTCTTACGATGACAAAATTCTTGATAGATTATTAATAGATTGTAAGCGATACAGGTAGAGTTTTTGATTCCATTTTAAGATAGTTATTGTTTAAGAATTGCTATTTATGATCCAACATATTAATTTCATTAGGTTTGTGAGGTATTTTAACCAGAAACCGCAAACTCTTAAATAGATAACGTGCAATTTGACATTTAAAACGTGATAACTATCCACCTATAAATATCACAACTATGAAATTTAGAAGTTTTAGGGGGGACACGCACAAAAGAAATATGTCCCTAGCAGGATTCGAACCTGTAAACCATAGCTGATATATGTCGTGCTCGACAATTGGTATTGCCACTACAGAACATAATATATAATAAAATACAGCAGGGCTTTAAACTGCCGCAAACCTTTCGCATAAACTAAAACTTGTCAATTTCTTGTAATATACAGAAATGGGCATCTCTGAATTAAATCTCGAAGCTACAGTTATTCAGAGGAAGAAACATATTCCAAGTAAAGTGAAATGTCGTACTGTTCAAAGACTTTTAAAAAAATATTGCGAATCCCATGTATAAAGTTCAAACTTTATTTATTTTACAACGATTAACAAAAATGTTCTACAACTTATATTAAAGCGAGTGCGTTTTTTTTTTTTGACATTCCCCTGCTTCAAGATCAAAATCTGCATTACGATGATGATCCTTTTAAAGTTTGATTATCTTAATACAATGTAGTATTAATAACTTACAGAATAATGTACTAATTATTTAATTAATACAATTACACATTATATTGTTTGCAGACAAGCTTTTTCTTGAGTCCCAACGTCATTTTATTAGACACACCAGTTACAACACTCAGTAATTGCTGATAATCTCTCTCTCTCTCTCTCTCTCTCTCTCTCTCTCTCTCTCTCTCTCTCTCTCCCGGAGATGAGGGATACATAGTGATATAATGATATCATATGTCATCGGTGTTTTAATTGTATTATTGATTTTCCTTTTGTAATTAAAGGAGCGTGGACACGATTTGAACTTAAAATTTTAAATGTTTTATTTTCCCATTTTTAATGTTTACAATGAAGGTATTTCTAATGGTCAGTAAAAATTTGAACGTTGGTTGTCGGGTTCCAAATGAGATGCAGTGCTCACAATTCTTTGCCATGTAAATAAGGCTTGTGACATGTTTTTGTTTACATCTAGATTGTTTAATAAAAAATACCATGTTTAGAATAAAATGAGATGTGACAAACACTAGAAACTGTTTAATTATGTTCAGAATTAACTTGTAAATTGAAAAAATATGTTTTAAACGAAACTTTTACTATTACAATTAACCTATGTAAACAAAAACACGACACGAGCCTTGTTTACATAATAATTGTGAGCTCTGCATATCTTTCGTAACAAAATTCTGGTATACACACGTATAGCTGATTGTTTTTAGCAATCTGTTGCCTAGCAGAAAATTATCATCGTCAAACCAATCAACACAGACGTCATAATGACTATAATTACACCGTTATGAGGAATGAGGTATTTTGTAGTTACTAAAATAATATCTATTAAAATATTGATTGATTACTTGGTATCATTATCAGCCGTGTTCTACACGTGGATCTACAAGTATTTTCCATTGTATTGGGGTCTACCACCCGCAAGGGTGGGGGGGGGTCTAACTTATAAGTACTGTTATGGACCTAGTATTCAATATTGTAATACAAGTGAAAATGCATAAATCAAGGGAAAAAAAATAAAAAAAATAAGTATATATCGCAGAGGGCATTTAAAGACTCCCGGGCCCTGTTTCTGGATCCGCACTTGGTCTTTTGTCTGGCCGTCCACCCAGCCTTCCGCTCGACCGAAGTCATTAAGAAAAGAGCATATATACCGGACGTTATCAGTTTAGAAAGTAGTGAATAAAACTGGTTCTGTACAAATAGTTTGTGTAGTTTCCTTCCTGTTCTGTGTCAATGATGGTATAACTTTGAACAGTTGAGTCAGGGGAAGTGGTGCATTATCCGGAGCCCCTTCCTGTACGAACCAGCGTTCCTGAAGAAAACGTAAGATTTAAACCTGTAAATCTGTGTATAGTAGTTTAAGTTTTAAAATGAACTATTTTGAGGTCGGCTTCAGTAGATCTCTGGATCGGTAATGTTGTGATGTATACCTTGATTACAATATTCAGGTAAATCTAAATTCATATTGTTGTTCGGTTTGCTCTTACTTTTTATTTTTCCATTTTGCACAAACAATAAACAGTATATCCACATTTTAACTATGTAGAATAACAGAATTATAATTGTGACGGTATAATATAAATCCAGGCAAAGTTTATTATTAGACAGAAAGAGTGACAATTTGTTGTAATATAACAAAGACGCTATGTTACATCTCATTATATCTCCTAGTAGCGGTGGTTTTACGAATATACCCGGAAGTTTTATGAATAATATCTAAGTCCCTGTGTTTAGCTGTAGGTTTCTTTTCAATAGGAAAAATGGACGACACGTTTTCTAACAGTGTGACCCGGGGTAACAGTGAGGCCGAAGAGAGGATTTCCAGGGAAATCGTGAGAAATATTTCCTTAAAAAGGGAGGGGAGGTCCATGTTTGTGACCTTTAACGATTTCTTCACGAAGGACCCCTTGGACAACTCCATACCAGTCTGCACGCTTAGAGAGTCTATTAGCTCGGAACCTATTGTAGAGTCAGATAGCTCGGATCCCATTCCAGAGGCAGTTAATTCGGATCCCATTCCAGAGGCAATTAATTCGGATCCCATTCCAGAGTCTGTTAGCTCGGAACCCATTCCAGATTTAGTTAGCTCGGATCCTATTCCAGATTTAATTAACTCGGATCCCATTCCAGATTCTCCCGTTTCTGAGGGGAAATTTATTGATATACCAGCAGAAGATTCGGAACGAAAAGATGTTGGACATGACAGAGGTACTGACATTGATACAAACAAGAAACTGATAACGCACGAAAGTTCGACAGAAAAAAAATTGCCTTTAAAAAATGTTGCAACTGTGACACAGGACGAAGAATACTTTCGAGAAGATACAGAAGTTGAATGCGGACTTGAAAATATAGATGTTCTCCAAACAGCTGATGGTGGACATATTTGGACAAAATTCGGAAAAGAAGTGTCCCAAATTGACTCTAGAGAAAACGTGATATTCAAGCAAGATTTCACTGCACTTGTTGATGACTTAGCTGTGCTTAGTTCAAATTCCGTCTTTCTTGTTGAATCTCAAAGTAAAACTATTCGATTCCTGAAAATTGAAGCAGGAGAGCCGGTTATTACAATTTTTGATATTTTATCACCAGATTCCCCTGAGAATATATGCATCAACACAAAGACTAGAGAAATTGTGATAACTGTACTTATGAACAAGGGGTTATTCTGTTTCAAACGTGTCCGAACATCCATCAGAAGGTACCATTATAGTGGAAAATGCATCGATGAAATTATTCCGAAAAACAAAGGTAAATTCGTTTTTGAGGGTTCGCTTGATATGATTTGCAATGGAAATGGCGATATTTGTATAGCAGCCGTGAAGGGATTGTCTCATTTTGTCGCCGTATTTGACCAATCAGTCAACTTCAGATTTATTTACGACGGGGGAAAGGAAAGACAAAACTCTTTCCGACCCACATCCATTTGTGCGGACTGTCATAATAACATCTTATCTCTTGACTCCAACAGTAACTCTGTTCACGTCATCGACCAAAATGGAAGCTTTCTCAGGATAATCAATCCATTCAGTGACAACGCATCCAGTTGTAAAATAACAGCCCTGTGTGTTCTCAAGGGAGACAAGTTACTTGTGGGACAAGATACAGGGAGAATACGCGTTCTTCCCTTCACTGCTTACGCACAAATAACGAAATTATAACAGTCATACAGAAATCGTTTGAACATTGCAGTATTTATCAAACCATTTGACTCAGGATTATGGACAAAGTTGATTGAAGTACAGTGTATGTTAGATAAAGGAGGAATATTTGATATTAGTGAAAAATGGAGGATATAAATTATGATATGATATGAGGATATGAAATATGATGTATTGAAATTGAAAATTTTCAAATTTATTTTACTTAGTCAAAAATGCAGTTTAGTAGAAAATAATCTGGAGTAAAAATTTAAAACCCTGCTGAACTAGAACTTGCAGTTTACATGTTTGCAGTCGAAACGCTAACCTACAGAGCCACTCAACAATACAATTAAATGTAAAGGTGAAGATAACTAATAGTATTCAATCTCGTAATTCCTATAGCAAATACAAATCAGAGAGATAGACATACCAGAGGTGGGATCAGGTGCCTAGGAGTAGTAAACATCCCCTGTCGACCGGTCACATCCGTGAGCCCTACATCCCCATCAGGTAAACGGAGTAATCCGTAGTCAGAATCAGCGTGCCAAGAACAGCCTAACAATTGGTATGAAACACGTCAGACAGCATTTGACTTAATGGAAAGTTGTACTGGCAAGCTAGATTGTTATAACGACCGTAAGATTTGCGAAGTGCTGACTTTAGACGAGGTTGTACAAACCCCTGTAACATCAACTTCTTTGTCAGTAACCCGCCTCGATTTAAAAACTGATCATATGCAGAACAAGCTCTTGCGCATCGAATCAATTGGGAGATATAAACATCATATGCAGGTGATGATGGAATATTGCCACACGAATAAGGAGCAATTGAAATCATCCCGTTTGTCATAAAGTTGAGTTGTTAGTTTGCCGCCAGCATCTATTTTCAGTAAAATATCTAAGTGCGAAGCAGATGTGGAAGACTGTGGTGTCTTTTATATCAAGTTCATTGGGATATATCGAATCGACATATAAATGTAAATGATCATTGTTGATAGATAAAACGTCGTCGATATATCTAAATGTCGAACTGAAGGCCACAGCAAGAGATTTTTCTTCTCATGTAGAAGCTTTTAAATGAATTCTGCTTCATAAGAATACAAAAAACAGGTCAGCTAAAAAAAGGAGCACAATTTATGCCCATGGGGATTCCAACAGACTGTTGGAAGACCCGATCACCAAAGACTACGAAGATATTGTCAGTAAGGAACTGTAGCATCTTTTTAATATCAACTTCAGAGTACTTGTGCGTTGAGTCAGTGGTGCTTAACAAAATTATTTTTGGGATTACCGATCACTAGATATGAATATTTCCTTTTACCATTTTTGTTTAAAAGAAACCGACAACTTTTGCTGATATTTAAATTTTCATTCATGTTTTAAAAAGAAGTCGGCCATTATGACGATGTAGTATACATCCTTAATTTGTTGCGTTTCGTCAGTTGAATAGAGGGGACCTTCCGCCCTCCTTTCTCGTCCGCCTTCTCCCCCCCCCCCCCCCCCCCCCCCCCCCCCGGTTGGTGTTCGCAATGTATTTAAAAGAATTATTATAGGTTTACATTATGCCAATATATTTGTATTTCTTATCAGAAGTAAAGAGAAGGTGTTTTACTATTGCTATTTCCCCTTGTGGTGAAACTGTGCCAAGACCATCCTAAAATCTTTAAGGAGCAACTGTTGCACATCCAGAATTAGAAATTAAAAGATGACAAAATGATGTTATGACTCATGAAAAAGCTTGTCTGCGACCAGTATCGCGTGAAATAATATGAAACCAAATGACAGTAATTAATTAAGATAATTAATATGAAGAACTACCATACAGTATATCTTTTATTATTATTATTTTGATTAAATTGAAGCATTTTTTATATGTTCTTTAAACCTTTATCTAACGAACGATAACACAAAAAATGAGACATGCGGAACTTTCAGACGTCGCTATGAAATGTAATATTTATGTTATACATCAGTGTTTAGGGAATTTTCTTTATTTGAAATCTATTGATAAATAACTTTTTTGTTTTGCAACGAATATATTACATTTTAATAACATATTTATTTTTGCGAAATAGTATTAATTTGATATGCGACATGATTTTTCGAAGATGGGTAATTTTTTTTAAATCACTAATTGAACAAAATTTTCTGAATTGAACATATTTTATTGTATATAATATATACAAAAGGATCGGAAACAAGTTCTAAAAACTTACTAGTTCCTCTCCTTAAAATATATTAACATAACACAACTGTCACTGAATATTAGTATACAAATATGTTACATGTGAGTAAATATTGAAAATTAGTACACAAAGAATATGTGTGTGTGTGTGTTCCATGTAGGTATATTCTATAGATAGGTAATGTGAGCATCAGTTGAATCTACTGGTTTCTTGAATGTACTTTTGAACATAATAAAAAAAAAATACAACAATTTAATTCAGTAGATAAGGCATTATCACCCCAGAGTAAATGTCGTGTATCAACAATAACTAAATTATCTATTCTTAGCAATCTATCCATTAATATATATCTAGCATTAGAATATTTCTTACAAGTAAAGGAAAAGTGATATGCGTCTTCACGCATACCACAGGAGCATAATGGAGAATCAACAATATTGTGTCTATATAGATCATAATTCAAGACACAGCTGTGTCTATGCTTGGTATGGATTACATTCAGCAGAAGAGAGCCATATGAAAAATATACAGGTGGTTTGGGATTATTGGTATTATTAGAACTAATACTTTTACGAAATTGTTTTAATGAAATAGCCTGTCTTGATGCGATACTAAGAAAATTCCACTTTGATATAGAGTCTGGTACAAACAGGGGCGTAGCTTGAGATAATATTCTAGTGAGGCAAATTTATTGCGGCAGGGGGTCCAGGGTCTGCCATGGACGGGGGTTCGGGGCAAAGCCCCTCGACGAGAAATGAATTTGGGAGTTTTAGAATGTGAAAAAACTCATTGTCTGGAACGAAGTTTCGGTTATTTCACAATTCAGACCAGCATCTATTCACAGTATTCTTTTACAAATTTTTGAATTATAAGAAATTCAAAATTGAAAACCCGAATTGTCGTGTACTCAATTTTTGAATTCTTTATAATTCAAAAAATTGTATTCAACAGTATTTAATAAAATAAAACTTCTAACAGATTTGAGATGAATGCATATTTTTATTCTAATCGTTGTGTTACTTCTAAATTTTAATGGGCCGATTCGGCGTTTTTTGGAGTTTTCAAATTTCGTGAGAATATTGTCAACCGAGACCATTTGGTGCCTGTGAACAAAAAGTAAGGCATGGTCAACCAGACGGTCCTCGGTCATTGTTGAACGTCCCCAATGTTTCAAGCGTCTCATTGCGGAGAAAGATCTCTCGCAAGGGACTGAACCAACTGGCATGATGAGTAAAATGCGGAGTATGACATGCAAATTGGGATAAAAGTCGGAGTCCGCCAACATAATAGCATTGCTCAGAGAACTCCGTTCAGAACCATCATTAGGCAAATTTCCACAGAACGCTTTCCAGCGTTCAAATCCTTGATTTATGTCATCTCTATCAGTTTGGAACCTTTCCACTATATCTTCAAATCCATGTCGGGTAAGTGTGTTAATGCGGCCTGGAAGGAGTTTGAAGGCAAGGAATGAAGGACGTGTTTCATCAGAAAATCTGTTGTTGAGTTCGCTCAAACAATGGTCAACAAATGGCAGGTAAGTATTAATCCTGTAGTATTCTTCCGCAGTGTCTGTAAGGGCAGCATTTGCTCTGTGCCGCATCTGACCCGCTGTCCTTGGTTTCTGCAATTGGATGCCGATACTGTCAGCAATGGCTGTTGCCTTTGACGATATACATCTCTGATAAACCTCCTCACTTCGCTGATCATTTATCACTTGCTTGCAATTCTGTGCATCCACAAAGGCTTTGTACACAATGTGAACTCTGCAGAGCCAAAGTTAGGACTTCATATAACTCAGTATGTGTTGAGCAACAATAAATGTACTCTTTTCCATCATATTTATAAATGCAGTGGCTTTCGTACGAACATCGGGTACAGTGCTTTCATTTCTCACATCTTCGAGCGAAGATAATATGGCTGCATATTTCCAATTACAACTGAAAGAGTATCAACTCTAGCAGACCATCTGGTTTCGCAAAGCTTGGGTAGGATGTTCACAGAAAACGATTGTTCGATGTTTTTATTGCTTTCAGTTACCTCGTTTTCAATATTGTCAATTAAAAAATCAGCTTCTTTTGCGCCTGGCAAGTGTCGTTTCATAATCGAAACTCTCTTCGGACTAGCTCCTAGAAACCATGTCAGCTGACTGGCATCATCAAAGAGGTTCCTGATCGTACGAATGTTCTTGCATGAAGACGATATAACTAAATTGAGTGCATGTGCTCGACAGTGGTGGTACTCAGCAAGCGGTTGGACTTCTCGTATATGAGAACTGACACCAGATCTTGATCCAGACATAACACTTGCCCCATCATAGCCCTCTCCTCTGAGGTATCGTGCATCCAAGTTGCAGTCTTCAAGCTTTTGCAAAATTGCATTAGTTAGGGATTCTGCATCAACTGAATTAAGTGGAACATACCCAATAAAGTCTTCGTTTACATCATTGTCCTCATTCACATACCTGATGCAGATTGCCATTTGCTCAATGTTTGATACGTCTGCACATTTATCGGCCATAACAGAAAACCATTTCGCATTCCTCGCATTGGACAATATTGAGCTGAGCACTTCCTCTCCAGCTAACTCAATTAGTTCGTTTTGTATGTCAGGGCTGAGGTATTTTGCATTGTAAGTTGCATTTTCAAGGTGAGCTTTTAGAACAGTTTTTTCTTTGGCCAGCCAATGCACAAAATAATCAAAATTTCCATCTTCTCTTTTTGTTATTGTGTCCCACCGGTGTCCTCTAAACGGAATATTTCGTTGACCAAGAGCAACGACTACTGTTATGATATCCGATAAAATTGCCCTATTCCTGATGACATTATCTTCATAACTTTTGGATATACTACTATTAATGTTTTTTTTCTTTCCCCAAATAAATTTTCATAAAGCTTACTGCCTTAACAAGAGCGTTTTGGTGAGTGTTTGATTCCTCGTGAATCAGCAAAGTACCTCGCTTGGAACCCATGGCATTTTTCCAATCCTTAAGACCAGTTACCAGCTTGTCGGATTGCACCCCGAATGCAATACAGGGGGCACAAAAAGCGGCATCTTCAGATAGCGAATACCTCAGCCAATTAAATTTTTCTTCCCAGTTCAAATTATACCGTCTCCCATTGGTAATGGGAAAAGAATATTTCTTTTTTTCACTTGAGATAGGGCTCCATTTGTTTGAAAGTATTTGGTATTTTTCACTATCATCTAACACTTTTTTAACGAAATTCACAGGATCCAAAGAATCTGTTTTGCGTTTTTTCCTTTCTATATAATCATTATGCTCGGGTTTTGTTATATCTGCTTCTGGTGTTACATGTTCATCTCCTGGTGAGAAAATATTGGGATAATAAATTACTAAGCTAAGAGAAATTGTGTTATTATTTTTTTTTAAAATCTGAAACAAAATGTTGGGCCTTAAGCCTAATTAACTGCTAAAATTTATTTTGAATTTGAGTATTTAAACATTAATAAAACAATTGAGGGGTTTATATGTGTTTGTGTAAAGTACCTGATGCCGATTCTGGTTTGTCGTTCTTTATAAACGATGTAAACTTTGTTTGCTTTTTCTTTTGATCCATATTTCTATTTTCCCACATAAACAACTTTAAGATTTTATTGGATCAAAAGCCCGATCTTTTATAATTTTGATCCCGATCACATTGAAATTAAAGTATATTAACAACATTTTTATTTATTAGATTTGCTTAATTCTTAAATTTACAAAAAAAAAATATTTTCTTCTATGTGGGTACTGGGAATGGAAAATCCAATTGATGGTAAAAAAAATTCTAGTGAGGCAGTTGCCTCATTGCCACAATGGAAGCTATGCCCCTGACAAATGATTTGGTATTTTATAATTGTCTCCATTACGGAGACTGTAGGGTGATATATTGTTTGTTTTACTAGGTATTGTGTCTTTTAGATACAGAGGAACTTCATTATTATGAACCTTGTAAATGGTAATTAATTTAGCAGTTGCTCGTCTGGAAGACAGAGGTCCTAAGCCAGTTTCTAAATATAGAGAATCTATAGAGGCTAGTATTGGAAGGCCAGTAATAATTCGTGCTGCACATAATTGAACTTTTTCTAACAGATCATTATCATATGAGCTACATCCATCCCAAATAAGAGAGACATATTCTAAAGCTGGTCTTATTAAAGTAGTGTACATTTTTATAAGAGTATTTCTTCCTAAAGTAAATTTTAGTTTTTTAAGAAGTCCTAGTTTTTTGTAAGCTGTACTAGTCATTGTTTTTATATAATGGAACCAACCCAAATCGCATCAAACAAACAATCCTAGATGTTTGAGCACTGGCACATACCCCAAATGACAGTTTTGAAAATATAATTTAGGAAGATCAATGATCTTATTCAAGGAAAAACAGCTTTGGTTTCAGATAGATTAAATTTTAACAACCATTGTTTGATCATTAATCTAAAACACAAAGGTCATGGTTCAATGTAAATTCAATTTCATTTAAATTCTTAGATGCATGTTGAATTGAATTATTGTCAGCAAACAACCTACAAAAAGACATCATGTTTTCTGCAACATCGTTAACATAGATTAAAAATAATAGAGGTCCAAGAACAGAGCCTTGGGGTACCCCTGCATTTAAGCTTGTACTTGGGGATAATTGATCTTTGTACATAACTTTCTGCGAGTGACAAGAAAGATAGTAAACCATTGAAAAATATTGCCTCTAATCCCGTAAGTCTGTAGTTTAAAAAAAAGAACTTGTGCCATACTATCAAAAGCTTTGGAGAGATCGCAGTAAACGATACAACAATATTTCCCCTCATCAATATTTTTAACAATACTATGATAAGTTTCCAATAATTGGAAATCTGTAGAATGACCGGGTAAAAAAAATCAGCTTGATATATATAAAATAACTTGTTCATGTGAGAAAAAAAATTGTATACATGTTTAAAAATAATTCTTTCCATAAATGTGCTGACGAAACTTAAAAGGAACACGGGCCTATAATTACTAGGTTAAGAAGGGTCATCCTTTTTAAAAAGAGGCAGAACATGTACTTCTTTCCAGTAGCTAGGGAAGATTTTTTCATGCAGAGATTTATTGAAAAGCATACATTTTCTAATAACATAAAAAAAAACTCTGGTGTCAAAATATAAGTAGATCAGTAATTCTCATATTCTCTCTATATTCTGGTCAAGACACTGAATTTCATACACATATTTGCTTTTCAAGCGTTTCAACCCAATTTAAAGACATGCACTTATTTTTAGACGAAAAATCCAGATGCCAAAAGAACAATTTTGTTTTGATTAGTTTTTTCCATTGATTTTTTTATGTTTATCAGCAATTTGAAAAGTGTCCATAAAAGTGACAAACCTACATATTAAATTTGGTTGATGCATGTGGTGATAAATTAATCTATGAATGGCGATTGTTAATGAACATCAAATATAGGATGATATTTAAACAGCGGCCTTTCTTCAAAGTTCTTTTTTTTTGTTTGTTTTATTTGTTTATAGCCGCCTGAGCAATTTTTCAGCTATGCGGCGGCTTTCACCATTACCGGTGACAGGGCTGCAAATTTAGGCCTATGCTCGGCACTCAGGGCCTTTGAGCAGGGAGGGATCTTTATCGTGCCACACCTACTGCGACACGGGACCTCGGTTTATACGGTCTCATCCGAAAGACCGGCACCCACGTCCCACAGTGGGATTCGAACCCCCGACTCAAGGATCATCAGATCTTTGAGCCCGACGCTCTAACCACTGCGCCACGCGGGCGGCTCTTCAAAGTTCTTATTTACTGGCAAATTTCAAAGCATTCTTTGAACAAATCATCATGTTACTTGTAATTTGTTTCTTTCCTTGAAATTTGTCTCTTTCGAATTTTTATTTCAAGAATGCATTTTTCTTTCATAAGTTTGCAAGAAATTAACAATTTTTAGTTTGTCTATTTGAGTATTAAATTCAACCTAACATGCCCATGCCGTTTGAAAACAATAAGTGTTTCGCATTTATATAGATCGGCATTTGCTATTCTCACTTCCTTAGTCATTTTGATGATTTTTAAATTACCTTTTTTTAAATTTTCGGCAGGGAATTCCGTATCGGGAAATATTGCGCTCCGTGCAAGTTCATGGGCCTGAATTCGGGAAGGGGTAGTTTTCTTTTTCTCAAATTAATCAAGAAATAATTGCACTTTATTGAAGGCTTTACTAAATGTCGAGAAATTAAAAGAAGAATTGTAAAATAGAGAGGGGCATGAAAAGATCCAATGTGGAATCTGTTTTATGTTTAATTTGCGCCAGG
The DNA here is from genome assembly GCA_024699665.1 of Ostrea denselamellosa. Taxonomy (NCBI): domain Eukaryota; kingdom Metazoa; phylum Mollusca; class Bivalvia; order Ostreida; family Ostreidae; genus Ostrea; species Ostrea denselamellosa. The sequence continues at coordinate 14,347,435 of JAMZEH010000014.1, forward strand.
AGTGACCAGCCCTTGGCACTGTGGTTTGTGGTTTCTTTGATGTAAATACACCATTAGTAAATAAGGTTTCTCCACCAGTCACAATTGTTTGATATATAAAAACATATGACACTTAATAATAAATGTTGAGTATGTAGGGAAAATGCTACTGTTAAACTCTTCAGACGATGCATTGCTCTAAATGACTAAAAAGTATCATCTTTCTAAATAGATACTGTTGGTTGATTAGTCAGCATTTCAGCGATGAGAAATTTCATCTTGGTGTGGAGAAAGACATATTATTTTCGATTGATGCATCGATAATTTATAATTAATCACAATAATAGTCTAGATTATCATATATATATATATATATATATATATATATATATATATATATATATATCATAAAAATGCGACAAGAACTCCCTTTATATTATTGATAATTAAGTTATGTTTATACAAAAACATTGCCTTTGGTATGTGTATTCCTAAATAATTACTGAATACAGACGCTGTAAATTCTCTGTTAGTGGTATGGATGTAATATGAAGACATTTGTCTTGAAAAGGAACGCCCTTAAGGATTAATACAAAGACGAAAATTAAACCATGTCTAGAGTTTTTCATGAGGGAAAAAATGTATTTACGGTAACCTGTTGAATAAAATTAGAGTCGTGTTGTTTTATTTTTTGTTTTGTTTTGGTTTTGTTTTTGGCCATTTAGGGTGTTATTCTTTGTGTACATTTTGTAAGTCTAGATAATTTTAAACAACCTTACCATCTGCTAGAAATGGTGTTATCTCGTGCAGTTTCCTCACAACTTTACATTCACTGTTCCTTAGTAGGTTGGTTAGGGTTTTTGTGTCACCCGAGTATAAAGATGTCATTGCTGGTGAAGGGGTCCAAAATTAAGGTCTCTCCTTGGCGCTTACAGCCTTTGAGTAGGGACAGACCTTTATTGTGTGACACTGCTGTGACACGGGCAGTCCCATCTGCGGAACCACCCCATTTATTCGCCTCTTCCTACAAGCAAGGAGTACTGAGGAGCTATTCTATCACGAAAATTTAAGGTCGGTCGGGGTACCACAAACACGTTTTTTTTTTGTTTTTTGTTTTTGTTTTTTTGTTTTTTGTTTTTTGGGGGTTTTTTGGTTTTTTTTGCCTGATATATCATTTTAATTTTTGGGAAAAAAAACAGCATAAAGATAAAGACCATAAAAACGGCATGTAGTTCCAAAATTACCCACAAAATGAATTAGTGGTTTGTAATCCATGTGACTAATCTTCTAGACTAGTGATATGACGTTTAGTGTCCATTAGACTAATCCTCTAGACTAAATTGATGTGGCTTCTGATACCCATGAGATTATTGATATACAGTAATTTGTACTGGTCTTGTGAAATCTTCGTCCAATTTCGTGTATCACAAAATTGCTTATATTAACTACTCGTTTCAACAGATTGTATTAATTTGCTTTAAAGTAATGATATCTCTAAATCTATAAATTTTATTTAATTGTAAAGATGTGTTATCATGATAGTTTTGTATGAAACTTTAAGTAAAATCATGAATAAATTTAAACAAAGTTTAAAGTTTTATCAAAATAAAGATTTCAAATCTCATTGAAAATATAACATTATACAGAAATCCATTTTTGTACGGGAAGACAATAATGCAGTTCTTGCTTCATTAAAAAACCTCGAAGTAGGTTTTCGAACACAAATATCAAAAACAAAAACTTGCAAACCAATTTTCTGTCAATGAAATAGTAAATCACGATTTTACAAAAAAAAAAAAAAAAAATTCTGACACCAAAATGACAGCTATTATAACTTTTATGGATTAAAATCTGAATTAATGAATTAAAAAATCTATTTAATCTATTCTTATTAATTCTGCAATTCGCTATCACGAATTATATGCTAATTTGATATCAACGAATTTATAAACCGTTATATCGAATTTAACAATTTGATATAACTATATCTAAAATTCATGTTTTCAAATTTACTTCGTTAGAACAAACTTCGAAATTTGTTATAACAAATTCAAAATAACAAATTTAATCCATTATAAGGAATTTAAGAGATTGAAATAACGAATTAAATTCGAAATAACGAATTTCTGGAATTCGTTATTCCAATTTAAAAAGAATATTTTTATATATATTTGATTGGTCCTAAATGGGCTTCCGTATATCCCTGAAAAATTGCTCTCATGTAGTCCCTCAGATACATCATATTGTCTTACCAATTATATTAAGTTTCGAGAATCTGCAAGGATTCCATAAACGCGTCGTACAGATATTCAGGTACTTCATTGCCAAATGGGTCACGGGTACCTGTGCGGGGTATCCACCTTGCGCAGGGAGAGGGGTTAGTGAAAAAGAAGAGATGTTTATATATGTATATGAGTAACTAATAAAAAGTTTCTTTACTTCTCTGAATGTTAAGATTTCCGACCCCTCCCCCTTCCTTCATCGTTTTATCTAATTTAATCCGAAACTGCTATCAAAACTCCATTAGAGGCACTTTATTATTTATTTTTAATCTGGGATCGACCCGTTTATTTTTTTTCTACTTATGTTTCGCTAGTGAGGTTGCAAAAATCTCTATATACTGTCCGCTACGCTACTTTTTAACTGCATATTTTATGGAAAGGTCAAGATAACCAACAGTATTCAACCTCGTAATTCCTACAGAAAATACAAATCAGAGAGATGGGCAAACACGGACTCCTGGTCATATCAGAGGTGGGATCAGGTGCCTAGGAGGAGTAAGCATCTCCTGTCAACCGGTCACACCCGCCATGAGTCCTATATTCCGATCAGGTAAACGGAGCAATCAGCAGTCAGAATCAGTGTATCAAGAACGATTTAACAATTGGTATGAAACACATCAGATAGCATTTGACTTAATGGTAAGTTGTACTGGCAAAGTAGATCGTTATAACGACCATAAGATTTGCGAAATGCTGACTTTAGACGAGGTTGTACAAACTCCTGTGACATCAACTTCTTTGTCATTAGCCTGGCTCGATTTAATAACGGTTTTGTGATTTCAAATTCACTAAAAGTTCTTTAGAATATTTAAGAATCCACATTTGATTTACACCACTTCTAGCATATATAGTGACACAGTGGCATTTCATATATATATATATATGCGCCCCATAAATTTGCAACCTATGCTGTGAAATATTGTCCTCTCTGTCTACATGTACTTGGGAGTGCAGTGACACCAGAGATCACTGATGAAGGAAATCATGATATATAGCAGTTTTAGGCGTTACTAAACTAGTGCATACAGTCATCGTCAGCAGACTCTTTTTTTTTTTACAAAATCATTTCCCATTTTACAAACTTCCGTGGCTAAATCATGGAAATATGCCATTTAGAAGACTAGACTCGTTATTCTTTGATAAATTGATTGTCAATTTGAATAATTTCTTGTGGAAGGAAGGGATGTCGCAGGAATTCAGGTGCATTGAATTATCAAATGATTTTGTTCTTGGAATAATGTGACAAGGCGATGTTTAATATACGTTAAAGCGTTTACAAAAATATTATGCATGCAGAAAAAAAAAATAATTGCAATGTTGAAAAACTCATCGGATTGTTCGTCTTGGCTGTTAATTACATGGCCTGTTAATGAGCGTTACGGCATGTAATTTACACTCACAAGGGGTATCTCGACTGCTAATTACAATTTTCAGTTTCTAATCATCTGTTAATTAATAATATACTTAGTTACAAATATACGATGAATAAATACACTTCTTCCCGTATTGGTGCAGGATCTCAAGAGGGTTTACATTTGCACTGGGATATCTTAAGAATGGTTAAAAAGTTTTCGTTAATGTTTATTATATGGTTTTTTGATCAGGCCACTCCCTCCTTCATAAAGGTGAAAATGTGAAGGAGCGAGGGCGATGAAACAATAGTGTCATGGAGAAATAGCGAAACGCTTTCGTCTTCGCCCTCGTACAGTCATCGCCACTTCGCTTCTTCGCTTCCTAGCATGAAGTTTTGATGTATGCATGCCCAATATAGATGACGTGATTATCAAATTCGTCCATGCGAGATGTACTAATGCTGAAATATGAATTTATTACAATCAATAATTAGTTTTGGAATAAATTATGAATTTGTTGGAAGAAAATGCGTTCATGCTCGCATACATTAATGTAATTGTTACATGTATACATGTATATGGTGTTGCACTGATCCTGTGCAAGGAGATAACGTAGCAAGGAATATTGAGATTTGCAGTTCCGTATATGGATACATTTAAATGTATGTACAATTATTGCTATTTCGCAAATCTGAGTAGTGGTTTGCAATTTCTTTTAGAAGTACTTTCATTTGATCTCAAAAGTTATATCCCTCCAGACCCTTTGCTTTCCAGGTTTGACGACCCCCTCGCTTCATCCCCTTTTCCCCGAGCTCGGCCCCTTTTGGGAAAATATTTTCAATAAAACAGAAAGTGGAAAAAGTACATTGTGAAAGACTTATGAGAAGCGATATTAAAACAATATGACGAGTCTTGATGTTTCCCCAGCGTGTGGCAGTAGTGTTCATTGATATCATGCATTCTGGAATTTTGTGTCTGTAGAGTTACCAGTAACAAACCTCGCTGTAATTTACTTTGGTTGGGACGGTATCGTGGACGGGGTGGTATGGTGGACAGAACGGGACGGTATGGTGGACGGGGGGGGGGGGTATGGTGGACAGAACGGGACGGTGTGGTGGACGGCGCGGTATTATGGACTGGATGCTATGGTAGACGGGGTGGTATGGTGGACGAGGCGGTGTGGTGGACGGCGCGGTATGATGGACGGGACGCTGTGGTGGACGGGGTGTATGTGGACGGGACGGGGTGGTATGGTGGACAAGGCGGTATGGTGGACGGGGCGGTATGGTAGATGGTATGATGGACAGTATGGTGGACAGGATGGTATGGTTTATGGTATGATGGACAGTATGGTGGACGGGGTGTTATGGTGTATGGTGTATGGTATGGTGGACGGGGCGGTATGGTGGACGGGCCAGCACTGTGGACTGGGTAGTATGGGTCCCACACGGAAAGTTAAATAATCCAAGGTATCAATGATGTATGCTCTGTACGATTACGTCATTTGAGACAGTTTTTCAAAACATACGTAAACAATCGTTTTCATGACTGAAAATGCATATTTTAGCTCGTGCAAGGGCAAACTAGGAATAAAAAATTCGACATCGCCTAAGTTTCTGGTATAAGTTTGATATTAACTTGATGCTCTATATTATAGTTCATACTGATGCAGTGTTGGAACAATTACAGTAGTCAATACCATACTTCTTAATAGGACACTCTTTGTGCTTACAGCGACGTTACAGATTTTCCATAAGCTCGGGCCCTACCCATAACGATATGATGCAATACTTAACCATCGCTCGCCATCTTCCTTTGCATGCCCCAACGCTTCCATTCATTCATTCATTCATTCATCCATCTTCTATTTCCTCTATTACAGAGATTATCAACATATATACAAAGGATAAACTATACCTTTACATTACCGGCGACAAAGTTAATAAATAATATATTGCACATTCGAAAACAAGAAGGGAAAGAGAGGTGAGAAAAACCAATATATACTAGTATATATAATGAGATCGGATTGTGCTGAACACTTACAGTAGAAAAGGAGCCAGGCTAGGGCGGAAGTCCTTTTATGTGCTTTGATGTTTGCACAACCTATTGTAGAGTGCACAAGAGGTGACTATGTGCTTAGTGTTTAATTTCCTGAAGTCGATGATTTCCGACTGTGAAAGGACTGTCAGCGTGGGGCGTCCGAGAAGAGTAAGGACTATATCGTATTCTGGCTATGCGTAAAGTTCAAAGTTCAGCTTCCAGGTGTACGCCGAATAAGTTTGATATAGAATTCCATCATACAGTATGGTGGTTTGAAAGTAACGGACAGGAGACTGCAGCGTGGGAGAAAACGTCCGTGATAGCGTGACCACACAACAAGCAAATGACTGGAGTGTCTGAGGGTTTAGACGCAATAAGCTTGCACATAAATTCAACCTTCTAGGTTTAGTATCTCCTTTCAAAATACAGTACTTCACCTACAAGGTAGATTGTATATGGCGGTAATAGATTTGCATTTGCCAATAAAACTGACAAATGTAGATCGTAAATATCGTTGAATTACGATGTTGACATTTTTACGCCCTTTTATTGATAATTTATCGCAATTACTGCAGTGAAAAGTAAATCAGATTTTCATAGAATTTGAACAAGGTTACTTACAAATACGTATATATGATAATTGCACTTGTAATTCAGTTGTTTAAATCAGAATATTTCATCTATACTACGTATCAAAATCAACAACTTGAACAATTAATCAAATTGAAGACGAATTAAGTAAATTCGAATTTTCAGTATCAAGAAAGAATGTATGGCCGATAAACACGAAGATCTTGAACATGTACAATACCTATGATAAAATACAGTATTGCATAATGCATTTGAATGTTTTGAAGCTTGAGGCACCGTCGTAAGCTTTTATATATTTTATACATATTTTTGTTTTATAGAATTTTATTTCATAGTATTCTCATATATTTTCATTTTGTAGAATTTTCACATGATTTTAAATTGTACTTTGTCATGCACTGCAAGTGCTTTTGATTGCCACTTTCCCGATAGTTCCAAAACAATGTCATGAATTCTGCCCCACCCCCGTTTGTGTATTTTCGTGAACGAGATGGTCCAAACTTGCCATGCAGAATGATGATTAATTTTTAATGAACTAACCACAGCTAATATAACGTTCATTTATAAACAAATCATGCTCGAATAACAAACTTAGATTAACATTCTCTCCATGCTTTTTTATTCCCAAATATTACAAAGATCGTAGATGGCATTTGATCGTTATCGAAAATACATTTTGATGTACGTATTTGAAAGTGATTAATAAACATTTTGTATCTTGAATCACAGAAATTGACCATTTAGGATTGACAGATGTCAGATGAAATATTACAATGTAATTTCATTAATTTGACAAAAAATTTCACTTGTCAGATATCATGTGCTAAATTCTTGTTTTTGATAATTTGATGTTGCTGTCATATACCATTACACTACATAGCAAAACAATTGTGAGAGTAAATAAAAACTTGTCTTTAGATTTAAAAACTTGAAAGGTAGACTTGATATTATGGATAGTGGTTGACTTTGCGTAAAAGAGACACTGACGGGTTAATTGCATTATCATTATGCATATTAATGAAGTGCGCATTTATTAATAAATTTTTTGTGACATGGTTAACCTAATTCAAAATTTATTGGGCAATTTATCACTTATAGTTGTTTATATTTAATATTTGTGGTTATTCATATACATTCGTGTAATGTTATAATCGCTAAACTTGGACGTTAAACATAAGCAGTTGTTTGTTTTCCATAAACATATTTATTTAAGCCATACAACACACATTTGGACTCCCTCAATATTCAGGAGATGAAAAATTTTTCCAAAAGCTACTCATTCACATGGAAACGCAGAGCAAGTGCAATTTAGTAAATATTTGCATAATTTTCCAATATTTCACATGAAAAACTTTGTTTTGGTATTTTTGGAGCAATGCTAAGATTAGGGGTTGACAACTGATATAGATTCTCAAAATATATTTCACAGTCTCTAATATATTTCATTTATAGTTTTGGGCGGTATGAAACCAAAAACAACTACAAGTGATTATTCATGGGTCAGATTCCATTCACTGACGAGATTCCACAGAGTTGTTATATAATCATAAGTGGTAAAAAAATAAGAAAAATTAAGAAGAGAGAGAAAAGTCTGGAAGATATTTCAGCTGCCGACCATGACGTTTCTACCTTTTAAAAACAATTGGGACCATTCTTTGCACAAACAACTCTAAGAATTTCATTGCTCAGTAATATGTAATCAGGAAATTAGGCGCCGTCCTTGAGGAATATGTGGGGATGGGGATGGGGACCTAAAGCATACTGAAATATTTATATTCACTCCAGTTTTCCCTTAACATTCTTAATAACTGAAAATGAAGTTTAATATCTCATAAACTTATAACTTTTGATATAGGATAATCACTGCGTATAAAAACTCCTTATACGTTTAGGGTAACGAGAATTATTAAAATGAGATGAAAATCATCAAAATGTAAATATAAGAAACGTATTTCATATTTTGAAATATACCTCTAGCCTCTTCACACCGGCATATATTTCACGGAACGCTAATGTTTGATTGTATCATTTACTAAGAAAACCACTTACATACGTACAAGATTTAGTGCAAGAAAGTTAGCACAGAATGGACTAATTAACATGATTACTGCTAAAACAATTAAGTTTAAAGCACTTATTTTCAGATGAAATGGTCTTCCATTCCGATGATCCGTCAAATTTATTCAAAATATTCTTTTGACAAATATGATAAAGATAGTAGTAACAACCCCTTCTCCCCAGTACACAATGGGTGGTAAGGATGTGCCACTGGAATAGGTAAAAATTTTGTGTTTGGCAATAAATGCCATGGTAAAGAAATCAATCATATTTACTTATGAATATATTCAAGCGCTGCAGGACAATCATGCTTCTATAATAACGACTATATTACAAGTAAGGTTTTAATTGCTCGATCCATTCGTCGTTTCTCAAAATGTAAACATATGGTGCTTTGAACAGGCATTGTAGATGTAATATGTAACAATAAATACAGGATTATCTTTTTATTACTCCAATATATGAAAGGGCATGTAATTCTAGGATTTTACATTAAAAGGGGGGGGGGGGGTTGCAATATCCCAGCGACACACCATGATAGTATAAATAAAGGAAAATCAACAATAGCGAAATACAAATAACAAATACACTAGCAAGTGTTTTGTGTGGTCTTTTATACATAGATGGTATGGTAGAAACTGTTACAAATGCATTATTATTTTAAAAATTATAATGTACGACCTTGATCTTGTTGTTTTCAAGGTAAATATTTATAATTACATTTAAAAATAGAGAATGAATGAAAAAATTAAACTATTTCTATTTGTTCTCATATCGTGGAAAAATTGACCCGGATTCGCGATCAGAATTTCAAAAGTCCATTTAAATTTCATTGGGAAACGACTTTTTTTCAGACAAGAAGACGGTAATACAGATTGCATAAAACGATTACATACAAAGCTGTGTCAATTTAATTATTTACAGGTAACAAAAACAGTCTTTTGGCTCTGGGTCATGCCGTAAACAATTTTAAAAATTATGAATATACAATAAACTTCCAAAAATACAGTTCTAGAGTAACTGACAGCTTTCGATGAAGATCAACGAGGCAAACAAAGATAAAATAGCATAAGTTATTCGTATGAGGAAAATGAATGCATATTAATTAAATGATGTAGATAATGTACAATACACAATGGAGAAAAAATGTTCCGTGTTCAATTTATTTCTCCCGAGTTCAAGTAAACTTAAGGAAAAACAACACTTTGACGTTGTGGTATTGAAATATTGGTGCACGTTCTATACAATACCGGTCTGAACATAAACAGTGCGATTTTTATGCTCTAAAATTATACTACACATTTTTTAAAAGTTAATGTTTCGCAAATATTATTTTAACAAAAATGTGTCCATCACTAATTAATTGATCGATACTGACCACTGATAACACAGTGTGTTCCCATTGCCCACTAAATTCATACTAAAGAGCTGTGCAATATCATGCCAGAATTTACTCTATGAAAGATGACCTTGGTCGACATTCCCAGTTCAAACAATGCTTTATAAGCAGACTCTTCAGCGAACACATCAGTCAAATATGAAATTCAGACCGCCCATTTTAGCAATGTTACACTATGTATTTACCCACATTGTCTGACCTTTTCGTGAATTCGTACCACTAGTGCAGTTTGATTTGTGCTTTCTTTGATTGGTGCTTGGTTTGATTGGTGTATGACTGGAATTATGCTTTGATTGGTGCTTGGCTGGCATAACTATTTATGTAGCCCAGAAGAAAAAATGATGCAGCCACATTAATATTGATGGCTACGAACATTAATAAAAATGCACAATTCAGATTTTGTAGATTTTGAACCATAAACTATTGCACTGCATTCGATTCTTTTTAAATACAATCTAGTAGGCGCTGCACGATAAAGAAACATTACAGTTACGACTGAAAGCGCCATGCATAGGTAGAATTAGTAACACTTCACCTAAAGATGGAGGTGTCTCTGCATTTGAGGGAAAAAATCCTGTATGAGACGTAAAACAGCAATAAGAAACAATCTATTATTACTGTCCGTCCGAGTTTACTGTCACTGTAGTCTCAGCGTCTAGAATAATTACTGGCTAACTGTATAGGATGGTTTAAATTTACATCTACAGCAACGACAGAGTGCGCACCATCGGGTCAAATTCACCATCCCGCTCAAAAAAGAAAAGAAAAAACCCCTAGAAATCCGGACGGACAGTATTTTTATCTTCTATCCAGTTGCCATATCAACCCATGGTGTACGAATTGGTTAAAAATAGAATAGAAGTCATATTTCTATAGTCATAGGTTTGTGATGAAAATCAAACAAAATATTAACTGGTGTAACACGTGCATCAAAGTAAAGGCTGCTCACACTTTAATCGAAAATGCAATAAGATCACGAAATGGAGACACGGTACTAAATATTAGTATAAATTATTGCTTTACGAAACAGCTTCTTTGTGAAGAAATATATATTCCATATTGTTTCTAATTTTACTCTCGTATATGCACACCATTAGTAATCTTTATTTTACAAGGTTTTGCCGTACATTGACGAAAATTGTTCCTAGGCATTCGGCCTATTCGTTTTATTTAAGATCGCTTTGTGCAGTAGTGTCACTTTCAGACTGGTCACTCTTCAAATATTATTAAAAGCGAAAATATATATAATTGATTCGAAAGCAAGTTTTCCAAGATTATCCAAAAAGATCTATCTAAACTAATACTACCATAACCAAGGTACATGTATATAGTTCACGCCGTTCCCGGAATTTAAGGAGGAATAACATACCAGATATTTGGTATAGGTGAAAAGTGGAGAATATCTTGAAATTGAAAAAAATTCGTATTTAACTTATTTTTTTTTAAATGCAATTTTAGTAGAAAGTAATCCGAAGAAAAAAAAATTTTAAAACCCCTGCTAGACTCGAAAGCACGAACTACAGATCAGCAGTAAAAAACGTAAATTCAGATATGCGATAACATTTAAAAGGATGTGCAGTGTATTGCTGATATTCGTATTTCTCAAGTAAGCTATTATAACGATGCATTATTCTTCATTAATGTTTATATTCCAATTGACCAATGTGTATTACGTCTTGTTATGTTTATAATACTACGTTGTTGCAGACATTGACAGAAAAACGGTTCTGCGGCAATAAATATCTGCCAGACAAAGCTGCTCGCAAATATCGCGAATATATCTCGCAAGCGTATTAAAGCTGGTTTACCTTTGATACCAAAGTAAAAAATTATTGGACCGTACTATACCAAAATTACACATCACTCAGCTTTTTTCATCAGGAAGGGGGTAGGTCCAAAATGTTAGGGATCTGGGACCTGGTTCCAGGGCGAACCCTCCTAAATTTCCACGTTTTTACAGATAGTAGACTATGCGAAATCTGCACCCAAAACTGTGGTACGGTAATTTTCATATTATATTATGACCTTGAATTATGAAATCGTCCCCAGTGAGCGAATAAAGTCAATCGAGAGAGTTGATGAAGCAATACTAAACGCGATGCTGGGGTGAAAGATGACTATATTTTCTTTCAGTTGGAAATTCCAGGGAGGAGGAGTCCACACCTCCCGACCCCCACCCCCTCTAGATCCGTGCTTGTCACTGAAACTATTCAATATCAAAGTAACACATCACTAGACTTGTATACCGAGATAATACATCACCGGAGTATCCTATTCCAAAGTCGGATATCATTGGACTGTATTATGTTTCAAAACCACATATCATATTATCATACGTCGAAATAATATAACATTGGCTTATTATATACCAAAGTCACACATGACAGGACTATTATATACCAAAGTCTCACATGACTGGACTATTATATACCAATGTCTCGCATGACTGGACTAATATATATCAAAGTCTCACATGACTGGACTAATATGTACCAATGTCTCACCTGACAGGACTATTATATACCAATGTCTCACATGTACCAAATTCTCACATGACAGGACTATTATATACCTTTATCTCACATGACTGGACTAATATGTACCAATGTCTCACATGACTGGACTAATATATACTCTCACATGACAGGACTAATGTATACCAAAGTCTCGTATGACTGGACTATTATATACCAAAATCTCGTATGGCTGGACTAATATATACTTAAGTCTCACATGACTAGACTGATATACTGACGGACTTTAAAAACGCAATACTTGATAATTTTATATATCAAAAATTTGTTCATATATTTAATAAACAAATTCATAGTGGTATATTATAAACCATATTAACTGAACGCGATTCCTTAATTTCGAACATCATTTTATTCACAAAGAGGCTACAGTTGAAATGAATGTCAATGAGGGGTGCGTCAGAAATGTGGTTGTGGTTTTGTTCACTAGTACCAGGTATGACCTTCATTAGCAGTGATGACGGCGAGAAGGCGACGTGACATTGATTGATAAACATTTCGGATGGTCCTCTGAGGAATATTCTGCTATTTCTCCAACAAGGCTCTCCCTAATTCTTGCGGATTCTGAGGGTGGCGGCTGCGCACACGTCTCCCCAGCTCGTCCCACAAATGATCGATTGGATTCAAGTCTCGGGAGATAACGGGCCAATCAAGGGCGTCAATGGCGTTCGTTTGAAAAACGTTTTGTGTCAATCTATGTGCGCGCGCATTGTCCTGTTGGAAAATTAGCCCATTTCCTTGCCTATGCTGCTGCATTAATAGTGCTAAAACAGGCTGAATTTCATCCACATACCTCCTAGCAGTGAGGGTTCCATTTAAAACGACCAGTTGTGACCGAAAATTGTGGTTAATCGCACCCCAGACCATGACGCCTCCCCCTCCAAACCTATCGCGCTCGAGGACACAATTATCTGCAAAACGTTCATGTAAACGACAGTAAAGTCGACATCTGCCGTCTGCGTTGCTAACATTAGATCTGGACTCATCTGAGAACACAACATGTGACCAATTTTGACGTTGAGTCAGATGCTGCCTTGCCCAATTGCAATCTGTACCGTCGGTGATGCGGTTTAAGCTGTATCCCCTTATAAGGTCTTCTGCAGCGGATCCCGTGGCGCTTCAAAATTCTGGAAACGGTTCTAGGATGCATAGGCCTTCCATGACGTCCAATGATTTCTCTCGCCGTGGTCGCAGAGACCGTAAACATATTGCGCAGATGACGTTGCCGTATGAACGCTTGTTGCCGTGACGTTGTCACAAACGGTTGACCAGGTCTTGGGCGATCATTTAGGTGTCCTGTCTGATGGAATCATGACAACAACCGGCTAACTGTACAAGGATGGACATTAAAACGCCTTGCAATCTCACGCTGACTAACACCTGCTTGCAGTATACCAAGTGCCTGATTGCGCATTTCATTGCTTAAGCGCGGCATAGTCTTGGTTTTGAATTTTTTCTCTTAGTGGTGTCTATGCTTTTACCAACGACTCCTCTATTACCTTTCACCCCATGGGGATGCGGGTTGTTAGAATAGATCCTCGGCACCCCCTAGCTTGTCGTAAAAGGCGACTAAATGGGGCGGTCCTTCGGATGAGACCACAAAAACTGAGGCCCCGTGTCACAGCAGGTGTGACACGTTAAAGATCCCTCCCTGCTCAAAGGCCATAAGCGCCGAGCATAGGCCTAAATTTTGCAGCCCTTCACCGGCAATGGTGAAGTCTCCATATGATTGAAAGATTCTCGAGCGGGACGTTAAATAATATATAATCAATCAATCAATCTATTACCTTTCCATGTGTTTGAAAAAAAAAGCCCTGACAACTTCGCGTGATGCTATTCACAATGCGCAAACAATGAACACAGGTAAATGGAGAGATGGGTTTCAAAAAATCAATACGATGTATGTTTGGTAAATTTTGCAATAAAAGTTTTATATGTAATGTTTTCAATGAATAAATTTAAAAAAAAAAACGTGTGTTGCGTTTTTAATGCCTGTCAGAATAAAAACCAATGTCTCACATGACTGGACTAATATATACCAAAGTTTCACATGACTGGACTAATATATAACCAATGTCTCACAGGACTGGACTAGTATTCACTACAGGCACACATGACAGGGCTATAATATACCATAGTCACACATGACATGATTGATATATTCCAAAGTCATGAGATTAATCTATACCAAAGTCATACATGACAGGACTTCTATTCACCAGTGACACATGACAAGACTATTCTACACCGCAACATTACGTCATTGAAATATCATATGACAAATTCACACATCACCAGTCTTGAAACAAAGTCACAATTCACTTCACTTTTTTCTACCAAAATATTACATCATTAGATTATTCTATAACAAGGCCACATCATCGTACCACCATATACTAAAAATACACATCACTCGATTATTCTAGAACAAAGACCATTGTATATCACCAGGTTATTTAATATAGCGATATAGCACACCTACACATAAGACTATACTAACATTGTAACACATCACTAGGCTATCCTATTTCAGAGAAACACATTATACTCCAGAGTTAGCTCAGTGGTAGAGCGTTCGCTTTATAACCAGGAGGTCGTGAGTTCGAGCCCCGCTCGTGTCATGGCCGCGTCAAACCTAAGACATAAACATAGGTAGTAATTGCTCCTTCACCAAACGGTCGGCATTTTGAAGTAAAAATCATGAGTAATATAACCTTAATGACAGAGATCCCGTGTCGCGGCAGGTGTTGGCACGAAAAAGGAACTCAGTACCACGGCCGTAAGCGCTTGGCGTAGTTCTAAATTTGTGGTACTTCACCTACAACTGGTGACGTCTCAATCTGCGTGAAGACGTAAAACAAACAACCAAGCAACCAAGTTTACCTTATTACGTACTAGTTCAGCACTGGAGATAAACATATGAAATCCTTAACCATGAAATTACACTGGTAGGAGAGACGTGTCGTGTACTTGATCTGATGGTTCTTCGATAGGTCTTGAATCCCGCCCTCCACATTCTTTTAAACAGAAAAAAAATTCCATCGCCTGTCTGTGGTTGATGAATGACATCATCCTCCATATCTATAATTTTTTTTCATGAATCATTCTTCTGATATCGATTTTCAAATTATTATTCAAAAATTTCATGAAGTTAGAGGTACATTTTTACACCCATTAAACCGCAAAACACGTTTACACATCTTTGTTAGTGGTGTGCTCTAAAACTTTATTGTGAACAAGTTTTAAAAGGTGATTAAATGAATTATTAAATCGATAAATGGAAACCCTAAATGACAAAGATTTGATGGAACTTTATTAATCACATGTAGAAAAAAAAAGATCGATGACAATGAACAAGGACCAGGGTAAGTTTAGGTGAACTTGCCGACCTTATGTCAAAGTTTCGACGATAATTGGATTTTATATGGAATTTTATGAATTTAAAATAAACAGCCTTCCTAATATATGCGTGTATAAGATTTGTGCCTCTGTTTTATTGCGGTTTAACAATGATAATCAATCCATTATCTCATGTGGTAAACTCAGTGTGGTTCTGCGCTTCAGAATTGTATACTATAACGATATAAACTTTGATTCTGTCAAGTGAAAGTTTTTTTTAAAAGACTCTAAATAACAGTGTGTAATTCAAAACCATTAGACGTGTCGCGATAACCCAGTGGTTAGAGCGGTTGCTTCGTAACCGGGAGGTCCCTTGCTCAATGCAATTCCTGCACCGCCTCAAATGCTATCTGACGTTTACATAATGTTAGGCCGTTTTTTTGGCACATTGATTCTGATTATGGATTGCTCGGTTTACCTGATCAAGATATAAGGCTCACGGTGAGTGTGACCGATCGACAGAGGATACTTACTCCTCCTAAGCAACTGATCCCACCTCTGGTATGTCCATGGGTCCGTGTTTGCCCAACCCTGTAATTTGTATTTCATATAGAATTTTTGAGATTGATCACCGTTTGCTATCTTCGCCTTTTTATCATTTATTAATTAGTCTGTCCTCCATGAATTTGATGATTATCTTTTTTTGTACCTCTGTAACTATTAGTTGTGGTTTTGAGTTAATAGGAAGTGGCCATCTCTTATGTGGAAAATATTTTACCTCGAATACTCAAAGTTAAAACAAGCGGTTTTGAGAGAGAGAGAGAGAGAGAGAGAGAGAGAGAGAGAGAGAGAGAGAGAGAGAGAGAGATTGAAAAAAGACTCATAACAGCATATTCAACATAAAAGTTTACAACACATTGTCATCCATACATGGATAAACACAGAAGTTACAAATCAATTTCAAATGTTTCACTACAAGTTCATTTTGATACATTTTCTGCTTTGGTTGTTTTATAGAGCATCGAGCATGGACATTACGAGGACATTACACAATTTTTTTATGTTTACCAAAGAAATTTACAAATTCTTATCACAGAAATTCCATTTGCTATTCTATGGCACACAGAAATACATGGAGAAAGATCATTATCAATTTTAACAAAAACGATAAAGGAAGAGAGAACGTGTTTCAAATAATACTTGTGTGAAATATTACGAAACAGTATGCTGATGGATCTGTGTAACTGCTAGGAATTTTTAAATCTATTTTCATGGAACTGATAATAGATATTTATATTGCACTGAATAATTGAGGTAAGTGAAGAAAAAAACCCACCTCGTCTCGTAGTCTAGATGTCATATAAGCAATGCATGAAATGCACGTAAAAAAGGATTTCAATTTTCCACAAGTATAAAGATTTGTAAATAATGCAGAATTAAAAATATGGGATTTTAGCAATATTAAAACATTTGCAAATAGTTTTACAAAATTCCATGGCAATTTCTTTTGGGGGGGGGGGGGTATCCAGTACCTTTAATGCTTTTTATCAACTCATGACTTTGTTACAGAGCGGTTCGCTCAATATCTTTCTACAAAGGATAGATATATGGAATAAACTTCCAGGTTGTGAATTTGTATTAAGGGAGATACATAAGAAATGAGATTATGAGGGTAATTCCCGTATAATCTGCTTTGCCAATTGTACAAATTACTCCATATACCCTCACTCTACAAAAAAAGCACAGATACAAATATTTCTTGTCTTGTAAACAAAATAATATCATCCATTTCTGTTTATTAGAAGCATAAATGGAGAAATCACACTTAACAAATTTCCTTAGACTATAAATATACAAATGACCGTCTATCAATTATTACCTGCAAAAGCTATATTAATGAGGTCAAAAAACGAGGGCCTTTACCTAATGACGAGTGCAGCAACTATTAATACACCGACAATTTAGAGAACCATGACTTTTACCATAATAAACTTGTCCGTATTTTAATCGAGTTCATGATTTCTGGTATGATGTGCGAAGAAAATTGAGCAATGAAAAATAATTGGTGCTTTGAGACAGGATCTTTACATAAATTAGCAGAATTGAAACACGTAAGTTTTTTTTAACATTGCTAAATTTCAAACATAAGGAAGAAAAGTTGAATAAGAAATGACCCAAGTTTTTGTCATTTTCTATGAATCATATCATAGTTTTTCAACATAAGTCTACTCTATTTTTACCCACATATAATAGCACTAACCAGAAGTGTATTCTAGAATTTTTTTGTCTATAGGATGTTAAATAATTTACACGTTCTTCAAAGCATAAGAAAGCTCTTCTGTATTTTCCCTGCAAAATCACTACACAATTTACATTGCATCAGGCCTTTTTTAGATATAAAAAGAATGAAAAAGTGATTATTGCATAAATGCATAATATATCAAGGTTTACCGAGAATATTGCAAACCGTGGATTTCCTTTTACAAATTCTATTTCAGAGACATAAAACAGATTAAATATTGAAGATGTATGTACAATGGAAACTGAATGCTTTGCGCTATATGAGGATTTCATATGAAGATTTAGTATCGACATTTAATTTTACAAATTTTACAAACTTAACCAGAATAGGCAATTAGTTAAACCTTTCTATAATTTTATGAAATGTACACGTACGTAGATTCATTTCAAAGAGTAAAAATATATTTACTATGTGCGTTTCTGCCAGTTATATATATATATGGTGAAAATTAAAAAATTTGATAAAGTATATTACAAAAAAGACTTTGTTGTCGACATAAACTGTGCGGCTGTTTTTTTATTCGTGCAAACCTAAGGCAAAAACTCAGGTTCTGACAAAAAAGCATGTTTGATTCTCGTATACCGAAAGGAAAATCTTGCCAAACACGTGTCTTTCTATAAAGAGTACATTGCATCGCATTCATGTTTATTTTATTCGGAAGACATGAAATAAAGCGTATTAATAGTGTAATAGGAACAGGTAACAATCAGCGATAATGAAATGACTATGAAACTATCGCTAATTAATTAGCCACCATTCCGAGGAATGTGAATATTAGTTATCAGTTAAAACTTTAGTGGACATTCATAGGTCTTAAAACAGGTCTATAATCTGACTTTTGACACCGTATCATGGTCACTTCTGAATAAATGAGAAATAAGTGTCACATTTTACTAAATGTTGCATAGCATGCCTATGTACATACATGTATATCTGCAACATCTACACTACTAGTTCTTTAGTAATCATACCTTGTGTTTACATATACGAAACATTGAAGCCTTGTTTCTGATTTAGGTCCAAATTTGTATGTATGATATAAAAATCTATCGTGAAATTGATTCCTGTAAAGAAGTATGGTAAATTGGGGGTATTTATCTCAATCGCAAGTGCCTATCATAATTGACAAACAATTTATAAAAAAAACCACATTCTTGGAAAATCGCTTCTGGTACGTCTTCAACTTTAAAAACAAAGGTGTTCATCTGCGGGAATTTTTCGCGAGTTTCCGAACTCTTCAGCTTGGTCTATACCCTGTCCCAGTATCTGTGACAAGTTTCCTTTTGCTTTGCTTTCATTGTAACGTAGATGAAATTTAAAAATAATGTGTAACAAACGTCAAATACCATGTACATGCCTTATTGTACATTATACCGAAGTACATGCCTTACTGTACATTATACCGAAGTACATGCCTTATTGTACATTATACCGAAGTACATGCCTTACTGTACATTATACCGAAGTACATGCCTTACTGTACATTATACCGAAGTACATGCCTTATTGTACATTATACCGATTGATTGTTTGTTTTACGTCCCGTTGAGAATTTTTTACTCATATTGAGACGTCACCAGTTGTAGGTGAAGTATCGCAAATTTAGACCTATGCTTAGCGCTCAGGGCCGTAGCAGTGAGGGTTCTTTAACGTGCCAACGCCTACCGTGACACGGGACCTCCGTTTTTAAGGTCATATCCGAAAGACCCGTAATTCTCACTTCTAAATGCCGAGTGTTTGGCGAAGGACCAATTACTACCCATGCTAACGTCTTAGGTTTGACAGGGTCATGGCACGAGCGGGGCTCGAACTCACGACCTCCGAGTTACGAAGCGAACACTCTACCACTGAGCTACCGTGACTGGTATATACACCAAGCGCACTTTGTCGCCTGCTAATCTAAACCTTTTAGAGGTAGGTTACCGAAGTACATGTCTTATTGTATATTATACCGAAGAACATATCTGACGATAGTCGTATCTCGTCCAGTACAGTCTTAATAAATGTTTACACAAGTGTAGACAATTTCAATAAAACTATGCAGAGTGAAAAGCGTTCTTGAACTGAATAAAACCTTGATGGATGTTATATGTAAATTTCAACCGTCTGCAGAGCAACAATTTTCATTGTATTGTACGAGTTTAGAGGGAGGCATAGTATTAATCAAACGATACAGTCGCCTTTGTTTCAGAATGAGTTGATTCATTGGTCATAGAAAGTTTGAGGATTGTTGGATAAAGAAATCTACTCACACATTTACGTGATTATTGGCTGGAACCCTGGCTCTATATCATATACAATCTTCCTAAATATGTTTGACTGCATGGGGAATGTGAATTTGAAACTAACGAAAAAAAAATTAATATATATATATTATATAACTTAGATAAATATGTTCTGTTACCTTCATTTATGTTAGAAATCTAATATTCAAGGTTAAGATCATTTCATGCGCTGATCCAAATTGTAAAGCAAAAAGAAGGAGGAGGGGTCAGGATTTCACTTAATATTCAACATACTGTATCATATATTGTAACTATTTTAGTACAATTTAAGAGATTTAAGAACTATAAAATGGATTCCGTGAATTAGTTTGGAACTTTTCCAAGAAATATCATTAGGGGTCAACGAAGTTTTTCATAGAAAACTTGCTGGATCCACACAAGCAACACGTTTGGTGTCACCCTACCCGATATATTGATTTAATGTAAGAAGTCTGAGCATGACACAAACAAGATAAAAACAGACAGGACAAGTTTATTCCAGCAAAGTTGAAGATAAAAACGTTTTAAGGTAAATTGGAAAGAAGAATATCTGAAACATAGACGGACTGATCAACATAAGACTGCGACCTGAATTATGCAATATGTATTACACGCACTTTGGGCATGGATCATGATCATTCCACCCCCACCCCCTACCTTATCATTCTGGTTTTTCTTTTTCTGACCCCGTGGGGATCCGGGTTGTTAGAATAGATCCTCAGTACCTCTTGCCTGTTGTAAGAGGCGACTGATTTCCAACAGTATAAATACGAGCCTTCAGCTCCAGATAGTTTTAAACTTATAGTTATTTCAATAGAACCAGTCGTTGACCATTGTTGTAAAAATGGTTGGGAAATGGGTTGAGAAATCTGAGGTTATATAAATTTAGAAGTTCACACAAAACTCGATCATTCGGTAATACAGATATTTTCTGAATTAGGGGAAGTTTATGGGTCTGATAAGGTGTCTTATGAGACAGTTTGTAGGCGGGGAAAGAAATTTTTGACTGGTACAGAGTCCGTCAAAGATGCAGCAAAATCTGGCCGACCCGTGACTGTAACAAGCAAAGGCATCTGTCTCAAAAGTCAGGGAAATAATTGAAAGTGATGGCAGGTACACGATACGTGATATTGTCAAAGCTGTTGGCATATTGCTGTCGCGGGTGCATTTCATTTTGAAGCGTATTTTGAAAGTACGAAAGATTTCTGCCAGATGGGTACCGCATATATTGACAGATGACCAAAAAAAACCCCCAAAAAACAAACAAAAAAACGAGACGGGTACGAGTACAAATCGCTAAGCAATTGCTCGAAATGTTTCGCAAATTCAATCAAAGACAATTTGCAAACATTGTTACTGGTGATGAAACATGGGTTCACTATTTCGAACTAGTAAGGAAAAATTGGAAACAAAATATGGCTAACTAAACACGGTAGAAGGCTTGTAGTTGCCAAAAGAACCATAAGCACAAAGAAGGTTCTTTTATATTCTTCTCATGTGATGGTATAGCCGTACAATTCCGGGACCGAAAGACAAAACTGTTGCAGATCAGTATTACCGAGATGTTTACTAAAAAAGCTCAAGAAATATTATCATAAACGACACCATGTGTCAGGATTTAGTCATGTTCGTCTAATTCATGATAATGTTCCATTACATACATCTGAGCTTGTGAAGCAATTTTTTTAAGTCGGAGAAGGTTACCGTCTTGCGACACGCACCATACTCTCCAGATCTACCGCCATGCGACTTTTTTCCTTTTTCCAAAAGTTATCTGGTCGTCGATACAAGTTCCGACAAGCCCTTGGCTCAGCCATCAGTCAGTGCCTCAGAGGTCTACCTAAATCGGCGTACCGTGACGCATTTCAGAAATGGATTCAGAGATTGAAATTATGTATTTCAAACCGCGGAGAATACTTTGAAGGGATGTTCATTTCACTACTTCAGAATGGTTTTGAGATATCGCACAGTGCACATTACATATCGAACAACACTCGATTGTATATGGGAAGTGCGAGAATTGGACAAGTGTTAAGAAATGTTATGCTAAACGATCACTATCAAACAACTTAATGTTGCGATAATAAATTACTACTGAATATGAAATATTGATGTACAGGAGATGGATAGGATTCGAATTGATGGTACTGTATCGATTCGAATTGATGGTACTGTATCGATTCGAATTGATGGTACTGTATCGATTCGAATTGATGGCATCCCTGTTAGAATTCTCAACATAATTCAAGATTCTAATAATTTGTTGATTGAGTTTAAGCGTAACAGCTGAGAATCAAATTTCTGCTACCTAAGACTACTGTCAAAGGTTCCAAATTCTCTTTGTCCTATTTCAACTTCCTTGTAATGTAGATTTCATTGAAGGCCCTGCCAAGAAACTCGTTACGTATATTCTCGATCCAGTCGAGAGTATATACGAATGTTAAGTAAATGCGATTACATAGTAATAAATAATAACAACAATATTTTCACCATTCGGTTTCATGTTGTATCTTTCACCTTTCCGTGTCTGTCATCATGTTGCCACAGCGCGTTAATTTCGCAAGATTTAAGCTGAAAGTAAATGACACTTATGTTTAATCAAGAAAATAAAACCATTTTATGTTCTACCGCTCCATATTTTGTAAAAACATTTGTAACTGTCGATTTCCGGTATATTTGGTTTTATGAATGTCAACTTCGGTGCCATCGTCAAGAAAAGGAATACAGATATTAAAATGACAAGTTACTTCACGCAGGAAATGTTTTAACGACAATAATTTGTCTAAATCTCGTGTTGTTCTCATCGAATATTGTTAAGTGAGAAATTGCGTAATTTTTCTTCAATTTTATTTGACAAAATGTTAAGATATTTAATTTAGGGGAAAAGCCTTCCTTCGATTTGATTGTTTGAATTTTGTTTGAATGACATTTTGCTTGATGTTTGAAGTTAATTATATTGTTTAAGTTTGGCAAATTAATGAGTTCTTAATGTATGAAGGAAATGAAAAATATACCTAACCGATCGGCTGGCAGCTAAAGCAGTATCTGATGCAGTTTAATTTGGCGATTCTTTAATGAATACAACGGCCCTTTTATAAGTGTTGGTGTGTCCATCTGTCTGTTTACATGCCTAAAAATTAATTTTGGCCATAGTTGGTGAAAGAGCTTTTATATTTTACATGCATATTCCTTTTTAAAAAAACCACTTTCTTTTTTTTTTGGTACCAAAGACATTAGTCTCGTAACCTTAGGTTTAGACCTACTTGTGAAAACATAGGCCGTTATCAACTTTGCTGTCATATGGGTACATCAGTGTTTCACAAACACATCTTGTTGTTCATTTATCACTGGTTCGGTAAAATTTTCACCATTTATATCTCAAGCCTATTTAAAGTGGATTGGATCTAAAACTATCTTTCTAGTTGTTTCTATCCCAAACCAGAACTAGTTATGAAACCACACAAACCAATGAAACCACCTCGCAATGGGAAACTAGTTTAGGCTTTAATTTATGGTTTCAAACAAATTTTAAACCAGTTCTGAAAGAAAATAAAAATGGCTTATAATTACAAAATGGATTCAATTCTGCTTCATAATTTTATCTTTCGCTAGATAAAAATTTCAATTGTCAATAAGTACACAAATGATTAATTGAATTTTGTTAATGATTTTGAAGACATTTACAAACAAAGAAACAGAAATTTCAAGCCTCTTCAGCTGTGGTAACTTTGATAAATAAAGCAAGTAAACATTACACTCGGGGACTGCAATTTGTTGATGTTCTAGTTCTGCCATGGTGTTTCAAGGTACACTAATTCGTCAACTGACTTCCACAGCATATGGAGACAGTTGATATTTGGTAACTAGTTCACAAATTGTAAACGAATCTTACGATCAGTTTAAAAAAGGTTTGAGAAAAGTAAAAAATTACCAAATCAATTCAGAACAAAAACTTGATTCATGTGGAACAAATTCGTCTTCAGACAGTTTACGGCTTCGTTCTTTAAACAATGACGATAATATTGAGGTGTGCAACAATGAATATTTTGTCAGATTCCTGAGTTTGAAGTCCATCAGATCTTTAATTGTTTTATGCATGAAAGTTGTTACAACTGCAGGAGCTTGAATTTCTGGGCTTTTGTTTGCACTTGTCTTGAAAATCACTAATTGATAGTTTTCACGAAGCCATGTACTCAATGATAACCAATATTAATTGGTGAAAGACAATTATGAATCAGAATTGTTGCCACTGCTATCTAACTCCCTGTAATTTTTCTGTTCCACTGCTCAGTCGCATTTATGTAAGCACGATAAATATTATGTAAGCAAGAAAAATATTGGATATATGGTGTGTTTGTTTTACACGAGGACGAGACAACGAATGTACCAATGATATAAGATACTATACATCTAGAACATGCGAGAGGATGAGATGTATACTGATATGACAATAGATCCCAAGTCGTAATAATAATAACAACACCGTATAATTGAAAATATGTTTTAGCATGTTTAAAAATGTTGAAATCTTTTTCGCAATTACAAAAACAATCTCCTAGGTATGAACATTCTTTGTGCTTATTTACCGGTGGTTCCACATTTTGTTCTAACCTAAAATTTCTTAGCAGTTCAATAAAGTTTTGTAGTTGGAAATAAAAGATTCATTGTCGGTTTTCAGTGCACCAAACACATATTCTTTGCAATGTCTCTTATCAGCAAAACAGGGGATTTACCTATAGCTCTTGTCGAATGTTCTAAATTTAACATATCAACACTTCCCTGATAAGTTAAGAATTACATTAAGACATTTACGGACTTGAAGTTTGTTTGTCAAACACATAGAGGTTCCATATTCTTATTTCATACTCCGCATGTTCCGTATATAATCTCATCTTTACACAAGCAATTCCTGTCCAATGAGAAGTCGTTGCAATGACAGGTCGTGTGTAATGCTTGTCTGATTTAAATTGCGGTTAAACATTATCATAATTACTAATAATATGCAATCAGTCGTTATTATTATTTTTATCAGTAGTAGTATTAATTATTATCATTATTATTATTTACAATTTTAGAAGTGATAAAACTCCTAGCTTTAAAGCGTATAAAGTAATGCGCATTACTGTGTTAAAAACAGTAATAATGAGTAATAATTGTGATATTAACCAGTTAGCACTTCAAAAACCTGGACAATAAGCTTTTAAAAATAGATTAATGCAATAAAAAGAAATCTGTTGTACCTGTGATAATATTAAACGAGGTTAATGGTTTAGTTGTGTTTGCTTAGTATGGCAGTCTCATGTGATTTATTTCCTTTTACAGAGTATATTTAGAGTCGGAACTGTAATTATAAGTTGGCTAAATTCGACCTTTCCGTACATGAAATCCAAAGTATCTAGTTATATTTCAGATTTTCATTGTTAAAGATAGAAAGACCGAATCACAGTGATGAATGTTCTAATAAACTGAAGAAAAATAGTGCACACACTTTGAAACGATCACAAGTCATAAAATTAATCTTAGAATGTTTTTGGATATCAATTTATTACCTTATCATCTTAAAAGATGTGTTATAATATTTGTAACTGAATTATGTAACATTAATTTTACCTACATTTGATTTCTTCACAAAAGTTTGATGATACGTACAGAAACAAATATAAATATACAATAATACATGTATACGGAATCTGTAGAATGTCATTATGTTAATAATCATTAAAAGCATTCATGAATAGAAAGGTAACATTGTGAAGATTTGCAAAACCTCTGCCACAAATTACAGTTCATTAAAAAGAATGCATCAAAAGTATTTAAACTTGATCTCTGATCATGATTTAATATAAAATCTGATAAACACGTGCAATTTATAATCTGTCTAATCATATTTATGAGGAACGAAAGTAAATTATCGTCATGAGAAGGTCAACTTATTTTACTTCAAAATTTCATGTAAAATCTTATACAGACGTTGTCAAATATAAAACTTGATTCGGGCGTGCTTTTCTTAAGATTCAACCTTTGATCTATTATTCATATGCGTATATTTTAATTTTAAGTTGCTCCTTGATGCACACTGTTAAATTCTCAGATCTACTTGTTTTCGTCTTGGAATTATTTCATTCTTCACTAGTCATACCAGCAAAAGATCATTATAGGTATGAACCTTTTTTCCATATTTTTTGGATGTTTTATTGAACATTATTATTATAATTAACGGGAAACTATCAACTCAACTTTATTAGAAAAGGGATGAATCCAGTTTCCCATATTTATGTAACAATATTCAACAATCAACTGCACATGGTGTTGATGTCTCTCAACTGATTCAATACGTAAGAGCTTGTTCTGCGTATGATCAGTTTTTAAAAGTAGGGTACTTACAAATAGATTGATGTTACAGGGGTTTCAACAGTTTCATATAAAGTCAGAATTCCGTAAATTCTATGGTCGTTATAACGATATGGTTTACAAATACAACCTGTCATTAGGTCAAAAGCCGTTCTTTACATACTAATTTGACTACGGATTACTCCGTTTACCTGATCAAGATATAAGGCTCACGGCGGGTGTGACTAGTCAACAAGGGATGTGTACTCCTCTTAC
Organism: Ostrea denselamellosa; assembly: GCA_024699665.1. Classification (NCBI taxonomy): domain Eukaryota; kingdom Metazoa; phylum Mollusca; class Bivalvia; order Ostreida; family Ostreidae; genus Ostrea; species Ostrea denselamellosa. The sequence continues at coordinate 14,374,184 of JAMZEH010000014.1, forward strand.
GCACCTGACCCTACCTCTGGTGTGTCCAGGGGTTTGTGTTGACTTAGTCTTAATTTTGTATTTTTTATAGGAAGTATGATATTGTTCACTGTTCATTATCTTCATTTTTTCATCAACTGTCTTTTCAATGACCGGACGGAAGTAGTTGTAGAATGCGTTTTGGATGGTTGATACCAATCATTCAGTTCTTTGTCTTTGTTCGGAAAGCACAACACTGTACAGAAGAAGCGTGTGACCTTTCCTTTGCTAGCTATTTTCGTAAATAATTTGTAATGACGATGATAAGGGAGATTGTTTCTTTTCGGGGAATGGGATTCAATAACGATGATACTCCTACGAAAGATTCTGAATCGTCTAACAAGAGACCCATGAATCATAACGCTCAGCTTAGTATTTATTTACTACAATACACAAATAACTTAATAATTTTCATGGAGGTTGTCCAGAAATATATTCTTTCCCCTTCTGTACATGTTGTTTACCATTGACCTCATCTTGTCAAAAGGCACAAGAAAATATATGGCATAGGGCTGGGGATTTCGGCTGTTTATAAGATATTGACCTTTCCGATAGGGCAAGGGTAGAAATTTCTAAGCATGATTTAAGGGTGGGAATCTCAATGCTTTTAGTGAACTTCTTAGAAAGGGTGGAGCTAGACATTGGCCCCTCTCACGGCCATCTGTTGTATTCCATTGAAATCAATTTGGCACAAAGAGGAAGAAAATACATGCTTTAAGGGACGGTTAACAGTTTTTAAGACATAGGAATACCGGTATTTCTGAAAGGGTATGGCTAGAAATGGCTCCAAGGATCTTCTGTTGTATATTGTTACGGAACAAGGAAGAAGAAAATATATAATTTCGGAAAGGGCTCTTAATTGTTTTCAAGATATTTGGTTATTTCTAAAAGTGCAGGCTGGAGATGCCCCCATCCCCTCCCCGGATTTTCTATTAAATTTCATTGAACTCTCTTTCATATCTAATCAACGCAATCAAACTATGATAAAATAAAAAAAAAATTAAAATATTTTTTTTCTCTTTTGTTTACTTTGGACCCTTTCTATTGCTCAAAAATAGTCCCCATGATTCATGATTTGCACAAACTTGAATTGATACTGTTTAAGGACATTGTCTATTAAGTTTACCTATCAATGTCCAAGGTGTTCTGAAGAAATGGACTTTTATATATATCCTCACCCTATTTTTATTATTACTAGATTATATTCCTTTGAGAGGGCGTGGCTCTAATTTCAATGAGTCTGAATTCCTTAAATCCAAGGTTACTTTGTGCCAAAATTTGTTGAATTGGCCAAATGGTTCTTTCAAAATGTAACATCTAATGTTTTCATAACTCTAAATTGTCTCACATTTGAAGAGGATATGACCCTTTATTTGAACAAACTTGCATCATGTACTCCCTTGGATGCTTTGTGTCAAGTTTAATTGAAACTGGCTCATCAGTTTCTTCATGTGAAAAGTTAAAGACAACGATGTCGCCGACGACAACGACGGACAAATTTTGATTAGGAAAGCTTCTTAAGTGAGCTAAAAAACTGATATATAGCAGATTTGATCACGTGGTTCAGTCTCGCAAACCAGTGTTTCTCTGTAGACCCTGCAAGTATTTCTTAACAAAGTTTATCCACCCTAACTGAACAATTTGCATAGTGTCTGTCCTGTCTATCTTAATTTCCATCTTTAAAGTGTAAAGCCTTCTAAGATATTTAACAATCCTTGCGATAATAAGACAAATTTCATGTTGCCACGATTGACGACATTTTGACCTTTGTATCGATATCATGTCCCTCGGGATCAATGATTGATGGTCAATTGTTTATTGTCTCTCTGTTTCTGTCGCTCTTTGGCTGAAACTTTAATCTTTAAAACACTACTAGACAGATACATCTTACTTGGTGAATTGAAAGGTCAAGGTAAAATTTGCCACACTTGTGTTTCACAATCAAATCTTCTTGAAAATCTTAAAATTGTCTTTGCCAATGATAAAAAGAAAGTCTTGCACATAATAGGTGTAATTCTTTGTAAACGCATCGAACGGTACTACATGGTTGTTTGACGAATTCATAAGTCCTGACCTTTGACCTACATGTATTTACCAAAAAGTCTTAGTTGGTTTCGATATTTATTGCATATAATCATTGTGACAAGAGCGTTTTCAACAGTGTTATGTTTGATGACAATGACCTTTGACCCATTCATTAAAACTTTAATCTTACCTATAACTTAAGTGTGAGAGCTTTGATTTTTAGTACATCTTATTGTTGTAACGAGATCTTTCCAACAGTGTCATGTCTTATGACCTAGTGATTTTGATATGCGCGCCATTTCGTGAAAACTTCTATCGTTTCGATAACTGGCATTTAACATATAGTATATCTTATCCCTGTGACAAGGCCTTTCTAGGGTACTGATAACAGGAAATATCAGTCTTAGATTATACTAACGTGGAAGGCACCCGTGCTTCACAAGTAAATATAAATTGAAAGTGTCCAGATATTTTGTATTTTGCTTGTTGTGGAATCATGTTCTGTGGAATTAAAGGAGGAAAATAACGAACTTGTGTGTGAGAAAATCCAGTAACTAACTTGCACGTGTCATTATGATATTCGCTAAAAATACCAAGAATTATAAAAGAACTATGTTGCGCAAAATTCGCAAAAATTTAATTCGCAAACAAACCACAAAAATTACATACGCAGATACACGGTGCTGCAGTATACAGGTATTGCATATAGCTTTAGCGGAAATACCACTATAAATTCGTGAAATTAATCGATACGCATCCACAATACCTTAAATGAAAGGCAGCAAGTACCGGATGTAATTATAATTGTATTCCACGTACATGATATTGTTTGGAATCGTGATTACTCAGTCCAAACGTCGATTTGGAAATAATCTCTTTAGGAGGTTTTTATTGTTTTGCCCATAATCATAACGACGCCGATGCAGTATGATAATACTTACACTTTGTTAAAATTGTTCTATTCGCATGCGTGCAAAAACAAGGTAGTCCTTATGTAAATTATTTCCGAGAGTGAAAATTGAATTTGTCAAATATGACTTCGTAATAAAATAAGAATGATTGATGACTTCACAGTGGTATACTCTATATGCTATACGACGATGATTTGACAATGATTTGAATGCAAAATGTCAAAATTCACATATTAGAATTCACCATGCATGGCCTCATATGAAGTGAAGCGTTTACCTTATATTCCAATCAAATTTCACGCCCGTATGTTGTAATCAGTAGGACATGTATTTCGTTATGCGGAGGATATCAGTTTGGACGTGATTTATTCCTGTTTGTTAAGATTTCTCTCCTTAGCTTTGGGTAAGCGACAAAGTCTACTTTTTTCTTCGTTTGTTTTTTCAAGTCTGAAAATTTGTTCTCGGTTAATACATATTTATGAATAAATTGAATAATGTTTCTAGAAAATCTGAGATTGACCTTTCATGTATCGATTTTGCAAAGTCTATTTTGTTTGCGTGGTAATAACACGACAACAATAATAACTTCACTTTCACTATTGCTATCATATTATGAGCTATATATGTTACATAAAACATCTGAGTTTATCATTGTTAAATACAATATATATCGTAAAATCATGTATATGAATATGAGAGAGAGAGAGAGAGAGAGAGAGAGAGAGAGAGAGAGAGAGAGATTGATTAAACATGCGTGTTTTCATTAATGACATGTTTTGATTATATAATTATTTATTCGGTTTACTTTACTACAACCATTTAGAGAGTAATGATTGTTATGTAAATATTATTTCTATTGTTTCAGACAGGATGCTGTTCGAATTTCTCCTTGTCATTCCTAGCCTGCTGCATCTGGGTTCAAGTGAGTGTTTTGATTAATTATTTGATTAATTAGTCATTATATAATTTGTAGCTTTTGTGGTCATACACAAACTGGTAAATTATGAAAAATCTTCCCCTCATGAATTTTTGGATATCAAGGAAATGAATTTCTTACTATAATTGAAAAACATATGGATGGTGATTTTAAACATTGTCAATTAACCCCTTTCAAAGATTGTCAAACTCCATGATCAACCTTAATTTGTATGCCATTGTCGTATCCTTCCTTTTATCTTCAGATAAAAATTTATCTATAATTATACAAGCATAATCACGTCTGGGATCGAAATAACCACGATTGAGGAAATTGCATTTGATTCTTTTGTTTTAAAACGATTCAATTATCGTTTAGTAATATACATATGGAATTTAAAACCTTCCCACTCGTACACAATTCTGATTTTAAGTATTTAATTATAGGTCAAGGTGAAAGGGATCCTCTGCAATCTGCAGCACCTAATCCACTGGAAGAATTGTTCGGTCATGGACTGGATAAAAAAGAGGAATCTTGGTCCAACAATTTACTGTTTGGAGACGTCAACTTAAACGAAATCTCCAACTCCTTAGTTTCCACTCCTCCCCCACTCCCGGATCGGGGGAATTCTAATCAGAATGCATTACCATCAGGACTCTCCTTTCTGAACGGCGGAGGATCATTTTCCGATTTACTTGTTCACGACACAAATCCTTCACCCGTAGATCAGTCCAATACAGGTGAAAATGGATTGTTGAATATACCACCAATGCCTAATTTCGATCAAATGGGATTGGCGAGTGTTCTAGACAAATTTCTTCCGGTCGACGGATCGGTCCGACTGCCACCTCCCTCCAACGAACCAATCATTCATTCCCGAGAAAATGTACCAATACCGTCTATCGGTCAATTGGGAATTGATACTAGTGGGTTATTTGGTCAAGACTTATTTTCTTCAGATGCTGGAAGTTTATCTAACACGCCCATATCATCATCTGGATTGGTGGATTCACTTCCAGGATTAACAAACAACAACAACAACAACAACAACAATCAAATAGATTTAGTGAACACTCCATCTGAAAGCCCTCCATTAATTCAAGCAAACTTAGCACCCAATACTATTCACTCGCAGCCAGAAAGAAGTGCAGAGCAAAAAGAAATCGATCAGTTGATCTGGGATAGTATGATTCCGCCTCTACCGAAAGACAGAAACCCAATAGAAGTTTTTCCTAGCAACGAACCAACGCCAAAACCAAAAGACAAAAAATCAAAGAAAAGAAAATTTCTGTTACCTCTTCTGCCACCATCACCAACACGAAAATCTTCCCACAAACTACCTTCAGCACCAAGGCACAACGCCAGTAAGAAAGACGAGACAAATCGTATTACGGAAGATATCTTATTAGAAAATATACCTAGCATTGACCAACTGGGCATAGACTTAGGAAATATATCACCAACATCGCCAAAACCTTTCCACATCAATGATAATAATCTGTTAGATAATATTCCATCGATAAATCAGTTAGAAAACGATTTGTTTGGACTCGGTATAAAAAATCAAGGAACACAAAAGAATCAAAACGTTGCTCCCACAGAACCATCTAGTATTGGAGACAAATTTCAATTCCCTGATCAATCTAGTGGAGGTAACCATCATGATTCCTCTGCAAAGAAAAATCAACGGAACGCTCTTCAAACACCGGCGAGTACAAACTTGACGAATGGTGACCACAATATGAATTCAACAACATTAGAAAACGTTTGGAATATTTTAGTTATTGAAATACCCGACTTGCTTAAGATAACTGGGGAAGATGTTCCATCTGAAAAGCCTAAAAACATCAGTTTTGATGACCTGTTAGGAATCTCAGTAAAGGATATAGATTCTTTTAATGCAAATCACAATCCGAAAATATCTCAGGAAACCAAACCGCAAACACCATCAAAGAAAGTACCTTCAAAACCATTGCTTCCTGTCTTTTTGCCTTCTAAAACATTGCCATCGGTCAATGTCCCTCCCACCACCGCGGCATCTTTGATCTTCATACCAACAACAACCACAACACTTCCACCAATGAATGTACACACAGAACCCCCAACAACAACACCACGTCCAACAACACTACCACCCACAACAACAACATCCACAACAACAACAACATCTACAACAACAATACCAACAACATCACAGCCAATTGTGTATAATCCACCGACTACGGATATTTATTTATTACCTACAAATCAACCGCTGATACCAGAAATCTACGTTCCACCCACATTGCCTTCTTTTGAAAAGACTACCACACAGATTAAACATGTAACAATTGATTTCAAAATTAATGACAATGACCAAGATACAGAGAAATTACTTACTTCTAAAGACACTAAAGGAGGTGAGCTCTTTCCGTCTGGTGATTCACTACCTCCATTTGACTTAACACAATTGCCTTTGGATATAAACACGAATTCTAATAAAACGAAAGCAGCAAACAACATTAATCCCATGATGTTGCCTTCCGAACCAGAACTACCAATTCCATCTCCTTTGTCAATTCTTAGTATTGCTCCGTCAATTCCAAATAGACAACCAGAACAACCAAAATTCGAAGACTTAGGAATTTCTATTTTTAATGATCATAACGAAAGAAATCCTTTTACTCAGATAATTTCTGAAGAGTCTCGGTTGCCTAATGAGGATTATACCATTTTTGGAGGAAATCCCAAGGATAATGAACAAACCATGAAAACACAGTCGAAAACGATTGGATTGGAATCTCTACTTGAAAATCTTGGGAATAATGTGGAAGAACAAAGCCAGAAGACAAACACTGATATCCCATCAAAAGGAAATAAACAATTCCAGCAGAGTGATAATGAAGATAGAAGGGTTGTAAATAACAATTCAAATTCACTGTTTGAACCATACACACCAACTACAACAGAGAAACCAAATTTCCCTGGACTTGAATTCCTAAAACATAATAAGATGGAGGAAGTGAAGCCGACAACAATGACTATTCCCAAATTTCCCTCACTGAATCTTCAGATCATAGATGGTATGAATAAAAACAGTAACCATGAACAACCAACGAAGTCAATCAAAGAAGAACCACTTACGATCAACATAAAAAATGACAAGATCAAAGATGTTCCTCCACTTGATATTGATATTTTTGGGACTGCATTTGAAGATTTAAAGATGCCCCTCTCCACGCCCACTCCACATACTTCAACACTTCCGTATCTTCTGCCCCTAGATTTTCTGAGCACTGTAGGTAATGCTGGACACGAGTCATGGAATGCTGTTTCAGAGGGTGAAGGGTTTGGTAACAAAGAAAATGGAATATTCTCTACTCTATCACCTCTGATGCAGAATGAAGACCAAGAAAAACACATCAGTGATTCTGGTCCAAAACATAATGACCAAGCCTTCAAAAACTCCGTACCAATTCCAAGATCACTTCAACGAAATAACCAACTCCCGTTTGTTGCACCTACCTCAGAGGCTTCGAAGCATTTCCTCTTCCATGACCAACTTAATGGCGGTAACATTCGACCTCATACGATATTTAACAGACATTCCACCACTCCTAAAACCATAACAACGGATATTAAACCCAAGAAACCTAATATTTTGGTAATAGACATTGTTAAGAAACCAGCAGAAAAAAGAGGTATTCAACCAGGGCAGAACAGACAATTAAGTTTGCAGAATACAGACAATGTAGTGAACATACACCAGGATTCGAATTCAAACAATATTGGAATCATTCCACAAGGAACAAGGCAATCAGTTGGAACCGATAACTCAGATTTCCGAGGTATACAGCAAGTTACGCCAACACCACATAGAGCGACGACGCCATCCTGGTTGGCATCGACCATTTTGGCGATAAGAATTCGTCTGAATCAACTTAGAGCCCTGAGAAACAGCAGACAAAATAACAGAAACAACAGTCAAAATGCTGGAAGAAATCCTATCACAAATGATAACTCAAATCAAAGACAAAGTATTACTTTACCATCTATGTTAACCTTCAATCAAAGAAACAATGGACAATTGATCCAAAATCGATTTCAAAATCGTTTGATTCAAAATGGAAATCTGCGCAACGTCAATACCCAACCTTCAAACGGATTTCCATCTCAAGTTAATTTCAATAATCTTCAATTTGCAAACAGAGGTTCACCTCAAAATCAACCGCTTGTGGATGCTCAACGAACTGTAATTTCTCAGAATGCTCTCCAACAAAGAACCCAATTCCAGATCCCAAATAACCGGAATCAGTTAAACCAACAAAATACACGGCCATTCAGACAACCTAGTATTCAACCCTCTCAGAATATACGACAATTATCGTCATCTGGAACACAGAACTCACAATTGCCGCAAAACGGAGCAACACAGGCTGAAAGAGAGCTTCTTAGAGAGCAAGTCCGTCAACGTATTCAACGAGTTATTAGAACACAACTTCTTCGCAATCTGTTGATACGTCGTCTGCAAGCACTACGAGCTCAAGGAACAAACAACGCACAACAGACTAGAAACCAGCCGATCTGGCGAGCTCCAACGTCAAGTAACAATATGAACATCATGAATGCAAATAATGCAATAAATTTAATACGTCAAGCCAGACAGCGTGCATTAATAGCATCACAGCAACAACAGTCAAATAACCAGCCCTCTTTTGATTTGTCTAGAAACGCTTTGGAAAGATTTCCAAATAGAAATTTTCAAGACGTTGACTTCCGTGCAAATCAGTTTGGAAGACAACAAACAACACATCCTGTCGAACTTTCAAGACTTTTGCAAAGCAACAGAGGGTTAAATTTCAATAATCGTATCGGTCAATCATTCCAACGACTGGTGTCAAACGGAACGAATGGAAGTAGGGTGAACAGGGATCCACGCCTAGATTTATCACAGCCTCCCTCAGGGTTAGCTCTTCGGGCTCTACGAAATCTTAATCTACAACGAACACGTAGTGTTCAACAAGGTACTTCTTCTAATATTAGACCTATTAAAAATCTTGTAGTGGAAAGAAGGGCAATACCTGTTTCGGAGGCTTTTCAGCTATTAGAACGGTTGCGAGCTCAAAACAGAGACATTCTACCATTTAGGAACTTCGATCCTAATAACATTCCACAGTCTCTAAGGGAACGATTTAGAAATGCTTTGCGTAGATTCCAACCAGTGCAAAACGTTCCGCAAAGTGTATTTAACAGACAAAGAATTGTAGTTCCAATTACTGGACCACTACGGGGTAACAGGCACAATCAAAATTTTACACGAAGACCAAACTCTGGTCAAACCAGTCCCCCTCCACAGTTTAATGGATCTCAGGGCGGCTGGTCTTGGGTCGCTCAACAGAACAGTGATAAGTGATAAGGTAATCATTTTGTCGTTTATGTATTGTTACAGAGTTCTACAAATATAGGTTTAATTACTTGCAAAATAAAATTGATTTCAGTAATGTGGAATTTGGTGCAAATTTTCTCATGAATTAGTATTTAATGGACAGTGAGGTTCATGACCTAGACATTTTGTCAAATACCCTCGTGTAGATGGGACAACAACTGATGACATGATCATGTAAAGGAAACAATTAATCAACAACTAATTGTCTCAAATTGTACGTTAAGGCAATACAATATATCTAAGAGCATTAATTGCCGAGATGTTATTTCACTTTGTATTCACGGAAATTGTAATATTTTGATAGAACCTCTAGAATCACTATGTGATGCGAGTCTGTTTCCCCCCCGCAAACATATTGTTTTAACGCCACGTGATTCTCATATAGGGGAGCTATCTGTCCCATATCTCTCATACTGCGCGCCATTTGACCTAACCAGAATCGAGCAATTATTTTTTTAAATTTTTGCATAAAGTATGACCAAAGCATAAAGGAAGGAGATTATACACCACAGAAGCATTTTTGCAGTACTTGCAGAAAATATACACGCTGTATATGTCACACAAAAAAACCCCAAATAAAAACCAAAAAAACCCACAACAAACGTATGTATGTATGTGTACGTATGCAAGTGTATGTATATATGCGATGTGTGTGTGTGTGGTGTTTTAGTGTGCTATATTAGTCTTTTTGTAGTTATCGTAACTAAATATAATTTGTGTTTTAAAATACCCCATTTAGTCCTTTTCTTAATTTCTCTATGTTGTATGTATGTTTGGCGATATATTAATTGTGTATGTTGTAAAGCGCTTAGAGTAATATTTATAATGTTAGATAATGCGCTATATAAATGCCTTGTAATAATAATAAATAATAATAACATTAAGCTAATAAGGAAAATGAACCTAATTATATGTCTTGCAGGATGAAATATTATCGTAACTCGTTGCATCTTTGTTCCTATCTATTTATTTTGACACTTGTATGTTACACTCGGGAACCGATCAAGTTAAGAAAAAGTCCAACCCAGGTGAATGTACAATATAGACCCTGCTGTCTGTCGATATATGTTGACTATGCACAGGGAAACCGTTAAAATTAATATTATTTGCAGACATATTGATGGATGTAGACAACAACATTTTCATGAAAATTAGATATGTCAATTAACGCATCAATCAGTGACTGATCAAGATTGAATAACGTTGATACTATACCTTGGCGGATGTAGGTTAAAAATAATTCTATTTTACTTTGATTTGAAATATTAAAAACACGAAATGTCAATCAAAATTTACCACAACACTATCAGTATTTTTTCCCCATGTAGAATGGAAAATTGATTTTTAAAATTACAATTTGGGGATTGCCCAAAATATGTTCAGTTAACTGTAAATCTACTGTTCTATTTTTCAGATTTTCCGTGGTAAAACAAACAGCTTTAAGTTGCTAACGTGATCTTTGATATGGACAGCTTCAAGGTCCCTTAGATGTTTGATAGCCTCAAGGTCCCCTGGATGTTTTGTTTGATGCCGTCCACTAATAGGAAATACGGAAAATCACTGTTTGTTGCTGCTTGATGAAATCCATATTTATCGCAATACCAAATACAAAGAAAATTAAAAATGGAGTGTTAGTGAAAAAAACCCTGCAGTTTTCTGACCCAGAAGGCAGACAGACATATATATATATATAACGAACATTTTTCCCATGGAATTATAAAGGTCGCATAATCCGTACATATTCATTTAAATTGAGAAAAGTGATGAAATGCTGCAACAACCAACGTTGTATGTCGGTGGTGTTTAATGTTTTAACCCATGTTGTTAAAATTGTTTTGTTTAGACAATTTTATTCATATGTGGTACTCAACAGGGTGCTATAATAATTTTGCATTTCTTGATTGCTTATTTGTGTGTGTGTGTGTGTGTGTGTGTGTGTGTGTACCACTGTGTACATATGTGTTAGAGAGCGAGAAATATATACATCATATAATGACTGTAAATATAAATACTCTAATTTATAATTTGTTTAGCTACATGGCGTTTAATTGCACACCAAAACCATGATTTTTCTTTATACATATGCGTTATTCTTGGATTTTGATATTTGTTTTTGAGTTACATAATTACACGAATGGTGTCGTCTTAAAAATCAGATTTGTTTTCTTACTACATAACGACCGGATGCTGTTTACAGAAAAAGATTTCAACAGCGTTTGAGGTGCATCATTACACCAACATTTTATTATATAGCTAATTTAAAAAAAAACCTCTTGTGATGTGTGATTTCACCATCGAAAGAGTGATACAAGGTCTCATTTATTTTACATGATTTTTTTTTCTGTGTGTCTTTTTCCAGAATGATAGAAAAGGTGTTTTGTTTTTGCAAATAAGAGGTTTTAAATACAAATTTTGCTGTGATTTGATGATGCATGATATGCATATCTGAATATGAATATGAATACATACCTAAAAGACTCGGGTAGACGTTCTAATTTTTAAAAATAAAAAATACTTAATGAAAATTGAAAACGTAATTGGTTTATATTTTTTAAATCTAAGACTAAAATCCTCAAACACATGTCAGTTAGATAACATCGGACAAACGTAAATGTAATGTTTCAAATTTAAACTAAGCCCGATCGAAATTCTAAAACAGTAGCCACAGAGAATATTATAATCAGAAAACTATATTCCCTTGTTGAAAATGGTATAGAAATTAAATGAATTTATAAAAGAAACTAATTTCTTAATGAAAAGTGCAAAAAATTAGCAACAATATGATTATTTTAGTAATTTCTATAAATTTTGATCGGGGTATGTACCTTTTTGCACTGGTTTGGTTCAAATCTAAAAAGTAACAATATTTCTGAAATTTAGTAATCATTTTAAAATATATTTGTACATCTTTTTTTCCAGGTGGCATGTTTCAGATTTTAGTGGTAAATTTTAAACGTTTGTTATAATTTCCATAGATATTTTTTATTTAGAAACATAGCACATTTACACGAGTGTCTTCTTCGCAGGATTTATTAGAAAGCGAGGTTTGGATCTTTTATTTGCAAACAAAACATTTTTCATCATTTAAAAAAAAATCACAAAAAATTGAGAACTTTTATCACTCTTTCAATGGTGAAACCATGCTTCCTACAAGGTGCCTGAACGAGTCATTAAATAAAAAGCCACCATTCTTTAAAGAATTTAAAACCAAATTAGATATACTCCCGAAAAGACGAATATAACGAACAGTGATCATTCTCATAAATCCTACATGGAATACAAATCGGAGAGTTGGACAAACACGGACTCCTGGATATAACAGAGGTGGGATCAAGTGCCTAGAAGGAATAAGCATCCCCTGACGACCGGTCACATCCGCCGTGAGCCCTGTATCTTGATCAGGTAAATGGAGTAATCCGTAGTCAGAATCAGTGTGCCAAGAACGGCCTAACAATTCCTATCAAAGATGTTGACCCAATGAAAGGTTGTACTGGCAAACTGGATCGTTATAACAAGTGACTTTAATGAGACTTTTGAAACCTCTGTAACATTAATTTGTTTGTCAGTAGCCTTCCTCGATTCAAATACTGATCATACGCACAACAAGCTCTTGAGTATCGAATCAGTTGAGAGATATAAACACCATATGCAGGTGATGATGGAATATTGCTACATAGATATAGGAAGTTGACGATGGAGGAAGTGAAATCACCCCGTTTGTCATAAAGTTGAGGTTTTAGTTTGCCGTTAGCATCTATATTCCATAAAATATCTAAGTCAAAAGCAGATATTGAGGACTCTGTTGTGTCTTTTATTTCGAGGTCACTGGGATGAATGAAAAGAGTTGATTTTCAACAAAAAAAATTAGAAGGGGAAAGAAATAATTTAATTAAGTTTATTAGGCATCAGTAAAAATGAAATTTCCCAGTGTAAAAGAAATTCTCAAAATCGTATGTAAAAATTAGTACATATGTTTACCAGCAACACGATGCAACCCATCAATAGTAGAAAAATGAAGTGACATAGTTATATTTAACTTTAATACACATGGAAAATGTGTGAGCTGACGAACCGCCTTTCTTAAAAACAAAGGGATAAGACTGTGTCAAGCAAGTGTGTCACTTGGAAAACCAAGCATTATATATTTTAAGGTGTGTTTCTGGCAGTTAATGACAGAAAATCGAAAGTAACACAGCTAATCAAGCCATGATACGATCATTTACGTACATTACCATTACTTACCATAGAGTCCGCCATATTGGATTTTTACATCTATGAAAGAATCCATTCAACACCGAGTGCCTGACCTAAGTGCTTCCACTTCGGACGGCCTCGTGAACCTAACGAACTTTAAACCACAGTGCTCAAACCCCTGTAACATCAACTTTTTGTTTGTAGCCTGCCGCGATTTAAAATTGATCATACGCAGAACAATCTTTTGCGTATCGAATCAGTTTAGAGACATAAACACCATATGTATTCGATAATGGAATATTGCTACATAATTATGGAAAGTTGACGATAGAAAAGCTGAAGCCATCTCGTTTACCATAAATTAGTTGTTAGTTAAAATGGGTTACTTATTTTTTCAAATAAACATTTTATATAAAATTACTATTGAATATCATTATTTGTACATTTACATTACTCACTGTAAAAATAAACAATCTTTTAAAGCATTGTTTATAAAATATAATTCATAAATATTTAGCCGCCCGCGTGGCGCAGTGGTTAGAGCGTCGGGCTCAAAGATCTGATGATCCTTGAGTCGGGGGTTCGAATCCCACTGTGGGACGTGGGTGCCGGTCTTTCGGATGAGACCGTATAAACCGAGGTCCCGTGTCGCATTAGGTGTGGCATGATAAAGGTCCCTCCCTGCTCAAAGGCCCTGAGTGCCGAGCATAGGCCTAAATTTGCAGCCCTGTCACCGGTAATGGTGACAGCTGCCGGATAGCTGAAAAATTGCTCAGGCGGCTATAAACAAACAAACATAAATATTTATTTTACAAAAATTGGACGTTTGATTTCATAAAACAGAAAGAGGAAATCGAATTATTTCCCTTTCAACATGTCGACATCAATACGGTAGCTTTAAAATTGAATGCAGCAGTGTCCGAATAAATGTTTAATTCTTCTGGCATAGTAACGTTAGCACTTTGTTTGGAGAAAAGAACATTAAACTTGTGGTAATTCAAAGACAACATTATGCAGCTGTTTCGTCTATGTTGTTGTGAAATGCTTTTTTTTTAAAAGAACATTTAGATTTCTGTAAAACCCCAAGTCCAATTAAGTCTATGAAAATAAAGATCATTTGAAAAAAAAAAATTTGTACTGTTGTATGCCCTTCAAAACTAGGTAAGTTTGTAAAAAAAAAATAAAAAATTGAAAATTCCTGACGTCACGTCCGTGTTTGTTTAAATCAATATTTGCAATGTCTAAACTGAAAATAGATAATTGCGAGTTGATTACCGCAGGGAGGTGTGAAATCGTCTCTTTTTTTTTATCATGCAGACAGGTGTGAAATCCAAGTTCGCCGGCTTTGCATGCTTACCATTGCCACTTTAGTCATTCCTGCATAACATAACTGCTTGATTTGGTTTTGCTATACAATCTTTCAAAATTTTAATATCACTAAAATTCTACAATTTTAATCATAGCCGACGCCGATTTTGACTACAGTATGTTATATTTATTTTAATGGTACAATTGAAATTGAGTTGGAACGTTAAAGGAGTTATCTCCTCCACGTTATGTCTTACAAATTTATTACAATATATGTCTTACGATGTTGCTATTCTGACAGAACACAAACTTGCCCCTTAATATTCTGATTACTTTAACAGTATAGACCCCAACTATTTTACATTCAGTAAATGCGAAAGCCAACAGATCAATGAACTACACGGGAAATCTGGTGTTGCCTTGTTGGTTAGGAGATCTTATCTATTTAGTGTAAAGGAAATAGAAGCTGATTCCTCCAGAATCATAGCCATTGAGTTTAAAAATACCAATATAGGAAAACTATATATTGTAGGTGTATATCTCCCCACCGAAAATTCAATCGATTTTTACAAAGAAGATTATTAAAACTACAAGATATACATGTACAATTACTATTCCAGGTATGGCTATGTGGTTATAGGAGGTGATTGTAATGCTAGTTGTTAAGAAAGAGATCGTAATTGCAGTAACTTTTACAAATCAAGAGAATTGATAAATTTAGTGGAAAGGAATAATCTATTTCACCCATATCTAAATGACCAATCTCCCGCAACAGAATATTCTTTTATCACAAACCAATCAATGTTAGATTACATTTTTACAGACACATATATGGGAATGTTACTAAAATTTTATGATATCCTCGATGAACGATCTATATCGAGTACCTCTGATCATTTACCTATTACAGAGGTATTTGGTGGATATAATAAACAACATATACTCCACAATATCAAAAGCAGTACTCCAGCATGGCATAAAATCATACATGAAAATGTACGCTCCAATTCATTTCTTGTATCAGAAAAATTAAAAACTAGACTAAAAGATACTATTCCACAAACACTTAGTGAAATCAACAATTTCAACAAATGTCTTACAAATTGTTTATTAACGGGTGTTATAGAAACCATTCCGGTAAAACAGTTCAACCCTCATACGAAACCTTATTGGACTAAAGACGTGAAGGAATCACATGGTAAAGAGCGGAAGATGAGAAATACATGGGTAGCCAATGGCAGACCACGAGGAATGCACCACCAGTCGTATTTTAATTACAAACAAGCGAAAAGAGATTTCCGCAGATGTCACATTGAAGCATTTGAAAAATATAAAAAAGACACTTACTCGGGCATAGACCATGCAGCAGGATGCGATATTCGTCTTTTTGGAAACTACTCAGTACACAACGTCCAAGCCGAGACAAAATCTACCCCGAAATAATCTATAAAAGTGTCACTGCGACAGACCCTGAATCAGTAACCAATGCATTTGCTTCATACTACAATGACATATATACCCCAGAAAATAAAACGAACTTCATTGATACACATAAAATGGAAATTGACTCAACTTACAACAGCATAAAGAACCTTATACAAAATGACTTTCACCAAATATATGAGATAACCCAGTCAGAAATTTCATAAGCTATAATAACCTTGAAACTACGTATAGCCCCAGGAAGTGACAGAATTCAAGCTGAACATTTGAAATATGGAGGGAAGATCGTTGTACATTACATTTGCATCCTATTCAACAGTATACTAAAACTAGGGAAGATACCGACTGATTGGAAAAAAGGATTCATCGTACCGATATACAAAGGTGATAACAAACCAAAACATTCCTCTGACAGCTATCGACCGGTATCGTTATTATCTTGCCTCCTCAAAGTTTTTGAAAAGATTATACATAATCGCATCTCATCAAGATTTCTAGACGAAATACATTTTCCAAATCCTCAACAACAGGGATTTCAAAAGGATTTCAGCTGTATCACAGCAGGCTTTAATCTACAAGAAACTATTCTTCTCTATAATGACCACGGTAGTCCTGTATATGCGGCATTTTTAGATTTTAAGAAAGCCTACGACACTGTGTGGAGGAATAGACTCCTCGTCAAGCTCTATGATTTAGGGGTGAAAGGGAAAATATGGTCACTTATAGATGATTGTCACACTAATAATGAAAGTTCTGTCATTGTTAATAATCATATTTCTAATTGGTTTCCTATCCAACAAGGCGTCCGACAAGGAGGTTTTCTGTCAGGTTTTCTTAATTGTGTTTATTATTAACGAGTTGTTGAGTATTCTAGAATGTACCGAACATAATTTTGGTGTTTTTAATGCAAAATAAAACAAAATCCAACATTAGCTGATGATATTACATGCTTAAATTCAAGTGCTTTGGGTTTACAAAGGCTAATAGACAATGCTTATACATATTCATGTTTATGGAATTTCTCTTTTAATGCTCAAAAATCTAGTATTGTTATATTTGGTAAAACAAATCATGTATTAGAACAGTCTTGGACATTGGGTAATGATAGTCTATCCATAGATGATAGTTACAAACACTTAGGTATTATTCAGCAATCAAAATCTAATGCTACAGAAAGAACTAACAGTAGCTGTAACAGAGGTAGGAGATCATACTTCGCAATTCGTAATGAATTATCATGCAACACAAACCCAATAACTCTTGTCAGTCTTTATAGAAAAGTAGTTCTTCCATCTACTTTATATGGATGCGAACTTTGGAAAAATTCAAAAATCCCTAAATCAACATTGCCTAATAAGATGACTGGAAAAACAGCCGTCGGCGCATGGAGTGGATGTAAATCATATCTAAAACCTGAAGTTGAAAATGAGCTAGTTAATAAAGTGAAGAAGGCGCCTCCATGGGATTTGGGATCTCTAGACGCCAATTTCTTTGAAGGTTGGGACTTTGCCAGAAGGTGTTGCAAGATTCAAACACGGGGCCCCAATGAAGGATTGGTACTATTCTTTTCTAAAGAGACATGCTGATTTATCTCTAAAGCTTGGAAACGTCAGGGCAAGGATGCTAAACTACGTTGTCGTTGGGAAGTATTTTGACGGATTAGGCGAAATTGTCGGCAATCTCGGACTGCAAGATAATCCAGAATGCAGACGAGTGTGGAAAAAAGTTTGAACACACTCCCGTCAAAGTACTTTTCCAACGAGGCACACGGTGTGTGATTGGCCGTACCAGTGATGATAGAAATAACACCACAACTATGGCATGTGGCTATGCTGTTGGGACGGTCATACAACCCCCCCCCCCTTCAAACGATGATTCGGAAATGTTACTCGGATTTATCAAAACTGGAGAAATTGAAGTAATAGCAATAGCTGATGAAAATTGAACAGCTGAGATTCCAATGGCCCATTGGTCATCTCAGATTGATTCATAATTTATCCTACCCCCGACACAATCCGAATGCTCCACTTTTAAAATACAGCGGAAAAAATACATCTCATAGACTATTAACAACCCCTGAAATACTGGCAGAAAAGAAGAAAGTGAAAGAAGAGAAAGAAAGGAAGAAAACCTGAAAGAAGAAAGACTTGAAAGAAAAAGAGGGAAAGAAAAAAAGTAGACTAAAAAATAGATCAATGAAAAAATTTAGACTAAAATTTTCATTAATGTAAAGATGCAATGGTTTATTCATTCCGTCATATGCAATTTTGTTGTACATATTTAATTACAAATCATTTTTACAATGGTTACACTTTTTAAACAAATTGAAAATAAAGTTCTAAATTTTACGTCCGAAATTGCACGAAAGTGTCCGAAATTTCAAGCAACACAAAGACCGGAATCATCTGGAGTTTTCTGTATTGCTGAGTATTTCTTTTCGGAATCATCTTGATTTTTCCTCTACTGAGGTATTGCAACACAAGATGGTCACGAGGGAAAGCGTCAAGTAGACATGGAATAACAGTCAGAAGTCAGCAACTTCAGAATGATGCCGAACTGTCCGAAATTCGTCGACGTTCCCTAGTAGTGAAAATTCACAAAGGGACATAAAACAACACACAATTCTTTTTCTGACATCCACCTTCATCAACATCACTGCCCTCAGATTAAAGTAAAATGTATTCTGCAATAGTGTGGTTGATATCTACTACAACATAAAAAAAGTGGATGATATATGTATTTTCCATCACCTGACACAGACAGAGGATTTACTGATGGCATACCTTTTATTTAAAACCACTCTATTTCGACGCAAATTTCTATTAGCTTTTTTTTTCCGTAGCAAAAATACAACACATACGAAGCCTCTTGAGCAACTTTCGTAAATAACAAATCTAACATAGTTTAGATATATTTTCTAGATCCCCACAACTGAAGCTTTCCAATACAAAAAAAATAGATAAACAGAAAATATTGAATGCTGATTTGTACATTGCAAGCTTTTATTTCATATAGGAAATTACAATTCACCATACTTCAAGGGACTCGGTTTCAATCTGCATGTACTGTATGTAATTACTATAAGGAAACAAATTCGATATTCGGAACTATTTCCATTATTTTCCAAGAAAGTTGATAAATAATATTTATTGTACGCACTATGATTTTTTAAAGCAATGGTTATATATGAGAATAATTGTAGAATAGTAGTGTGTACTTTCATTCACATTTGTGTTTAAATCTGAATAATTCTGCACGACCTCCGGAGCACACAACTGGCTGTATGCTATGTACTTAATTGTTAAGTTGTTATGTTAAATAGGTAGTAAAGTTGATACTAAACTATAAATTTATGCAGATATATACTTGCTTTTCTTTATCCAAAGAGAGATAATTCAAACACAGTTTACTTCGACAAAACCAAGTTCACCAAAATCATTGAAGAAAATTTGGAATCTTCATATCATTATCTCTATGCTTTTCTGTTCGATTTACATAAAAACATCTAAAACAACAGATGAAAAATAAATTTAAAAGTTTGAATTTTTAAAACATTGATTTTTCATTGAAATATTCAAAATATTCTGTCATTTTAAAATAAAGTATCCGAGTTGTTAACATCTGATTAGCATGTGATATATAATCTAACTACAAGTACTGAAAATATTAACGTGAAAAGTTCAGAATCAGCTATTTTCAGTTTCTTAGTTTTCTGCGACCCTTTTCAGCCGCCCACTATTGGTTTCCTGTGCTGTAAATCGAAGGTTTTTATATGGTGCGGATCTGTAGCTCTCTGGTCTGCTCCAATATTCTATGCAGCTACTACATCTGCATAATTTGAAAAAGTAATTAGTTTCTTCTCATCAATTAAATACGAAAACTCACAACCTTATCACACTTGATAAGAAATGAATCTATGAAAGCTGGAACACGAAATATAAATTTATATGTACATGTATGACAACTACCTTTCCACCAAATAGATTGGATAAAATCATTTAAAAAATAAAATTCAACAAAATTTTAAAAACCTAAATTTGAGAGAGAAATCATAAAGTCTTATGAAATGACTCAGTTTCAATTTTTCTGGACACGAAACTTCTTACATTATAAAATATTCATTGTTATGCAAAAATTAGTACCTTTTCCAGTGTAATTAATCACTTAATCAATTACGTATATGAAGGTACACATTCTTTTAAACAATAAAATGTTTTCTTTATTTTTTTTATCGGGTGACGCAGGTAGCAAAAATTGCAGAAAAAAAATCATAGCACGCGTTAGCGATCCATGTGAATTTTTCTGCAATGAATGATAACTTCATCACCCGATAAAACAACAAAGGAAGATATTTTCTTGTTTATATTTCTATGTATTTTGTTTAATTTGAACTAGATTTAAGTACTAAATTATCATATTGTTGACCCTTTGTTAATTTAAACGGAACAGCCAGTACATCCTTGACGATGCTCCATATTTGTAAAGAATCCGCGAACAGGTGGTACTTAAAAAACGAATCAAACTAGTGTGCAACAAACATTGATGAAAGCTATGTCAATTTCAAAAGTTATTCAGTGAATGTAAATATTAAGATTTGAAGTACACAAGACATTCCGTTTAAATTTCAATAGTCACACCTATACTTACCTCACGACACGGACTGATTTACAAGATGTTGTTGATGGGAATATCAATACACGGAAGCTTCAAAGGGTTAACGTTATCACAGACAAATCATTAGAAAATGTAAATACAAATAAATTTGTAGATTTCTGCATTGATCGCGTGGATATAACTAAAGGTGTAGAAAATCGGTGTATTTAAGGAGCATGTAGATACTCTTTATATTCTCGAACTATTTATAATTAATATTTGATCTAATATAGAATATCTTGTGTTCTCTTTTTTCCCCATTATATATGCAACATTTCTTTGAAAATGTCACAAACTGTAAAATTATCAATTTGATTCAATGGAGAAATGTATTCATTGATGGTTTATTGTTTAACGTCCATCTCGAGAAGTTTTTACTCATATGGAGACGTCATGAATAAATGTAAAACTTCAGCGAATCTGTTGAACTCGCATCATTTCCGCATCTTGTGTACGTGTGTACATTATACATGAAAAGGCTAAGGTAACAAAAAGTATTCAATTCTCGCAATTTCTGTTGAAAAAACAAATCAGACAGATGGGCAAACACGGACCCCTGGACATACTAGAGGTGAGATCAGGTGCCTAGGAGGAGTAAACATCAGTTGCATATCTAAAATTCTGTAATGTTTGGACAACATGAACATTTCTGTACATCGCACCGGTTCATGACTTAAATCATGCATATGTAGATTTCAGTACATTGTACATAGTGTGCTCGTGTTATAGTATAAAAGTCACCCCTTCTCGCAAAAGTTCAGTAGGCGGACTGTATTATCACACACACACACACACACACACACACACACACACACACACACACACACACATATATATATATATATATATATATAATGCATTTCTGTAGTAATGGGGCATCCGTGGCCGAATGGTTAGAGCATTGCGCTCAAAATCACAAGGCCTCTCACCTCTAGTCGGCGCGGGTTCGATTTTCGCTCGCGCCGATAAATGTGAAAAAGTTTGCCAGTTTATTTTCGGAAGGTCGGTGATTCCTTCCCGTTACATTGTATCTGGGTTCTCCCCTCCACCAACAAAAGCTGGACGCAACCAAATAACTGAAAAATTGTTGAGTGTGGCGGAAAACAAAAAACAATCAATCACTCATTTCTGCAGTACAAATGTATTCAACACTTAAGCAGTAGATTTTTTTCTGAACACGAATAAATATTCATCTCGTAACTTGATTGTTTGAGCACCACTTATTTGACGCTTGCTTCGATAGTTTTCTTTATGATACAAGTGTTGTCTTTAATCTAGATATCTTTTAAAGAACAAATTGGAATTAGGGAATGATTGCTGAGAACGCACTTATGTACATGTGCTTTCAATGAATTATATATATCAATGTCACAGGCAATTTAGGTAACTGCTACAACCAGCCATATATTACTTAATTTATCTTTGGTAGAACAAAATGTGATTGTAAATCACTGTGCCTCAGGTGGCAACAAAGAAACAATACCAGTTTAACCTTTCTTAAAAATATCAAATTTCAAGGTCACAAGGTCAA
This sequence comes from Ostrea denselamellosa, assembly GCA_024699665.1. Lineage (NCBI taxonomy): Eukaryota > Metazoa > Mollusca > Bivalvia > Ostreida > Ostreidae > Ostrea > Ostrea denselamellosa. The sequence continues at coordinate 14,396,608 of JAMZEH010000014.1, forward strand.
AGATCATGTTATAATATGAAAAGTCTTGACACAAGGAACATCCATATGAAACGTAAAAGCTCCACTTTTCATCATCAAAATGTTATGTCCAAGATTAAAGTTTTGAAATTTGGGTCAAACGTCAAGGTCAATAAGTCAAAGATCATGGTATAATGTAAGGTCTTGTCATAAGGAATCTATATATGTTCTAACTACGAAAACCCTACCTTAAAAAGAGTTCAGGATATAATTGTCTAGGATAACTTTCTTAAGTTTCCTTAAGTAGCTGAAACTCCAAGGTCACAATGTCAAAACCTTTGGTACCAAACGAAAGGAATTCACATATGGAATATGAGAGCCCTATCACTCACTATTCAAAAGTCCTCAGCAAGGTTAAAAATTCGGCCATACAGACAGATGAACAGACAGGACAAAAAAACAATATGCCCTACGATTTTCCATATGGGGACATAAAAATAGTGTGATTGTCTTCAATGAATTAAAAATAACAAATCACTCTTATAGTACACCTCTTCGAGAGGCCCTGCTGACTGTATTAGCACCTTCACCATGCTCGCTCATGATAAACGAGTCGCTGAAATTTTATATCTGAACTTTTAGGAGTCCAGCCATGAAATAATTCACTCATTTGTCAAAGAGGTGGAAGGTTTCAAACATTGACATAAGAGTGGGAGTGGGACACAATCCATAAGAATATTCTGACAAGCTTAAAAGGAGGAATAGGGTACCATTCTAGCATCTGTTCTCAAAGGGTACACTATACAAGCACATGTTTAAGGAATTCCTTGAATTTTACCATGATTTGAATCATGCATATAAAGAAACAAAATAAGGTAGTCCTTGTTAACATGTGCAAGCTACTTTTAAATTCAAGAACATCATATGTCGGGGATCCCAGAAACTCGCAGCTATTTGGAAGAAAATATTTGTATTCAAGAAATCTTGTATGGATATTATTTTTTCAAAATAAAATTTACTTTTATAAGGTTAGGAAAAAATCACAAAAGTTATGGGAGGGGCGCAAACATACTTGTACTCCCTTCCCTTTTAACACTGAGGTCGCGTACTCTCGCTGTCCGTCTTCAGCTATATCTTTGTCAAATTTCTATACAATTTTAACAAGCGTCCCGCAGCTTTTCCCTAAAGGTCAAACGTGACTTCCATAATTTCTCAAATTAAGTGCAAAACAGTGGGTAAAATTCATGCAGAGTTATATGGGAGGGAACTTCAAAGGAAAATTACAAGTTCCTTGTTATTATTTTCAAGGAATTTAATATTTGTATTTATTACTACCAAACTAAGTCAAAAACTATACTAGTATATCAACCCACGCACCCATTGTTTTGTTTGTATTAGGTGTCCTTGGATATCAATAGTACGACACAATACAGTAATAAAAACTTTTCGAAATAATTTTGAAACATGTGGATAAATACTGGTCATCAAATCCAATACTACTGAATGCTGTTTTATCAACTTCCATCTTTAGTGAAACCTTTAATTGTCCTTTCTTTGAACTATATTTTTCAACCGGTAGGAAAAGTTATCAAAACATTGTTTTAATGACTAGTGTTACCTTCCTATGTTGCACATTATTGACATCTCTTGTGTACTGTAACAAATAGTTTCAGTAAAATTATACACTTTTAAATGAAATAAATGATTATGACATAGCTGTGAAGCTTATTGGATTTTAAATTCTTGACTGCTCATTCCAAATTACCTCAATTGCACCTTAATCGACGGTTTTACGATTCATTACGGCTTCGTTCCCCTTTTTAGGACTTATACAAAGCAAATCATATCAACCAAATACACTACTTAAGTGTTGATTACTTTCAACAAAGCGTAATTCAGATAGTCGACCCCTTAATGTATCACACCTTTGAGAATTTTCGAGCTTCAAAAGCTGTCGTCTGCATCTAGACTTATTTCCGTCGGGAGAGCACCTCGCGCAGCTGGAAACGGCGCAAATTCTATTAACATTTCACGGGAGTTGCAGCACCATATGTTACGACGAAGTCCAGGCAATACGGTTGTCGCAGAATTTCCATAGGATGTTTCGACTCGAGGAAAATTGTTTGTAATTCGATTTACAAACGAATCTTTTTCTATTATGATCAAAGTCAGCAATGCCACGGTGGCATTAAAGCTCTTTATTGTTGATGAGAGTGAGAACGAGATTTCATCTTCGGCACCGAGGTTTCAGGTCCGTAGCGTGATCTATGAGTAGGGGAGTGTCAATGCTATTTATTCTGAAGACCCAAGATAGGATTATAACAACTTTTAACCCTTTACCGACTCTAATCAACACTAGGCTGCACTTGACGACTGCTCTAATCTACTACGATTAATTCATCTACTCCGGAATTTGAGGTTTCAAACAATTCCGTGTGGAAAACATATCTTTTCTAACATAATAATTTTCATCCAATACTCGTGATATCACACAATATATCTTAATTCAACATTACTTAAGAACTGCGTTTACTTTAAATACATATCAAGGTGGATCATGCCTTGAAATCGCACTTTCGTAATTCAGTTTTTTATAGCATAACTTCCACACATTTTTAAGCTTTCATAATTTTTTATCAAAATTATTTTAAGAAAATAAATTAGGTTAAATTAAAAGATTAAAATCTACAATTCAATATTGCCTTTGCAAACGTCGTATTCGTATTTGGTACAACACATCTTGCTAGTTAAACACTGAAAAAAATTCCTTGATCTTCAATAACACGTCATGTTATGCCTTTTTAAATGACAATATTAGTGTCACTTACTGATGACTGAATTCTTTTAAGGATGTTCTTACAAAAGACTAGAATTAATGGCTCTTGATTTTAAAATCGCTTAACCAGACTTCGCCATATGCGGAGCGACTGATGGACCCGCGTCTTGCTCGTGAGCAATCTTGCTGAGTTGTCCTTTAAGACATTTTTATCTGAATTGTAAATGATGGAACATGATATTTCAACATCTTTATCCATATAAAAGAAGTGTTTATTTAATTACAGCCTACTTAATTTTCACATGTTAGCCATTTTAAGATAATCTCACACCAATCCGTGCTCATTTTTCATCCTGATCTGTAAACCTAGACATGTTTTGGGAAATATGAGATCCCGATTTTTCTTCGCTAACACGGGGATAATTGCAGCGTTGTCCATAAGATATATGAGAAGCGAGAGATCAACATTTTTTTCACACAGTTCTAAAATTTATTTTTCGTTCTTTATCATTTAAAGAATATTGACGGATTGTAAAAATGACAAATCGTTTGATATTTGCCGTATATATTTAATACAATTTCTGTAACATTTAACATAATAAAAGAAAATGGACAAAAGAAAAAGACAGGTTTGTCTGTCCAGGTTTCTTTCTTTCTTTTTTCCCCATCGGGAAATTATTTTCCCTTATATATGGAAGGGGTAGTTATTTGGTGTATCAAAAACTGCACCATATTATTTCTCACAATAAGATACCTATATGCGTATACTGTGTGGATTTCTACATTGTAAACCTTCTATCATGAGGTAGAGTTTTGTATTCAGATTTTATTCTGCATAGAAAATCTTGAATTCCAACCCCCCGCTATCGGTTTTGAGTTTTCACATTTTCTTGCCTTTTGAGGGGAAGATGTGGCTATGATGGAACAAAACAATCCTCCTTCACGTAATAAATTGTGGTTAAAGCATTCGGCTTAAATTTTAAGCAGTAATTAATTCAAAGTCAAAAGGTATAGATATTTGTAACTATAACAAGCATGATTTGGTGAGTCGCGGCATTGTGGAGAAATACCAGTGGCATACTGAAAAATATGACAAGATTTGATCTTCAACACAGACGATTGATAATGAAATGTGAGTGATGTCATCTAGACATGATATTATATAAGTATGTAATATTGTACAATTTCCAAACCTCTTCACACAATAAATGTTTAAAACAAAATAGATTTAATTTTTTTTAAAAATTGTGTGAGAAAATATTTAACATAGAACATGAATACGTATATAGATACAGAAATTAAGATGAAATGGAAACTTGTGAATATAGAATTCAAATGGACTTCAAAACTATCATTATGCTTCATAATCAAGTGTTTCGTGAATGGATTGCAATAAAACTGAATTGTTGTTCTCGATTTGATGAAAACGACTTAGATTCTAGATCTATATTTTCCAGCCATTTTCGGTATTGCAGTTTTTAAGTACAGTATTTTCTTCACACAACACTAACAATGAATGCTGACCAAATTTCATATCTCTGTCATAAAGTATCTAGATCACGTATATGGCAGAATAAAATGGGTGGTCAATATCTGTGTTGTGCGTTTCCCAAAAGAAAAAAAAACAACAAAAGTTCGCTAAAATGGGTATTTCATTGTCACTTTTGATGTCATGTTTTCTAAATCATCGTAAATATTCTAAACAAATTATGTAGACTGTATTTTTGATAATTCCTTACAGAGATAAGACTTTAATTTTTTTTTTCTTTTATCAATTTTTAAATTTTTTTTCTTTTATCAATTTTTAAAATTTCGGGTTTCAGACATAACATGTCGGGTTTCGGAAAAACTGTTCAAAACTTTACTCAATGCATTATTTTGCAAATTTTCAATTAAGTCAAACTAGACTGTTTTGGTGTCGAATTCGTTTGATTAATTTACAGCGAAAGAGTTAATAAAAAATATCCCTCTATAATCAACTCGCACTCAATTCTAAATGGCTATGTTGTGAAATTTAACTCTTAAGAAATTCTGGAGTAAATTTTAATAGATTCAATGTATCATGATAAGAGTTTGTAAAAGAATTTGTATTTGTATGAAATATACGATAATTATATATACAAGGAAATATGAATTTCTTCCTATATATATTGCTCTACACTGTACAACACACTAATCGTGCTCCGAAGAAAGGATGCACCGTATATTAAAGGTTTTTATAATGATTGCATCTGTAGCTTCTCGTATATCCATATTCCCCACAGACATAAAGTTCTGCAGCTGCTATTCATTTAAAAACAAGCCTAACCAGAATACTGACATAGCCAGGAAGGCTCCCACAGAGATATCACTGTATAGTATTACTAATGAAACAGAATTCGCCGACGCTTGTAGCGACAGAGATGAGTGATTATGTTCTTTCTCTTAAATTTTACTTTCAACTACAGGATCAAATTCCTTTCTATAAAATACAAATGCTTTACGTGTAGTAGGTTCAGTATGAATGTCTGTTGTAACCTTGACCTATGACCTCATGACCAAAATATCGAAACACAACGAAAGTGATAACGGACAAACATACATCCATAAGCTATACGGTAGGTGTCCTTTGATAAACATGTAGCCTCTGTAGAATATGAAAGATGTGTGTTAAAAACTTTTCAAGACTTTGTATCACAAAAAAAGTGTATTGAACTTGAAAGTCTGCTGTGAACTTGACCTCGAAATCTATCTGTGCTTTTTTTTCACCATAACTATCTTTGTGTAAATTATGAAATCCATATGTTGAAATGAAGACATCGTGTCACAACAAAAATGATGACGGACAGAGTTTATAAATGTGATTCATACAGTGGGTACATATTTTAATTCGGGACCCTAATAAGTTCGACTGAGGGCAGGCTGACACTAAAAAATATTAATTCAGAACTGTATTGATCAGTAATTACACATGTAATAAATTTCCAAAATGATGCATGCAATCTGAAATTTACATTTCTATGTATGATAAATAACCTACATAAACACAATTAACACATCAATCATCTAGAGGTATGGATACGTCGTTCAAAAGTCAATGATTTCAACCTACATGATTAAACAGATTTTCTAACATACATTTGGTGAGAAATGCGTTGCATGTGGTGAAACTTGAATTCAGGTTAGCAGATTTACTTCAATAGATTTGCCTCTTTTATCCATTATGATTACAGGAGGATATGAACAATTTGATAAAGAAACTTATCGGTATCATATCCTGCAACTTTCAGTCAAACTTCCCTCTCTCGATGAAATTATCTATTATACGGGTTTACTGGAGGCTGTTTCTCTCTGACATATACATACAAATGAAATCGAAAAATACACGAATTCCTTAAGCAGAACGATAAATACATGCTAATACCGGTCATAATAATTCATACTTTTTTTTAATTTGTAGTTAAAAGTTAGTATTTTCAATAAATATCTTTGCATAAAAATATGTAATATTAAGAGGGTAGTATACAATTGCAATTACATCGGGTCTTAAGATGTTCGAATCTGATTTTTGCAGCATTGTCAATTCTTTTGGGAGTAAATGTACATGTATATATTTTTTATATTTCTACATTGCAGAGAAATTCATATAAACATTCTTAAGAATTGGTATTCTTTTTGGGAAAATACACCAACCAATCAAATTTACGTATTTACAACATATGAATGAGTTTTAATTACATCTCTTCTATTTGATTTATTTTGTTTGGTCTGTTGGCGTCAACACAACATATGCAAAACAAACCAATCATTAAATCAATGCACGCTCACTTCTTCTGACAATATAGATATGAAAAATTTTAATAGATTGAAAATAAATAATGACTTTAAACGCTTCATCACTAGCAATATTTACCGATTGTCTCAAAAATATAAAAGCTGTGCGCAGACGTGGAATAGAAAACAATAATGGACGATCACTAGTGTAACTTTACAATGAATTGCCATGAATGAAAAATAATGGAGTCTCAGTAAAAAAAAAAATAGTGTAGGTCACCAGGACACTTTGTACCTTACTCAAGGGTTGACGGTAATAATTTGTCGTGTTCTGGGATAAAAATTGTTTCACTAATTACTTTTTATAAAATCACGTCTAAGCAAATAATTGGATAATTGGTTTCATTTAAAAAAAAAAACAACAACAAAAAAAACAAACTATAATTCTGTGAATGTATTTCGCATTCGCTGCTGATTTTAATATGGTAACCATGTTATATGAGATAATCATCAGACAGAAAAAAAACCCCCGATGAAATTGCAAGACACGAATCAGCTGCAAATTGCAAAGACATTCAAAAGCACCGAGATGTCACTGCCCCAAATTATTGATTATCTAAATAGCTTATCAAAAGATTAACTTGATATTTCAAAGTCAAAATATAAGAAACTTGTGCTTTACAAAAGCATTTATAAGTATTAAAATATTACGAATATACGTATCAGACAGTCCAATTCATTGAATACCTAAAGTTTCTGTGTAGTATTAGGTAAAGTTTTAAAACCTAGCTCTAATTGTATAAGTATACACATTATAAGAATTTTAAGTAACTCTTTACATCATGATCATGATCTGAAATATGTTTTTCCTGTTGATAAGATTTATCACTTGGGAACGTAAGTCAATCTGAATTTTAGCTTTAAGAAAAATGTTTACCAATAGAAACCCTGCTTATACATGAAATATGTACGTTCAAAGCAAATGTTAGATTTAAATAATTTTTACTGTTTAATTTTTAGCATTTATTTATCTCTTAAGGTAGATGCTCAGTTTATATCTATAAACAAATTCATACTGTCTAGAAATTTCGCCCAGGTGCCATCTGATCCCGTTGCGATTAATTAGAATACAATGACTGACCAGCGGTCAGTTGATGGTCGGAGAATAGCTCAGACAGAGTGACAGGCGGGGTGTTTACATTTCCCCGCAGCACGCGCGCTTTGTTTGCGTGTCAGGACTCGATACTTCTAGTGCGGCTAACAGATTTCGATAGTGCGTAATTTTCCATATGTGATAATACTTCAGTGGACCACCTCCGTGGGGTGGGTTAGAATTCGAGACAAAATTTTTAATAGCAATCGTCCATAATTGGCTTAAAATTGGGAGTGATACACAACACATTTGAATTTCCTGTGAGCCCCTATTTTTATACATGCATCCGGCGCCAAAATATTTACAGTTGGGTTGATGTATGTAATATATTCATTCACCAATGTTTGTATGTAAATATTTGTATATATACTGAATACAATATATGGAACTGTACATTTTTTCTTTTTAATTTTTGTCGTACTTATCGTTGTACTCGTATGTATTCAGATTCCAGTGAGAAACACATTTCCACGATTAGGGTATTCGAAAGAGACCGTTAATTAAAGAAAATTTGCGTTTTCAACCTCTAACGCCATAAAAATGGTTCTTAAATTACAGATTTCTTGGATAGCAAAAGAAAATTCAGAGATGAATTATATATCATTATAGACCGTGGATTCAGCCCACTGGGTAAAAAAATTTCCATATCAAATGAGATTTTAGGGAAACGCTTTCCCGGTTAACCATTGATTTAAAACAAGTATTGTTTCAATATTTGTTCATTCATTACGGAAATTTGTCAAATTTTCTTTCCGTAGACTAAATCAGACAGTTGCATTATCAGCTAAAAGCCTTCTCGTCGAAAGGAAAATTGGTAAATTAGGTCCACGATTGAGCATCTAACACGAAGAATTAGGACCAATATTGATCACATCAGATCTATGGAGTTCAGATTTAGCCTCAGGGGTAAGATAAGACGAACACGTAGTTTTAGAGAAACTCATGTCAAGTATAACGACAACATCATGCTACACCTCAGACCTACTTCACTGGATTCCATGGTTTTGGGGTTTTTTGTTTTTGTTTTTGTTTTTTTTTTTTTTGGGGGGGGGGGGGGGGGGGGCTCTTTGTTCTTTTTTCTTTGCTGTTGTAATTTGCAAACATTTACTATCATTGTTTTAACTGTCAAAATTTCAACTCATTATATGATATACTACTACGATTATGTTGTACTACATGAAAATTATATTGTGTTTCTTTTTTCTTTCTTTCTTTCGTATATTGCACATAAGCAAATTATATTTTGACCTTTGATATCATTGTATTTCATTTCTTGAACATTTTTCTGTCATTGATTATCATAGGAGAGGGCGTTTGAAGTTTTAAGAACTTGTGCCCAATTATTTTGATGTGACATCAAGACAATAAAATATGTTCAAATCAAATGAATTACAAAATGTAGAAATTTATTTACTTATTTTGCGGAAGATGATATTCTTTGTAAATTGATATGTACTTAAATTGTTCTTTCCATCTCATAATATCGAAATGGTTTAAAATTATTAGCGCAACCATTTCTTTAAATTACACAATTCAAAGATCGCACCTCAAACTGAAGGATCTGTTTACGTACTTGGTGTTCTTCAAATGCGTCTTTAGCATATTTAGTTCAAAATATTAATTACTAAGAACATGAAAATCATTCATGCATTTCTGAAAACTTTGCATATTTATTTTACATAAATCTTTAAGACTCATCCTAATTGTCTGAAAGATTTTAAGACTGTCCATTTCTACTCATTGCTGGTCTGTTTCCTTTCTTGTGTACGCCTGATGTACTATTACCTTTATCTTACTAGGTTATACGTTTACCATGTACATGTATATGAACCTTTGATGACTTTTTGTATATATCATGTTTGTACCTCACGTACCATTTAATATGATATATGAATTGGTAGCAAAGAAGTCGGGCAATAATGTTAGAATACTGCCACAATTCATTTTTCTATTGTCCGATATTTCAGCCAAAATCTTAAAACTTTGGACATTGCCTTTTATTAAACACGATGTAACCATTCTACAAAATGATATTGATTTACAGGGAATTCAATTTTTTTAACGTTACCGCAGTTAATTCAAGATGAATGGTAAAATTTGCGACGTCATAATTGCACTCAAGAGAATTGGTCTAAAGCACTTTTTATAATCTTTAGAAACATATCAATTATTGGGAATTAATTCAGATTTATGAGTAAAATATATCTAACCATACTCTATATCTGAATTACAAGTATACTTTGCTGTACATTATCGTTTTGGTTTGAACATATTCTATTGTACTGACTACATGCAAAAAGTTTGAACACAAGTTCTGACAACTTGTTAGATTCTCACTACATGACACCTGTCAATGATATAAATGCAATGAAAATATCAACTTATATAGACATAACTCATAATTCTTTATCATGGCGTATATTAAAGTTTTTATTATTATCATTTTAATAGTACGCAGGAAAAATAATCAAAAAAATCTACCAGATGTTTAGATATATGGGAAAATGCTCTCATCTCGATGATGTTAAATTGAATAACTTGGAGCAGATTTTTTAACAATCCATTTGTTGTATAATAATATTTACTATATATACAAAGAATAAGGTAAAAGAGTCCTCTAGTACACCACATGTACAATTAGAACTCTCAACAATATTTCTTATAATTTGATTATAGTTCAAAATACATTTATATCCAAGTTTAGTATGTATAATATTAAGTCATCTGTTTACATGACAAAAATAAGACGGGTTTTGTCTTGCTATGCATTGGATTACTTTCTGTAGCTGACTTGGTCATTTCATTATACCAAGAACAAAATATAAGGAAGAGTGTAGTCCTCCTAGGTGCGAGTATTGTATTTTGATCCTTTAATCCTGCTAGAAGGAAAATGTTTTTCAAATAATCGGGTACTAAATTGTGATGAGCTTTATATAGTGTACATAATTTTGCGATTTTACCGCAAATGTCGAAACATTGTTGCAATTATTTAACAGAGAAAATTGAAGTTGAATGGTAAAATTTGCGACATCACGTTTGCACACAAACATGGGAATTGGCCCAAAACACATTTTAAAGATTTATGGGTAAAATATTTTTCACTATATTCTTTCAGAATTACAAGTATACTTAGCTGGTGTCTGTGTACATGGTGGGTTCGGCTGGAATAGAAGCGTTCACGGAATGCTGAGACTTCCAATATTGCTCAGATCAGATCTATTGAAACAGTCAGTAATTGGTTTTTGCCAAATTTAACCACAGAGGTGAAAGTCTCAGGTCTTAAGAACCGAGTATCCGCATTAAGAGGGGCGCTAGCACAATAATATCTAAGTTTGGCACGAAAGCAAATACTGTGAACATAAATATTTTACATTTTTTCATCGTTATTGTCACTAATATGCACCAGGGCAACGTACAACGTGGTAGGATTTTTTTGTGTTTTTGTTGTTGTCTTGATTATAATGACAAACCTTTGCAAAGTACAACATATGTAGCGTCTAAGTGATACATTGCGTGATGTCACTGAACAATAACACGGCCGCACATAAATTATCAGTTCATTTGGAATCGTCGCATGGTGGTTTCGGGGGTGGGTTGTTTGTTTTTCTTTGTTTTGTTTTTGTTTGTTGGTTGTTGTTTTTTTTCTTTCTTTCTCATTTCTGTTCAAAAGCAATGTCACAAAATCACATCGTAATGTCGATCTCCTTTTAAGAAAAATAATGAATAAAAATTTCTTCAGATATTTTTAGTAGAGCTTATTTAAGAGCCGAGAGACATATTTCCTTTCGGCCCATCTGATTCATTTCTTGTATATTTCCCTACATAGCAATACTGTTAGTGCCAATTTTAATGTATCTACATGTATCTTGGTATCAAATGAAATATACCGTTATTGTACATATTTTAGAATCATACCCATGGCCTTCTGAATGTAATACGCTTACTGTGAAACATATTCATATATTCACATAGTCACCCGATATATACACTACAAATCAGTGAATAGCAACGTACAACGTGCTTACTTCTTGGGTTTGGTGGCAAAGTATGATTCAAGGAATCTTACAGGACGATAACATTTTTCCAACAATGGACGAATCGCTAACAGTTAATTTTAAGACCTGCAGGGATAAATGAAAAAGCGACGATGATATGTATGATATTCTGTACATCAGATGATGTATGATCCCGAAACGCATTAATTATACAAGATATAATCTCAGCAAAATACAACTCCATTGTACTAAATAACATTGTGTTTAAAACAAAATTGTTGGTCTGAGTTGGCTTTCTTTCAACACAAAATTAATTATGTTAAAATATCTTCCATTTGATAAAGCTGTTTGAATATGGGGGTCGGGGAACTTTTCTGTAAATTCTTCCCACTTTAAAATATAATTTTACATTTGTCATGAATAAGAATGAAAATAATCTGTGCGTGTAAACACTTTGATATTTAGTTATCCGACGATTTAGTAGACAACAACGTAGGATACGATAATTTCTATTTATGTCACCATTCAGTTTCGCAGCGAATATGTATGCGTATATACGGATGCGTAATCGCTAATGTTTACCAAACAAGCCTAATCACCCTAACCTACCCAATATAACTCAAAACATCACGAGAAAAGTGGAAACAAACGAGGATAAGTATGTATTCGATAATTTGGAACAATGAGACAAGAAGGTAATCAAATTCTGTTGTCGTAAACGGTCATACCTAATGATGGCAAGTGTCGCAAAACTTTGTAACACCACAATATTATAATAGAGTGTGATAATAGGACTCGTTAGGAGATTTGCGCCAACAACAATGAATCCCGCTGTGTTCACTGATTATCACAGATGGCCCCTATAATAACTATTGGTTATTTTTTCATTCAGTTGTGTTTGAGTACTAAAGAAAACTTCTATCACTTTCTACACAGTGCGAAATATCGTAACGCTTGCCATTTTCCCACAACTTTTCGTATTCAATTGACAATACCTTAGAAAGATGCATGTATGTAGATATATGCTAACTCTATCTATAAGTATTACATTAAAGTATAATTCAAAATAGATTTTTTTTTAGTTTAAGAAATGTATCATTCATTATAAAAGACCATCAAAGGTTTACAATGAATAAGGATTGAACCTAGGTATAAATATTCTTCCATCAGATCAAGGTATATTATCATAAGTACACACAATCATTTATATCGGACCATTGTTAAATACATTAAATTCATTTACAAAGAAAGAAAATAAGAGAGATTGCAGACAAAATTTAAAATACGCTATACCTAGAAAGCATGATATTTTTTCAAATGTGTAGAATTACATATATATGCAAATCTCTTCCAATTAAATGTCGACTCCTTGCATTATGTTACTTAAATTGAGTTGTGCGTACCGCCTTACATGTATTTAATTAGAATAGAAGTCTATTATGAATTCTGTAAGATGGTCTTTCATAAAAATCATTTATTTTTTCTCACGACTTAAAGGTTACAGGAAAAAGGCCTAGGCCACTGGAAGCGAAATTCCGAAATTTCTTGTGTATAGAATCTAAACTACAGTTTTCATCTAAAATTTGCCAAACTAGGGGGATATTACCTTGTTTGAAGACCTTGAAACATATTAACTTTCCAGATTATCGAATAAAGCAATTTGTTTTCAAATGTAATTTTTAAAAGTGGTCTTTACTCCATTTTTATGAAAAAAATTCTATTAAATGCAGAAATGTAATAAATTTATTTTCATAGTAATGAAATATTTTTTCAGTCAGGGCATTTAGGAGATGTGGTAAAGAAAAGTACGCACTAAAATTTCTTTTCCTAAAAAAAACCCCCAATATATCATAAAATCATATACCTGTATTGCAGCATTTTAAAACTCTAAATATCTTAATTGGAGATAAACTCAACAACAATTGATCAAAAATTAAAGAATATTTCTGTATTTCATAGCTTAAATTTCAGCATATTTCATCCAGATGACATTTCAATGTATTTTTTTTTAACAAAAGCGGTTTGATCTAACCTTAAAACAATACTTCGTAGTTAGCAGTTTGCCTTATCACAGCCATTAAAAGTATTTAGTTTCAGGTTTTTTTTTATTTCCGTGAGCCATAGAGTTCATTATATATATATATATATATAGAGAGAGAGAGAGAGAGAGAGAGAGATAGAGAGAGTATAAACGTAAATAATAAGATAATATTGCAGAATCGTATTATTGTATAACAATGAAATCATATGTATATAGTACATGTAAGAGCTTATATTACGACATTAAAGACTCCTGCTTCGAGATAATTATAAATAGCCGCGGGCAAAGCCCAGAATGTCGAAGTATCTACGCCCATGTTAGTTAAATCCCTGTCATCCTTATCAAATGGCAAGATCAAACCTAGAGTTCATGGCAAGAAGTATGTCATTTCTTTTTTCTTTTTTTTTTTTAAATTTAAATAACAGCCAATAAAATATTGATCAGCATAAGGTAGATCTAAACAGTATTTATTACAATACATTATATAAACTTCTTTTCATTTCCTCCCTCCTACCAGCATAAGGTAGATCTAAACAGTATTTATTACAATACATTATATAAACTTCTTTTCATTTCCTCCCTCCTACCTAATTGCGATGTTCTTTTGTTGTTACTTACAAATAATCATAGCGTAAACGAAAACTTTCTTTCTAGGAGATAAAACCCGATATTTTCAAAGACTTATGCATCATGAAAAGCGGCTTTTCGTCATTGGATTGGCTTAGTTACAGCACAAGCTGACCCTCTGAATGTCTGTCGTACGTTGCAGACTTATCTTGTCTTTTTGCGTGCTTCTCGAGATGTTGTCAATTTCACTACCCGTTATCTTCCAAAGCCAGGGAGCCTGTTTCTTTCATCGTTTGCCCTAAAACATGCAAAACTGATTTATTATACAGTAGTGCGATTTTTAATTAGATTTTTCCCCATCTCATCTTATATAATGATGTTATCTCGTGCTTGTAGCTGAAACTAAAAATGATACTATACTATTTACATTCTTGCCGTCAAATAAGATTAAGCTGCATTTGTCGTTAGTTTCAATATGAGTACTTCGTGATAATATGGATCAAAAAGCATAAAACTTGGAGAGATAAACCCCTATAACAAATGACAGTGTACAACAATTCGGACGCTCTTTGTTGAAAAATCGGATCAGGAATTAGAAGGTATTAAGTTAGAAATGTCGGATACTAACAGGTATTTTTTCGTGAGCATGACATTTTCCGGAATCGTTATTATGAAGGTAATATGTCCCTGGGACATAACAGCAGATTATCCGCAGAGATGTTTCAGCATTTTTAAGAACGTGATATGTTTTCTTGCACGCCCCTTTCCGATTACATCTTCAAAAAAAAATTACTGCAACCTAAGATTTAATTTGATAAAAGAATCAAAATTAGAAATACTCTAAAATTTATTTCAAGAACACAAACGGAATATACCATAAATCTTAAGCAGAATTAGTTTCACCTTTCAAACTTTTTCTTTATTTGCGTGACGTATACTCATCATTTTGATTCCACGGGTCTGTGGTGTCGGATATGAAACATGCGTGTTCGCAAATAAAGTTTCTGTTTTGCTAAGCAAAATCATTACGACAAGACCGATGGCTCTTTCATAAATCCGCGTGAAATAATTCGCTAAGTTTTGACAATGAATAATGAATAAATGCGCTGTTATTAGTTAAAGACCCTCTTAATCCGTTGCTTGAGGCTGTATGCAAGGGCAGCCATTTCTAGGGGAAAGTCCTATCTTTTATGTGATTTCACGTGTACCATTTTTCATTTAGTTCTTTTCTATCCTCTGCTAATTTGTACAGCGCTTCCGGTAATCATGTTCAAACAGAAGGATGCCACTTCCGGAATCTGACAGCTACGGAGTGTTCGTTAAAATAAAACCTAACCATTTAGGAGATATTTGCAATGTAAAAAACTGTGATTATTTCCCATATGAGGAAGTTTCGAGATCTCTAACGATTTTCGATTCTGATATAATGACTTTTAGACAAACGTTGCGATTTCGCGCTTTACAATTGAATTCATTAAATCGGCTGATGCATTGTCGGGAGTCCCCGTCAAAGCGTTCCGCGTAATGAAGTAAATTACGGTACGTCGGGCCAAGTGGCATTAGTGTGAATGGTCAATTTAAAATTTCCATGTCAGTACTTACATTGAATGATCAGGAGGTGATTTTTGAAGAATATGACACTGTGAACGTCACAATTTGATAGTGATTTGTTGTTAATTATTTTTATTACGAAAGATATTGTCAGTTGTATCATATCTGTCGTCATCGGAATAAAATCAATTCAGATTAAATGATTAAAACGATGAGGATATTTCAATGTATATTCAAAAGACATTTGATGGCTGCATTGATGTTCCAAAGCATGTTCTAGTACTCATTCCCCCTTTCTTTCTTATTTTTTCTTGGCCACTTTCAACATATCTGGGTTTTCAAAGTATTTCTATTCTACAAGAAATGGTAAGAATTACTCATAACCGTAAGTGTAATACTTCTTTGATAATGACATGTTTCAATCATTTTAGCCCAGCTGAGCTGAAATTCAACAAGCCATGTGATCAGAATATTACTGTTCGATCTGAATCTTACTGTCAGATGTATGCCCTCTGTCATATGTTAACTTTCTTTTCACAATTTTCCTCTTGAAGAACTACGCAAAATTCAGCCAAAGTTATCACAAAGTATCATTCTATAACTGTAGAACTTATTGTACTTGTGGTGGTTTTATTATTCAGTGTAGATAAAAGTATGTTTGAGTTCTGGCCAGTGGCACCGGGATGAGGCCGAATATATGTATATTTATAAAAGGGCCCTTGTTTCCATTGCTATATATCCCCCTCCCCAGCAAACAAACAACATTTATATTTCTTCCACATATCTCTCTTTGTAAAATAAAACTACAAAGACAGGCACTTTTATGTTCCAAATAACATTCCATACCAAGTGATTAAAGAGATTGTTTCACGATTTTCATCAAAAATTTTAATGATCAAAATTACTGTGTTTAAAATTAATGTGTTTGAAACATTTCACGAAAAAATTAAAGTTACGACTGGGCCTAATTGTAGTGAGTTTAATTATTATCCGTCGTGTAAACAACGATACGTTATTGTTTACAAAGTTTTGAAAATGTATGGTTATCGATCTAAGTGTACAATATATATCACATTTCAAGTATTCTTTAGGGAAAATGTACCATTTAAAAGTTGAATTTGTGTTTGTGAATGTAAATACGCTTCATGTACCCTTTGTACCATTCCATGGTTTAAGTGAAAAATATACTGAATTGAACGCAAAATTAGGATGTTTTAAATTATCAAATTAGCATTTCTCTAGTGTGTTTGTAAACATACATAAGACTCGAGTCTTTGTTTACATAACACAAAGTTAAGGTTAGAATATTGCTCTTATCCATGCATTAAGAAGATCCAAATTTTCGTTGTCAAAAAAAAAAGAAAGAAAGAAAAAAAGACATGAACCAGTCCTTGAAAATGAAGATCCATGTTACCTTCTAAGGAGATATAATCACCTCGGGGTATGACGTTCTCAAAGTCATGTAATATATGTATAATAATTGATAGAGCTACATGTGCAATTGCTATTAAATGACATTATATCCAGGACCGAAGAAGGTCTATAGAACATCTTCTTATCGAATATTTATCTAAAATTTGTCAAATATAAATATTCAGACCTTTAGAGATCTGTAGTATACATGTAGTCCAATATTGTTTCTTAGCTTCCGTGGGTCAAATATTGAACCATCTAATATTCCGAAGGGCATCAATGAAGTGAACTTTGTTGCACTCGAGCCTCTTATCATAATCCCGAGGGATGAACATGTGCCTATGGGATAATGACATAATTGTTATACTCGTACGTAGTTGGATGTTGTAGTGTCTATTGAAGAACTAATCAAAGGCCATAACAGGAAAGATGATAACCGCTAAAGGCACAATTATAAACACAGATATTGTCCTATCTTTTCAAACATATTGAAACGTCTTTAGTGCCATTATTCTAAATGTCAGGGACACGCTAGTCATTATGCAATGCTGATAGTACAGGTTGAAAAATCTTCTAGTATCCCCCATAATAAGAGTTTAAATGATTATGAATTCCAAAATATATTATAAATTCCAAAAAAAGGAAAGGGACTAAAAAATCAAACCAGTATTACAAACAAGAGTGTTCTGAGACGGCTTGAACGAACCTTCATATAGAGTCCCGAAATCTCCATGTCTGCTCAGACTGCCATTTTTCAAATCTATTTATGTCATGTTGTCCACAGATTGTATGACAATGCATTGTTTACTAGAACTATACAGATCGTAGTCTGAAAGTATTTACTTTAAAAGTGATTGTACAATAAATGTACTTGGTATGAAACATAATGGAACATGATGTGACATTTCCTACCCAGAGTTCCGTGCTCTACGGGCACTACACTGTTGTCAACGGCTTTTTACAGAAATCTTGTAAAAGATTCTAATATGCATCATTTATGTTGTGGACAAAATATTTAGTCATATTATGAAATGCTTTTGGTGAATTAAATTGATGTTTACTGTAATTTGTTTAAAATCGCTGTTTTCTGGTCCTGAATTTCGAACTATTTGAAGTCTTCGTAATATGCGTATGGATGTAGGACATTCACGTGGTGGAAATGTGATGCAAACAAGAAATCGAAAGTAAAAGAGGCTGTAAAAAATTATTGGGAGTATCCATCTTACTACAATCACACAATATATATACATTTGATATATATATATATATATATATATATATATATATATATATATCATAAGTTAATTCAAGCAATTTCGATAGTACTATCTCGAATAAAAATCATTGATAACAGGGCAGGGAGAGTAGTATTTACTGTGAATAACGGGTGTTAGGGTTGATATAAGTAGTTTCATGAAATCGCGTTAGAAAGTTATTTCTTATATTAATCTACTTTCATTTTATTTCTGTCGGAATTAAAATACACGTACTTTCTTTAGAGGGTAATTTTGCATATTTACACGCACTCTTTACAACTGTAGCGCGATCATGAGGAAATGACAATCACTACGATGTTTTGTTTGTTTTACGTACAGGCACTTGGGGCATGGATCATGATCATTCTACATACCCCCCCCCCCCCCCCCCCCCCCCCATTTTATTACTCTATTTTTTTCTGATCTGAAATAGACACACTAATTTTTTAATATTCATATTTTGTAAATATGTATTAAAGATCACCCAAATACATGTATGTTAAGTTTCGTCTCTGTTACGTATTAACAAAAATTACTTATGAGTAATTATAAGAAGAGAAGGCATGCTCTTTTCACGTCGTCTGCCTCACATGGTTCAAACTTCGCCTGATTTTTCACTTACAGCAAGTCAAAACATTGTATGTGCATATATCAATATATTGGTTAGACATTCTTCTTTACTTTCGTGTTTCCGTTATATTCTTAAAACTCGCAGATATTTAATTACATCAATCAAATCACTCATAATTTGAGTCAATTTCGTTGCTGAGCATCAGCCGGCCCGGATAAGCAGGAACGATAACCCAGACTACTGTTCCGAATGATATTAAACACACGATGACACACGAAGCTTCTGAGAGAGAATCTCGAATTTGCTTAGAGATCAGTGGCGAATTTAAGGGTTTTCTCTCTCCCCCCCCCCCCCCCCCCCCCCCCATAAATTTTCAGATTAAAGCAATACAAGTTGTAACTGACAGTATTTGTCAACTATCCAATTATGCACCAATTAACAATTAACGGTATAATTAGTATAATCCCCAAGATCTGAAGTTCGAAATTCAGCAATATAAACCATGGGAATAGCCTACAATAAGCTTTTATTATAAAACACCATTGCGTCGTATACACGGATGATTGCCGAACATAATCGGGTTGCTGAGACCGAGATCATACAAAGATGGAGACCAACGTGAAAACTATACATTGCGTTCGTTTTAAAATATTGCAACGGGACAAGATGAATGGGTTTAAGTATTGTAAGTGTAAGAAAGTAATTATATTACGCAAATGTACCACTGAAGTGAAATTTTGACAATGATTATATTGTAAAATTCGTATTTTAAAAATTGTTTACAAATCTGACACGTGCGCATTGCTTTTGCAAACTGGTGACGTCCGAGGTCAATGCACATTGGAGATTACGATCAGGAATTACTGTCAGGAAAACAATGAATCGACATTTTTTCCTTCATATTTACTCTGATTCTATGAAGTTATATATATTCAATCACAAATTTGTTATTATATTTATTCTTTTAGTTTTCAATCTGTTTACCCTCAGTTACAGCTTGTATTGCTTTAGAAAAAATTAAACAATCAATTTTTTTTCACCCTTAGAGAAATAAATGACAAGATATTTTGATTTATTGTTACTTTTATTGGGAGAAGTTATATTTTATTATAAAACTTAAAATGTGTATCATTTTATTAATTTCACCTTATTAAATGACAGAAAATAGTAAAAATGCGCTATATGATTACATATGAGGTCTACATATTTCAAGCCTTATAAAATTAATACAAGATCCAGAATCATCCGAAGGCTGGGCCCCAATCAAGGCTTCATCCTGGATCCACTGGGGGCCTTAAGGCGGTCCCCAGACCCCATGCCTCATGAAATTGTGCCTCCTCCCCCGGCCTAATTTTAATTCCTGGACCCGCCCCTGGAGATAATTTGATCCTGATATTCAATCTTGGAAAAGAGGCATTTTTAAAAAGATGACAAGAAAATCATTATGCCAAGAAATGATTCTTTGAAATTTATCATCAGAATAAAATAAAGAGCATTCAAATCTCGCCATGCTTTGAGAGTACTGCGCGTTTGTTAAAACTAAGCATATTCGAGAATTCTCCATCGGAAGCTTCTGGTATCATCGTGTACTTAATGTCATTCCGAAGTGTAGTCTGGGTTATCGTTCCTGCACATCCGGGCCGGCTGATGCTCAGCAACGAAATTGACTCAAATTGTGAGTGAGTTGATTGATGTAATTAAATATCTGCGAGTTTTAAGAATATAACGGAAACACGAAAGTAAAGAAGAATGTCTAACCAATATATTGATATATACACATCCAATGTTTTGACTTGCTGTAAGTGAAAAATCAGGCGAAGTTTGAACCATGTGAGGCAGACGACGTGAAAAGAGTTGCATGCCTTCTCTTCTTATAATTACTTATAACGTAATTTTTGCTAATACATGAAAGAGACGAAAATAACATATTTGGGTGATCTTTAATGCATGTTTACAAAATATAATTATAAAAAAATAGTGTGTCTATTTCAGATCAGAAAAAAATAGAGTGATAAGATGGGGGGGGGGGGGGGGGTGGGGGGGGGGGGGGTGGGGAGGGGGGTATGTGGAATGATCATGATTCCATGCCCCAAGTGCCTGCAAATTTTTCTCTCTGATGAGACGTCACCAACAGCATGTGAAATATCGCAAATTTAGACTACAGGCAATTATATCGCTTGGGTTCGAATTTACTACCATAGATTGATTGATTGATTGATTATATGTTGTTTAACGTCACCATCGCCGGTGAAGGGATGCAAAATTTAGGCCTATGCTCGGCGCTCAGGGCCTTTGAACAGGGAGGAATCTTTATCGTGCCACACCTGCTATGATACGGGACCTCGGTTTTTGCGGTCTCATCTGAAGGACCGCCCCATATTTAGTCGCTTCTTACGACAAGCAAAGGGTGCTGAGGATCTATCCCCCCGGGGATACTATCATAGAGTAAAGGTGTAAAACTTTAAATATAGTGTATCCAAGTTCGCCGATGAAAAAATAACATTCCAAATGGTATAAAATTTTACTTTTTATTCCAGTAATCAATCTACATTTCTATCAAAATTTTCCCCAAGATTCCACATACTTCCCAAGATATGCAGAATCTGTTCAGAATAATGCTTATTACTTACCTGGGTCCTGGCACTGTACCACTTAACAAATGTGTGCGAATTGCAACAAGCAATTACATAAAATGTGCAACATTAGAAATCATGTTTAATTTCTTACCTTATTCATAAACTGATGTTCATAATAGCTTCATGTGATTGAAAATTGTAAAATCGTCTTCACTTTCCCTTATCATGACCCCTTGGGGATCCGAGTTGTAAGGATAGTTCCTGCAGTCCTTAACCGGCAATGGTGGCGTCTCCGTATGAGTGAGAGAATCTCGAGCGGGACGTTAAACAATACACAATCAATCAATTAATCCCTTAGCATGTAACCAGTTTGACCGCTGCCACTACTCACCCAAAAAGACTATATTATTATAAAATATCAAACACATGTTTTGATATAGTATGGATGAAAATAAACATAATAAGAATTGTGTATCTTTATAAAGATCTGTTATTAACATAATGTATGCACTGTATTGAATTATTATTATTTGAGTCTCTTAATCGTTTTTGATCCCTAAATCCTTTTTGGGTAAATAAAGGAGCCGGTCAAGTGAAAGTTTTACAATTTTCTGTCACTTGGAGCTATTACGGAAATTCAGGAAATTAGTTAATTCGAACCCACGATATAATTGCCTGTGATTTAGACCTATGCCTAGCTCTCAGGTCCGCTCTCTAATGTGACATCGCTTTCGATTTTAAGGACATATACGAAAGACCCGTAACACTTACGTGTAGTTAAATCAATACCAATGTTTGACGCTATGGCACAAGCAGGTCTCGAACTCACCACCTCCCGGTTACGAACTGAACACTATACCACTTAGCTACTGCGACCAATTCATTACAATTGTAATGGTAAATGTAAATGAATACGACTGAACACAAATAATTTTCTATCCACATAACGTAAGATTATTTTAGTTAGATAAATGACTTGGGACTGAATAACATTAATGAAATGGTCACCGCCCATGAGAAAAAAACTGCCTGATAATATTTGCATTTCTCTCTCGATTAATTAGATTTAATCCCTATACTCTGGGTGGAGAAATCAGTAGATGATTTGCTGATCATGAGAGAATTTTCATCGATAGTATATTTATGTAGATATTATGACATAATGGGCTTTTGTGGCTATTCTGCGGTCTGAATTATTTCATCTTCATCCTCTTGCTAAAAATGATTAATTTTATCTTCAGTTTGTAAAGATAATTTGTAGTGCTATCGAAGTATATGAAAATGTAGAGATTCGAATTGTTTGTGAACATGATTTCCAGTTCTGAATGACACATTTGCGCTTGTTATGTATTGTCGTATTGTATTTTTGAAACATCACTAGGCTTAATAATAAACAAGATAACATTTGAAATATATATATATATATATATATATATATATATATATATATATATATATATATATATATATCAAAGCCGATTCTTCGGGACTATAAAGCTATTATAATTCCGGAGAATTAATGAAACTTGTAGAGTATACTTAATCGGCTTTGTGATATTTTTATAATACTACTAGTGTATAATTTTCTATGCTTATTTCTGGATCACACACACACACACACACACACACACACACACACACACACACACACACACACACACACATTTTTTATTCTATTCACATGTATAACGTATGTTCACATATATTTTATTATATTATCTGTAAAGCGCTTTAGAAGACGCAGGTCAATAGAGCGCTATATAAATCTATTGAATTACAATTACAATCACACACACACACACACACACACACACACACACACACACACACATTACATTCTTATATATAGATATGCATCACTTTTGCTACTATTGTAGAATGGTACAAGTATTTATCTTGCCAACTCGATAAATTCATTTCTTTAATATTCTTTTTGTGTTTACTGGTATAGTTTGTATCAATCCTAGACTGTAGCTTATATTGAGATTTCAAACACAGCTTTGGATATTCACATCCAGTTAAACTTTGTCTAAGTCAACATATATGCAAATATGTCTTGGAGTATACCAAATTTGAAAAATGCGTTATCGAATAGTGTCTCTGATTTTTCCCCCCATCATTGTGATACAGAAAATGAGAAAGTGCTACCGTTGTAAACAGTTTTTGCGCGAATCTTTTTGACACGCTGGGAAAACGGGGGAAAGTTGCTCAAGTTTTTATCTTGTCATTGCAGAGAAGAGCAAAGCAGACAGGGGGATGCGACTTTGTCAATAGTGCCAGAGGCTCTAATTGACCATGTGGGGACGGTTCGCAGGACGACCCGCCGATAAACGTGTATAATTACCCGAGCGTAAGCCAAGTACCTTTCATACGTCAATGAACCACTTGCGGAGTAATACATCACTTTTTTCTGAAGTTTCAACACGGGTGGTATTAAATTCGCAACTTGCGCGTTGTCATTATAATTGAGAGGCTGACGGATTTCTTTTTTGATACCCTTTTTATCCCAATAGTAAGTGTTATTTATAAACAACTTTTTTATACTCTTTGTACACAGCCTTTGGGTTCGACATTGTATTTTTACGCGTTCTGGTCTAAGGCAAATAAAAGACACGTCTTTATTGTGAAATAGAACTGGATTTTGATGAGAGTCATTTGATACATCAACACATTGTCTGAAAAATCAAAACAGAGACAGTCGATTTAAGTCAAGAATTCTTCTGCTTCATTTGGACTGAATTAACCTCTCAATTCTTGCGAAAACTAATAACATGTTATCAGTAATAGCTCTTTAAATTTCATCGACCAGATTAAAAAAAATAATTTATAACTAATTTAAGATTTTTTTCCATGCAGTAACGGTTAGAAGTGTGTTTTTTTATATAACGTGCAACTAATTTTAGTCCGTTGGGTAGGAATATTTAAAACTGAAGAATTTTCAGAACAGCCACAAGCGCATTCAAATATCACCACCTTGGTATCAAACGATTCACGATTCACATTTCATAAATTCAGTATTTCAGTTTAATATTTATTTCTCTCTTCTGCATATTTTGGCAGAAAAATAATACGGTTTCAACACTTTTGTCAAAAATGTCATATGTCACCGACGGTAATTCGAGTAGTGTAGAGAACGAACGTAATAGCGGTATTTGAACAAACTGCGAGAAATCATCAAAATTTCCCACTTGCTACCCAAAACTCTCTGGGTATTTGGCAAGTCCTACAGACCGACCACTTTTGCGACAACTGAATGACAATTCGTTATTGATCATCCCCACATGGCGCACTGAGCTTCAGGTATATTGTTTCCTGTAGGGCAAGGGTGTTCTGGTAAAGGGAAACATTGGGTGTCCCATCACCTCCAATTAGGACAAATTAAGCGCTGAATGAACACTCTGTGTAGTTCTCAATGCTTGAGTAGAGATTGAATTTGCTATATATGAATCAAGTAAATGTGCTGGTGGTCTGTAGTTTCAATAAAACATTTGAGTAATGTTTTTCAATTTTAGAAACCATCTCAAGTTTGTTGTGATTATTTGGCAACTTAATGGTATCAGATGTCTATTTCTTTTTAAGAATATTCTTTAATCAAAAAGTTATATATATCAAAAAAAGATATTTCTACTTCTTTTACATTTGTGCTGCTAAAATCTGTTCATCGGGACTAATGTAGATACAAAGTTTATGCTTACCTTGTTTGTAATTAACGTTTCTCTTTTAAAAGTAAACCCACTGAAAATAGACCATTTTTTCGTAAACAAGTCAATTTAGGATGGACATTTGCTTGAGTAATTTTTTGTCATTGTTAAGTGTAGACAGTGACGTTTTACGCTGTAAGTTACAGGGGACTGTAATTGACACGTGCAGCTTGACCTGTTATTTGCATCATCAATGAAAAACCTTACGTGCAATACGTGTAAACAAACAAATGACATTTGTAATCACAAAAAGAAACGAAGCTAGTAGATATCAATGGGTTATACGTGACGACAAAATATTTAAGGTTTCGAATAGTTTTGCTCACAGACAACACTGATCATTATTTTACAAAATAATACAGTAACTTTTCAAAGCAATTTACACAAGTATCAATATTTAGATATACATGTACATATATAATTTGTGTTTTGTTAGTGGCGTAAATATTTATCTGCTATTAAATATATAATTGATTCTAAGATAGTCTGTATATTTCAATACCAACTTTATAATTAATCAAGAAATATTTCTTCAGCATTTTCTGAACTGACTGATATGAAAACGATTTATTTACTTTTCTCTTTATTATTAGGTGATTTGGCATTGATCAAAAAGTAAAAATTTGAGAATACATTTGAAAAAAAAATCAACAAAATATGTACTTACACTATCATTTAAAAGAGAAATAGATTATCCAAGGTATTCAAAATTTATTTCGATTTCATGAGAAAGATTAAATAACTGTCTGGGAAAACGTCGTAGTGTACCGCATCATTCTTCATCGAGTTATAGATTTTTCGATTGCGCTAATTACGCTGAGGCTACGCCACATCGCACTGCAATTGGTCAATCGCTCGGTGTCGTCTTTCAGTCAATCGCACTAATCATGAATATTCATGTAGCAGGAACCAATAGTGTGGTACAAAGTTTGTATTGGAGAAAATAATTCTAAAATTGTGTGTATAAAGTTTGTAAGCAACATATTAATGAACCAAAGGCGAATTTGTCATACAAGAAACCACTCCTGGAGACATCACAGCTATGTGTAGTACTAATTCGAGTGCAGTGATGTTGCCCTACGGTCTCAAAGTACCTGTGTCAAATCCATATATACCCGGCTCACAAATGGCATTAGACCTCCAACGTGCTCAACAATTTTACGACTACAGCGCAAGAATGCACTATGGACTGCGAGGTTATCCAAACGCCCTTGGACTGACTTCGTACCAAACACATCCGTCCGTCGACCATTATCTTCAACATTATTTGTATAAAGACCCCAGAATCCGATATCTGCATGAGGAACCTAAACCCAATCACAGTTACATTGGACTTATTGCCATGGCTATCTTAAGTTCGCGGGACAAAAAACTGGTGCTTTCTGACATTTACCAGTGGATATTGGACAATTATCCATATTTCCGTACCCGAGGTCCCGGTTGGAGGAACAGCATCCGCCATAACCTTTCTCTGAATGATTGCTTCATAAAATCTGGAAGAAGTGCCAATGGCAAAGGACACTACTGGGCCATCCACCCAGCAAACATCGAGGACTTCCAGAAAGGCGATTTTCGTCGTAGACGAGCTCAGCGCAGAGTCAGGCGACACATGGGCTTGGCCGTACCCGATGACGATGAAAGCCCTGTACCCTCTCCATCTGAATCAAATTGGCCAGAAAACGAAGATGCTGAAATGCCGAAAAAATCTTTCATCGAAAAGTTTCAAAACGCAGATGAGGATTGCTTGGATATAACAAATGATACCGACAATTCTCTGCCATTATCTGAAGAAATAGGAAATCCCGTAGAAAGAAAACAAGAACGAGACATTTTGAATACGAAAGTGATTGAATGCGGGATCCTTTCTCCCAAGAAGAAAAGAAATTTTGATATGGACAGTTTATTAGCTCCCGACGATGAAGTAAAGCGTCAGAAAATTGACGATGACCAGGTACCATGTCTCGAACAAATAGACAGTATGGAAGAGGACAATATAGATGTCGTAACGGAATCGAAGATTTCACAGAACTGCCAGCTTGTTTCAGAGAGCAACAATGAGAAGGAGAATGTACTAGATTTATCCTCTCAGAAAGGGGAGCTGAATGAACAAAAATCGTCAGCAATTCATCAGGACAAGGATGCATCTTTACTTGAAAATAACGGACATGTTTTCAGCTCAAGTTTACGTGGAATTTCATCCATTAATCCACAGAGTTCGAACGTTCTCCTGGGATCTACAGATTCATGGAACTCCCTTCATCCTTATTTTCCAGCTTTTCCCGTCATGGGAATTAAAAACGGACTTCAACATTCGCTTTTACTCTCAAAAAGAATCTCTCAAATTCAACAAAATCATTTGAGTGCACATTTTCCCTATCGTCTGCCAACGGATAGGAGCAGTCGACACCCCGACATGAATCTGAGCAGACAGATGACAAACTGAACTGATTTCTTGTGTGTGCTTTTATCCTTAACAAAGCACTTTTGTTAATTTACAAAAGTGAAGCAGGTATTGTAAATACTAATTTCGCATACTTCGATGTTTTCTTTCTTGTTGTAATATGCCAGTTCTTATCAAAATGAAAGATAAACGATAAATAATATCAATGTAAATATTTACATTTGTAAATATTGTGTATCATTCATTATTTTTACGAATAGTTGTTATTTTGTTATTTGTATAGACTTTAAAGAAATAAAAAGAAGGGTTTTATTGCTGTTCTAAATGCACACTTGGTGGCCGATGACACGGATATATATATATATATATATATATATATATATATATATATATATATAATGTATTAAAAGGAGTTCAGTTAACGGAATTTGAATGCGGTTGATTTATTTATCATAATTCTATGTCATTCTGATAGATGAAATGAATTTGAAAAATATTTTATATCATTGTATGAGAAACATCTATTATACTAGTTAGATATTGAACGAAGTTGTATAAAATTTTCAGAAATAAAGGAAAATAGGTAATTGAAAAAAATTACAATACAGAGAATAAATAATTTGCAAATATTTGTTTCCAATAAGAGGATGCATGTTGGTAGCATCTCCATGTTACTGAATGAGTCTTTTAATTGCTTACCTCCGTGAGGACATTTTCTGCAGATGATGTTAGTATTATTTTTACTTAATTTATCAAATTGATATTTTTATTTGATGATGGGAAAGACACATTTCTACACCTATTACTTTGTTTCACTACAGAAAATAAAAATAAAATCGCAATATATTGAATATGCATTCCGTCTTTACGGTAAGTAAAGTGCGTTAAATACACGAATACACGTGTTTTCTTGATGGATGAATATCATAACTGAAAATTCAGTATTTCTGTTTTCTTTCTTTTTTCTACCTATTTCTTTCCTATTATTGACGGGTTTTTTTTATTGCTTTTATTGACTGCTTTAAGCATTGCTTTAAACTGGTACTTTTTGTTTGTTTGTTTGTTTGGTTTTTTTTTTGATTTTTTTGTTTTTTGGGTTTTTTTTAATCTCCAGTAAAGCATTGCCACACATTGTAAATACCTTGTCCGTATTCGTTCGCTGAACCTGGATTTTGTCAATTTGATATTGGTACAAAACAATGTAGTTTGGAGCTATTTCAAAGAAATAAATAAAACTTTCGAATTGCATCGCTTTAATTTTTATTACACCATCTCGTTTTAATATTTGGTTATAGTTGCTTTTATGTCTTCCAGATCAGAAACGATTTCAAATTGCATGCATACATTAAAGCGTACACCACAAATCTTTATTGTCCAAAGGCAACTGATTGGAGTTTATTTTGAGTGACAACTGATTGAGGCGGTTTAGTAGAGTGTCTTTCCACAAGTTTGAAAAATAAAATTTGATACTAAATGTCTGTTACAAATGGATATATTTGTGAAGATATTGTCATAACAACGCCAGTTATTACACCATTTTTACAATTCTCACTTTAGGAATTTCGTATTGAACCTACGCATTAATTAGCAGCATCACAAACCAAGTAGATACATACACTGAAAAGAATTGGGTACATTCTATAATACTTACATTTCCAATGTTTTTGCTTTTGATATCTTTACCATTTGTAATGATAGTCATTTCCTCGTGAATGCGATGAAGGTGTGAACAATGCGAGGATGAATCTGATAGATATAATACGTGTATTTCAACTGGTGGAGATTCCAACAGAAGTGAAAATAGAATGTAAATATCAGAAATAAAATTCATTTTTGAAAATACGCGAGAGCATAAACTGCAATACTTCACACTGGCATACTTTATAGTGCTTCAATAAGTATGGTGATGTAAAGTGTGTCACGCTCTATGCTCCCATGCAGTTTATGAAAAAATAAAAAACAGAATTTATTTCTTAAACGTATAATCTATACTATTAAATGTAAAATCTGTACTGCGCTCTACTCGAAAGGACGTAAGTCCTTTCCCCTCATTAAAACTTTCTACGTTTTCCGAATATGTAAATGATTGTAGAAGGACGATCTAGGAGAGGCTACGGAACACTAAGCAATCTTGTTAGCTGCTGGATGTGGTTTATATTAGAGTGTCTTTAAAAAAGGAATTAGAAACTGCGTATTTACTCTTAAATTTCTTTTTTTTTTTTTTAAATTTGAAATAATACCTTAACCGTCATCCCCTTGGGAATGGAACAAACTGAGGCTGCCAATACATTCCAATATGCTTTAATATGTTTCAAACGATGCTATTTTTTCAACGTGTCCACTCATACGCTGGTTACATTTATCTGTAATTATCCCACGGTTATTGCAAAGTCAAAGGAATGCCGCGGTCATCATTCTGCGATACATCTTCATACGTAATAACTTGATACACATCTCATCGGCACTTCGTGTTTTGCGACTACAACAATAAGTTGATAACTGATAGTTCAATTTTATAATCATAAAAATTTATCAATATATGTTGCAAAATAATTAAATCAATGACTGAATAACATTTGTCATTCAATATAAATCAATCGTCTGCAACCTGAGATCGATACACATGTAAACAAACATGGCGGTGCATAGATACGTTATCCCTCTTGCTCATATGTGTAGTTTTCTTGGATTGTGTATTCCAAGCTGTGGATATGATCAGTCAACATCAAACTAAATACTCGAGATATTTTTCAAATAGATCTAGTACACCCTACCATCTCACATTTTTTGTCAGCAAAAGCATGTAGGTGTAGCCCGTTTCGAAAACTGCCATGACGTCACTAAGTGACTAATACGAAGCGGTGTAGGTAACAATCGGTTGCATATTTCTGAGTCGTTGTAGAATAGAAATAAAGTTTTTGTTTTCGAGGATGATGCAGAATAACCTCCCCAGTCTCAGAATGTTGTTTGAAATATAAAAGACTCGGCTAATGCCTCAGCTTTTATATTTCAAAACAACATTTCTCGCCCACGGAAGTTATCCTGCAACAGCCATGAAAAAAAAAGAACTTTGTTTCCTGATAATGAAAATATATTTGCAACCGTTTATGTGTTTATTGACGGTATATTTTCCCTTCACCTTATAAACTTTAATTCTAACATTTGTTTTGCTCTCTTTGTTTTATAATCATACTACACTTTATAAAACACTTTGCCAAGTACAGATATTGTTACTAGTCTAATGTGAATGGAACATGTTATCCGTAGAATTATTGTATTATAATGGCTAATGACATGAGTGTAGATTTGTGGAATAAAAATAGCCAGCAACTTGTTTAAACCGCTATAAGCAGGACAAAAATGTACAAAAAATAAACTTTAAAAAATATACAAACGGAATACATACTGTTATTAAATTTTAGGGGGTCGGTTTCCTCAGAACAATTGTTGTGGGATCTAATTAAAAATTTAAAAAGATTTGCAAAAGACATCGATGTCCTTATGGCTTTACGTTTTTACATAGTTGACCATAATGTTATTTTTATTATAAATCTTGTCCTGTTTATCTTTATATAACTGTTTTCTGATATTTTCCCTAAATTTGTCAACTTTTCGTTCCGACACAGATTATAATCTAGTGATCATTCACTACCATACATTAACATGGGCGGAGTTCTGAGACGACCCCCTGTTAATTGCAACTTCCTCTAGAAACTGACATCGGGTTATTAACTTCCAAAAGTCAGGTCTAATGTACCAGAACACGCTGTGAGGGAAATATACGACTTATGATGAGCCGATTGGGATACAAAGAGTTGTGGACAATCCCCCAATGCGAGAGGCGGACCGAGAAACCTGGTCAGCATGATTTGTTCAATAATGTGGACTTCAGGAGGGTCGAATTCGAAAGTTTTCATTGACAGATGGAGAAATGATAGGTTTGTTGCAGGACTTGACTTGTTTTTTGTATTGTGGATGATACGGCACGAATAGAGAGGCGTGAATTAGAACAGATTGGGGTGTCTTGTCATGTTTTGAGTGTGCGTATGTCTGTTGGGGGTGTTTACCCCTCAGGTCATCAAAATTGTCCAATCACTCAAATCAAATGTATAATCACCTAAATTTATTTCTATGCATTCAGATTGTGAATGATAACTGTCCAAATCGTCAGTCACTGTTATCAGAGCATGTTGTATTGTCTCGTAGGTGACTGTATAATGTTTACATCTCCAATGTGTTTGCCTTTGTTATCTTTTTAGATTGTAATGACAGTCCATCTTCTCATGAAAACAATGTGCATATGAATCTAGAGAAATATAGTCCGTCTATTCTAACAGCTGAACATTCTAACAGAAATGGATGTAGAATTCAAATATTGTAAATATATTACTCTTTTGAAAGAAAATGACATCCTAGGAGCAAACAATAATGTGTCGCACGTACATGTACTTGTTGCAGTGACTCTTGCACCGTGGCCTTCGGACACTAGAGGACCGAGCCCGATGCTTATTCTTTAGATAATTAAACATACTTTTACTTGATTCAGAGTATGTATTGATACAGTGGTTCATATTTTTAAAATGATATTTTATACCATCATCACCCCCTTTCAGCGAAACATTCTGTATATTTCTTAGTTTAAATGATAAGTCACGCATTTTAAATTTTTTTTTTAAAACAAAAACCACAAATGTTCTTACACCAATGATAGTACCAGTGCTTCTTTGTTGTAAAGTGATTATTTAAAATTATTTCTTCCGTTTCCAGTTTTAAATTTTAAAAAATGTCATAATTCCAATGTTTTTTCTTGGAAATAGTTAAGAATGCGTAAAATTTTCAGAGCGGATTTGATGCTTGCATAAAAATTATCTTGTTATGTAGAAATATTTGTCTAATGATACAAAGAAATTTACAGGTATTTGACAATGATATTGAGAACCCATGTTACCGGAAACTATCATGAATTCAAGGAGGAGCCGATTGGTTGACGCGTTTTGGGGAAACGTGAAAAAGATAACGTTATGCACGATCAAAGGAAATTGTCAATATCTATCGTTCTATTTACTATATATTGGCATTTTACAACAATGACTCAAGGAATCTTTAAAACATTTATTGTGTAGTGTTAAGGAATCACTGTCTAGATGTAACTAATTTTAATGCAAAATAAGGCTGTCACGTGTACACGTGTAACCGGTAACGTTTCGTGTTTGGGCTGTAAACGTTTACAAAATCCCTAAACGTGTAAACGATGTCTTATATATGTGGCACAAATCTTGCAGGGTTCAAATTACAATCTAAATTATTTGAATAATTATTTCAAGTGAATAAAATTACCCCTTCCACTTCAGATGAAGAGATCGAATTATATCTATCTGAAAAAAGTGCGCCGACAAATACCAACCCACTCACTTGGTGGAAAACCAGTCGTATTAATTTTCCAAAATTAGCAAGTCTCGCAAAGGATTTGCTATGCACACCGGCAACGTCCGTTGCCTCTGAGCGCGTCTTTTCCACAGCGGATGGAACTGTTACAAAACTGCGCTCCTCCCTTGACGCTGAGAACGTGGACAAACTGATGTTTTTGAACAAAAGATTAAAACATAAAGTGAATTGCGCTGCACCGGCTGCACGTGAAGTCCATGTTAAAACCGAACCGACGGAAGAAGCCGCGGCACCAGCTCTGGCCTCTCTGGACAATCTAATGTGAAATCACTGAAATGAAAATTTGAAAAATGAAGTTTATTGTGAATTTGTGATCTGTATTGTGCAAATGTTGTACAGTGTGAATAAAATTGAATTCAATTTATATGCTATCCGGATATTTATGTTCGTGTATTTTATTCTGTCTTATATTTATACTCCGGAACGTCCGGTGACAATCTCTGCATCGTCCATAGAACGATGAAAACTGAAACACAAACATAATGGTCATTAATGGGTCTTAAAATTCTGTGCGTATTTTATTTTATTAAATTATACAACACTTCGTTTAAACGGTAACGTTTCGTTTACAATGCTTCGTTTAAACGTTTACAAAATTTTGTAAACGTGACAGCCTTAATGCAAAAGCTTAAAGTACAAATTGGTAGTTTTCAAAATTTGAAATATAATTCATTCAATGCTTTATCCCATTTGTGTCTCGCAATTTTTAAAAAAAATTAAATGTAACATCATAATTCATTAAAAACGTTCCTAAAAGTGCGCAGTCCCTAATCTGTCACTTACACCGGTTCATTTCATGTCGTA
Organism: Ostrea denselamellosa; assembly: GCA_024699665.1. Taxonomy (NCBI): domain Eukaryota; kingdom Metazoa; phylum Mollusca; class Bivalvia; order Ostreida; family Ostreidae; genus Ostrea; species Ostrea denselamellosa. The sequence continues at coordinate 14,430,569 of JAMZEH010000014.1, forward strand.
ATACTGTTTGTGCGGGGAGAATATGTTTAATGGACGTAAATCGAGACCCGGATTTGAAGTAATTGGTGCCTTTGGGTATTTCATGCAACGAAGATGAGAATTTTTAACTTGGTCAAACTGCTGACGGGAAAAAATGGTATATGTGTTTTGGTGGTAAATTTTGACCTGGTGTTCAAGGTTATGGAGACAATAAAGTGACTTTGTACCAAAATTCGAGCTCGAGCTGAGGATAGATTCCGAAAATCTGCGGATAACATCTTGGACGAACTTATGAAGAACGCGGAGTCGCCGAACACGAAGAAAAGTATGACCTTGGCCGTAAACGTGTTCAGCTTATGGCGCCAATCTAAAGAAATGATGCTCTGTTTCTCTGAATTCACCATATATGGTTGTCGAGATTTATTGTAGAAGACAGAAAACAAATCAAGGAGAGTGGAGATTTCCGTACTTGCCTAATGCGGGGATTTTGCGTCACATGCTTGATGCAGGGCTTTCACACAATTTTATGAAGGAAAAGGATGATCGGTTTCAGACATTTCGATGGGTGCTGGAAGAACATATAAAACAACGTTAGCATTTAAAGGCCTACTGATAAATATGAATTTGTTAATTTGCTGAATGTAAATTTTTGAATTTGAAGGTTATGGTGCTGAAGTACGACAAGAGGATCCTATAAGAGAAGACTACGCGGTTCAGCTAGGGTCATAGGGCAATCCAGTAGCGAGTCCTTATTTCATTGTCTTTTCGACAACTCCAAGCTGTCGGGGTGGACATCATGACCTGACTCGTAGCCCTGGGTGAAGATGATGGCAAGAATTATTATTATTATTCGACACAGATGAAGTCTTCGTTGAATACACGACTTACGTGAAAATCAATGATGAGGAAAAGTTCTGCAAGGACCCCATTGCAAATTGTCTGCAGCTTATTGGCGTTAACAAAATCAAAACCCAATGAAGAGTACGTATTCAAAGACTGAATTGTTGACCGATTTTATTGATCAATCCGGAAAATGAGTTAACGCTAAGTGGACTTTACGAAGAGATGACCAGAACACTGTAACCTAAATGGAGTATGAAAGTACAAAAGGGAATCTAACGAGCTTCTGAAGAATATCAACAATCTGCTGAACCCACTCAAGAAAGTTAAATGTGAAATTAAACCGAATGTGTTCGTTGTAAAGAAAATGTGTCCGTATGGTCTGCAATTGCATGCTTCCGATCTTCTCGATTGTTTTCCTCAGGAAATCCCATGGCGGCTCCATCTGGATAAGAATCTTATATACGTGTCCAAGTGCGATGTCGATATCGATAACATCAGGTCGATATTTTATCTATTTCTACATCACATTGTAATCTAAACAAATGGATACCATATACTAGACTGAGGGATATGTCGAAATCGAGAATATTATCTTATCGATATAATTTACTTGTTTGTATGACCGATTTTCTTTATAGATTGTTTTGGACGTAATGACCTCTGATTACTTATACCACTTGGAGAAAAAAAACCCCATTTGAATCAATATGATAGATATCGGTAAATGTGATATATATGAAATATTTTTCATGATAATAATCAATACAAATGGTTTGGACACACAAGTTCTCATACCTTACAAGATACTCGCCTTAAAACAAACAGATTATACAGATGCTTACGACTGTATATAATAATCACAAGTTTTTTGAAGAGTAAAAAGAAAATACTTATATGTAATTAATTTGATCCATTAAGAAGAAAATAATTAATTATTGACAGCATCTGTTAATGGATTTATCACCCCATAGTAATAGATGGGTATCAATTACATGAAAATAGTTTTAACATGTTGAGAGATGTTTCTTGGGGAATCCAAAGGCATGACTATTATCTACAACTTTGTCACATGTGATTATCACCTGACAGGTGAGGAACTTGTCTTTAATAAAAAAAAAAAAATACCCACGGGGTAAAATTCAATATTCTTTTAGGATCATTCTTTTTTACAGTATCATTTTTTTTTTCAAAGTTAAAATCATATAAAATCATAGATGAAAAAGTAGTTTCTAAGTCTGTAAATGATTGTTAGCGACACGGAGAAGTAAGAAATGTTGGGCGGTAGAAATTTCCTGTCTGGAATTAGTCAGACTTGCGTCATATAACCTGATTATTAATGCACAGTCAATCTATTTCATTCTATTAATTCATATTCTACTTTTGTAATAGATATTTAAATTGTTTATATTAGGGTAGTATATAAATAAATGATGCATGAAGGAAATGTATCATCGGCAAAATGAATTACTTCCGTCCTGACTATTTTGTATATAGAACTAGCATTCTTGTCGTCAAAGTTTTACATGGCATAACTCCCGATTATTTTAATGTTTTTTCAGTACGTTCACGAAATTAGCAGTAGACCTATTAGATTAAATCAGAGTAGTTCATTATGTATTCAGAGGGCAATAACACAATGTTTTAAAAGATCTTTTACAAGTTATTGAATAATATGCCAGATTTTTTAAAATATTAACCAACATTAGAAGCTTTTAAATCTGCTTATCTATGTTTTCAGTTTTATGTATATAGATAACGTATGTATGTAAAATAGCTCTATCTACTTGATTATAGAGTATGTGTCAGAACATTAGTGAATATAAAGATGAATATATAATTGGTACTTTTTCTATCAGTATACATAAAATAAGTATGTAGAAGTACTAGAGTCAGTGTGGGGAAATTATACAATGATACAATGAAATATGGTAACATATTATCTTAAACAAAACTGTGAGATCAATTGATTAGAGAGGATGATTTTCTTTTGCCATCACAGATGAACCATCAACAGCCATTATCTTCCCAGTCAGCGCGGTTTCAACAAGGAAACTCATTCAGTAGCGATTTCATCGTGTTTCTACCAGAGCAAAATCATATTTGCAAAATAATATTTGATATCATGTGAAATCATCCAGCTTTCGCTGTTTGCACGAGTACTTCATTGTTTTGTCATCAAACAATTTAGCAAGATGATTGAGAGACAATTACTTCAAATATGATTTTCATGTAGTTTTTTCAGAGTTATTGAATAAGAAGTGTTTCATTATATGTGTATTAAACATAGTAAAATTGTGAAATGTATTGATCCTTTCATTCTTTTGTCGGGTTGATGAAGTGTTAATATCAGGGCCATCGATTATTTCTTGTATTGTAAAGAAAATTAAGTTTTATATTGCAAAAAAAAAGATGGGAAGAGAGAAAAGAAAGAATTGTCAATGCGTATTAAATTGCAAAACAAGAAATTACTTTTTATATCTTAAGTCTTGGTGTACTATAAGAATAGATATAAAGCTTTTTGTTGCCCCAATACTCTCTTTATCCAGTTTGAAAAAAAATGTTTTAAATCAGATGTTTTGAATAACATATTTTCTTTGATCCACAAGGTGATTAGTCAGTAGTTCACAATATATTGACAAAATTGAAGCATTTGCCATTTTCGTTTTTGGGAAATTCACATTTGTGTTTCTTTATACAAAATATAGATTGAAATTGCTGTAAACTGCCTTTGAAGAATATGGATTTTTGTCATCGTTTCAATCTTCAGGATTAAATTTCGTTTGACAGTTAGCTATTAAAAATTAGTTTATGTAAACTTTCCCCAAACAAAACTAGAGTAATGAAAATTAAAACGAATTTTATTCAAATATTTATTTTCACATTGAAAGAAACTCGTTGAATAATAATATTGAAGTTTAATTTCTTATAGGAACTGAAAGCCATCAACTCCAATTAATAGACTTCTCTTAATGAGGGCTTTTACTGGCTTCATTTTTTCCGTAAAAAACACACCGTCCAAATGTCCTATTTGAATATGAATTTGCAACAATGAATAAGGCGGGAAGCAACGGTGAAAATGCATTAGACCATTTATGGAGTGGTTTTGAAGTTTGAGTCGAAGACTGTTATCATGAAAATATGTTTTGACAGTTCTCATTAGAAGTGTTTGTTTGCATTCAATTGAAAGCAAATATCATGTATATTTTCTAATGTACTCTTTATTTAAAGAGACTATTTCTTACACGCCTCTTCCATTGAGGACTTCTAGTTGGAAGAAAAACGACGACTGTGTGTGGTTTTCATGAGGGTATGTATCAAAAGCGGTTTGGTTGTACGAGTGCTCCGAAGTTCGGGGATTATTAAACATTGTATCTTTAAACAAATATTATAAACGGCATATCGATTTGAGAGAAAAAAATCCTTAAACATATTGCTGAACATTATGTTAACACAACTGTAAGAAACTCATTGATAGTCAAAAATATTTCTACGCCATGACCCATGTTGTAAATTGTGCTTTCCTGAATTTTTTTTCTTTTAAAAAATGAAATACCTCTATGAAAAACTTTTTTCAAATTTCATATTAGTGAACGTTTCGCATTTCTCTAACATAATTTGATAGATATGTATACAGAAACTGATGATTTGGGGGAGATGTATCCGGACGTCAATGTAATGGAACGAAACATTATTATACTATTTTTTTTTTTTTATTATACTATTTTTATATAGCGCCTTATCTAATTATATAATTACTCTAAAGCGCTTAACATATAAAACAAGGGCAATATAAAAACGAACATTATATAAATTGAAAGGTCACAAAAATAATAATCATCTAAAGTCGAAATGGGAGGTATTAGTAATTTTTTTGAAACATCACCAAATACCGTATGTTTGGTGTTATATATTGCGATACAATGTATTTTATTAATCATTATTCATGAATCATTATATATCATTTCTTTCATGTACTTTGAATACTAGTATTATATATCATTAACTTTGATTTACAGTGGGTTTTTTATGCATAAAACGTTACAGTGCTTTAATTATTTCTGATGAATTGAATATCAGGGAATTCTACAAAAAAAAAAAAATGTTTATTTTGGTGCTGTTAATGAAATGTTTTGAGGAAACTTTACAACCTTAACTAGAATGAAAATCTCTAATTTTTATACATTTCATACATGTAATCTAGCACTTATTCCTCTCACCTGAAGAAATTAACAAGCAAGAATTCTTAATGATTCTAAAGCTACTCATTCTGTTACCTAAAAAGATTGTGATAAAGTTCATTTATTTATACAGAGAAAAAAGAAACAAGCAAAGCAAGTTAAGACTTTATGCGAGTATTGCCGTGGCATACAGCAAGAAGTTTTTGGGATGCCATTCACAACTCATAAGGGCAATCCCACATAAATGCAAGAAGGTCTCACGTATAAACTAAAAACAGAATCTGCTTATACACCAATGATAACCATTAAACCAAATAGATTCTTATACAGACTTGTGATGAAAATCGATTTTGATCATATTATGAAAATGAAAACAGAATTAAGCTGGCAACAAAATTGCTGTTTCTTATATATACCAAATATTACTTATACGATAACACATGATGAAAGCTTATACCAAATATTACTTATACGATAACACATGATGAAAGCTTATACCAAATATTACTTATACGATAACACATGATGAAAGCTTATACCAAATATTACTTATACGATAACACATGATGAAAGCTTATAACCAAATATTACTTATACGATAACACATGATGAAAGTTTATACCAAATATTACTTATACGATAACACATGATGAAAGTTTATACCAAATATTACTTATACGATAACACATGATGAAAGCTTATACCAAATATTACTTATACGATAACACATGATGAAAGCTTATACCAAATATTACTTATACGATAACACATGATGAAAGCTTATACCAAATATTACTTATACGATAACACATGATGAAAGCTTATACCAAATATTACTTATACGATAACACATGATGAAAGCTTATAACCAAATATTACTTATACGATAACACATGGTGAAAGCTTATAACCAAATATTACTTATACGATAACACATGATGAAAGCTTATAACCAAATATTACTTATACGATAACACATGATGAAAGCTTATAACCAAATATTACTTATACGATAACACATGATGAAAGCTTATAACCAAATATTACTTATACGATAACACATGGTGAAAGCTTATAACCAAATATTACTTATACGATAACACATGATGAAAGCTTATACCAAATATTACTTATACGATAACACATGATGAAAGCTTATACCAAATATTACTTATACGATAACACATGATGAAAGCTTATTTTCATGCCACAAGTCAGCAAAACCCCTTTCTAAAAACGTTTCTTGACATTTATTTTGAAAATATCCTTTTTTCCAAAGACCCCTGTGTAAAATATTGCAATATTGAGTTCCATTATATCAGAATGTTACCAACATGCAAGATATATGTATTTATGTCAATATACAAGTTATCCATGCTGAAATGCGACTTAAGAGTACACGTTACTCATGTGGATATTCATTATTTGTGGTTGACATGCAACATGATATGTAAACATGAAACTTAGAAGGTGCTTGAATGAGTTGCAGGACTAGTTTATGTTGACATGAATAAGTCGCATGTTTATGCAAACAACTTGCATGTTCTCACAAACTGACAGATTCAAGTTGCATCTTAAAATACTTCTTGTGCATGTTGATATTAATATGTTGCATGTTGACATAATGTGAAAAGAGAGATACACTGTAGAATACGAATACACAGTAGGAGAGTTGCTGCACGTGGTAATTTGTATTATCCTAAAGAGAAAAAACACAATCATGAAATGACAGGCCGAATCGTAATATTGATGTATCTTATATTGGAATATGAAGGTTTCATTGTTTATCATCATGTCCAGGATATTTATCATTTTGTGCATGTCAGAGTTACTGCATGTCTAATTATTAAACTTTCAATTACACATGAATTTAGTTTTCCTATCTACAAGCATATTATTTTCACAGAACTTTAAATGTTCAGTACAATGAAATGAATCTATATACCAGTATTTTGACACCATCCCTAAATGGAGACCGCTTGCCGTCATTGTGTGGTCCCCTGCTACTAAACAGTTCTCTCTCTTTCTGTGTGGGCTAACGCCAGTAGCTTTCGTCTAAAATGATTAAGTAACAAATGAATACAGCTTTGTGCATGTTATTTGTTTCTTCTCAAACGCATAAGAAGAATATTTCACAATGAATGCAAGACGAGCTGTTGCCGCTACTTTTTACCGAGTTCACAAGGTTCAATTAACTCTTTAATATCATTTTAAATTTGGTTTTGTTCTGGCGATTGCAAAATAAACGTAAAAATGATGTCATTTATTCATATTTTTTTTTAATAAAAGGAAACACTTCCCTTTATACAATTTAAGAGCAAATCTTTGATGACCAAGCTACTGTCGCACACACTGTGAAATTATTATCATTTGTTAGTGCCCCCCCTTCAACAAATATACAAGAAATCTTCATGAAAAGTTTGTTACACTTATTCTGAAAGAGACTCTCGTTTCGTCATTAAACGAACTGTATATGTAGAAAAGGCACAAAATGGGTTTTAGGGAAAGCAATTCTAACTGGAATTGACAAGGCATTTTATGTTACAATGAGGCAAAGCTGTAACACTTTTTATAAACATACAAATTTATCTAGAAATGTTAGTGTCAAATTTTTATTAAGACAAAGACCCCATCTGGGTTAATAGTATATGAATAAATAGTTTAGACATTAGCTTGGTACCATGTGAACAAAGGAATGTGTTACATGTAGATGTGGTCTGAGCTATAGTATCGAAAGTACAGTGCATATAAAGATTACAGTTTTGGCAAGACCATAGAGGACTAAAGAATTTTCACGATAATTTTTGATAAGGAAACTTTTCTTGGAACATATTGAAAAATACAAATATCTGATAGACCACTGTCATTTAGTGTAACCATTTTGATTTTAATAAGTTGTTTTTCGTTTGTTTAAGTAAAAGTTTACATAATAAAACCCCACATAATTTTTCTTGCCAAAATCCAATAATTCTGGATTTAACTTTTAATCAACATGATATCTGCCTAATTCACCGAATAAAACAGTATTATAACAATTGCAAAAGAATATATATATGAATAAATAAAAAAATACAAAAACAAAAAAACCAAAAAATAGCAATGATAATAAAATAAAATAAAGTAAATCAATCTATCATTAGGTCGGATGTTGTCTGACGTATTTTATACCACTTGTATAACCGTTTTTATGTACTGATTTTGACTCAAACTCAAACATTAAATGGCAAATCTAACTTGTTTTCTTCAACGAACAAACATGGCTTTCTTACTCTGTTCAAGTAACCTTGTTTTATTCTTAGCAAATGATCCATTGTAAGAGAAAGTGACACCTATAGATAATTTTCACCATGGTATCTGAATATGGGTAAATCATTAAGTTGTGGCTTATTTAAGACAACAACTTTAATTTGAGGCATTGAACTACAATGTCCAATATTTATAATATAATAAGATGGCATTAAATGCAGTCTGCAGCTGTTGTGTAGATTCTGCTAAAATGACAGTATCACCATCAACAGCAGCACACATATAAACACAAATATTATATATATATATATATATATATATATATATATATATATATATATCATAACACAGAAATTTACTTTTTTAAAAATCTCTTTATCCTTATTGTATCGGATCTCACAACTTCGGTTTAAAAGAAGAAAGACCAACAAATTTAGCAGTTTTACAGAGTTTTTTTGTTGTTTTTTTTTATTTATTTTTTATTTTTTTATTTTTTTATTTTATTATTATTTTTTTTTTACCATCCCCTGAGCGAGAAGGCAGTCGCATCAGAAATATATAAATGCTAATTGGATAGTTAATTTTATACTCTTGAGTTATCCCCCTCCTCTTTACAGATTATTTCGAGTAGAGATGGGTAGACATGATGTGCTCGCAGGAAAAAAATGTTTGTGGCCCGTTGGGTATAATAAAAATTAAACAGGCATGGAACAGCGAAACATCTGTGATCGGTGGTGCAAACCAAAAATAATAATAATACAATAAATAAAAATTGTTGAAACAACATTAACAACAAACAAAAATCAAATAGATATTTCATCTAAGAAAGACACCTCTAACATTTAACGTAATTTGTATAAAGCCTCACTGATTCTGAGTATTCCGAAACTTTGCTGTTATGTATCGAATTTCGTTCATCCATATTTTTTTCCGAATCATCCAAAGTTATGTACTAGTATTTTTAATTACATATACATGTAATATTCAAAACAGCAGGAAGGAGAAATAACTTATCGAATGTTAGCAAAGAGTGTTGATTTCTTTTTATGCATCACAAAGAATGTTAATTACAGTTTAGTGTAAACCGTCACGGATTAATTAAATAGACAGATAAATTTACTAGCAGAGCGGGTGCATCGGCTGTGAAAAAGTTAGTGTTCACTTTCTAGAGATTGGAGTGAACTGACAGAGTAAAATGTTCAAAGTTTTGCCTCTTTACATAAATTATTTGATATTCGGTGTCATGGCTGATATCAGCGATTGTGCAATTCACAGTTGCTCGTACGATATTTATATTATTTCAAGTAGCAAGAACTCGTACAACTCAGATCTTGTGTTTTCCTGCTTTTGTTTCTTATATATAATATAATAGTACAATGGCGATTTGACTCTTCTGCCATCAAGCAAGAGTATAGACTTTAGAAAGATAATGTTTGGTTGATCTCTAGCAAGCATTAGGGATACAGTTAGGATGAAGGTTATATGCTAGGGGTACAATTAAGGTTAACGAACGCAACACTTGCTACAAACTTTTTTTCAAATGATAAAAATGAAATGTTTTTATATGTAAAATGAATACAATTTACAATGTGGAATGTAATTTATTCCTATAATTTCTTAATTGAGTCCAAAGCCATAGGGGAGGGGAAATTTGTATAGAGTTAAAAGAGGAAGGGAGAGGTAATATTTGAATATCATTAAATTAAATTACAAATCTCTCTCTCTCTCTCTCTCTCTCTCTCTCTCTCTCTCTCTCTCTCTCTCTTAGGAATTTATATTTATACGTATTACAACCAAACTAAACCAAAAATTATATAAGAGCTCATGCATTCATTTTTGTTTGTATCAAGTATCAAATATCTTATCGGTGACAGCCAGGATTACAGTTCGGCTAACTTTTAAGGGCATAGGATAACACCCAAAAATTTGATAGAGAATTCAGTAAAATTATTCGTAGATGTTTTGATATTAATAGACAATCTATATTTACTATAACTGCCCTGCAACAAATGTTTTCTAGCATTTTATCGTTGTCCTTGGTAATGGTCAAATGACCTTGGATCATATCATACCAGTTTTTTTTTGTCAGGAACTTATGATATTAATGCCCATTGCATAGTTAATGCCCACAAAAAATATTCTTAGTACTAGTATTCTTTAACAGTTACATTGAATTTGACTAAGTGTTTTAGTTCAGGATCAATACATACTGCTTGGTCGTAAGCAATCTTTGTGTCAAGTACGAGCTTTGAATATTCTCCATTAAATTGTGGACTGGGCAGATATTCAAATGTTTTCTTACTAGAAACCTTGACCAGGATCAGGAATCCATACTTCGGGGCCACATTAAATTCTATACACATAACCAACATGTCTCTCTATTACATCGTTATTTCCTCCTTTTCCTAGTGGTAACCTTGACCTTACATTCCCTTCCAATCATTTTCATCATTTCTTGTTTATATTCATTTTCGACCTTAGCCTATTTTCCTTGATATTCAATCATGTTTATTGTTTGTTGCTTGCATTCATTTACACCTTGTGTTTCTTAGTCTCCAACCATTTTCGAGGTTTCGTGGCTATATTCATTTACACCCTTTGTTCAATGGGCTCATGGTTTCTTGTTTACATTCATTTCATCATGTGTTGCTAAGTCTCCACCCATTTTCATTGTTCCTTGTTTACGTTAATTTTCATTCTGTGTTTCTTGATCTGTTTTTCAATTTTATCTTTGGAAAAAAAAGAATAAATCTTGTTTTCTTTGACGATGAGTGTGACCGAAACATTGTAGATGTATTAACTGGATGTATAACTTGGCTCAGTAGACACCATTTTTATTTGTATCATTCGTACACGAGTTTATCTATTCATTTTGGTAAATGCGGTAATATATTTACATAAACCCCTTATTTCCTTTGATGAACTGAGGAAATTATTTAGTAGAAGAGAAGGTATAATTAGGACCCATTTTGAGAAGTCAGCATGGACAAAACCGTAGATCACTATTTAGTAAATTTGACCATGTCTATCTCAAAATTAGTACCAGTTTTAAAATATAACATATTTCAAATTCACGAAAGGTTACAGAATAGTGAAAACTATGAATTTCTACATTTTTTTTTCGCAAAAATAGCAAATTTGAAGCATTTATTGCTTATGAAACTATAGAACACACTCTTGCATCATATCTATGGTTTTATTTTGAGTGTTGGGAAGAAATGTTTAATTCTCTATAGTTGTTTCGCGGAAGTCTTCATATAATGTCCGGATAGCATTTAATTAATGCCGATTTTACCCAATATTTAAATAGGGTTGTGGAGCGCATTTCATGAATTTCACTGTGAATAGGTTAACACCAATATCTGATGAAACTTTAAAAATCAAAAGTGGTACATAAGATAAAGACAAAGATCTCTCCCTACTAAAAAGGCGTAAGCGCCGAACACAGGCCTAAATTTTGCAGCTATTCATCGACAATGGTGACGTCTCCAAACGAGTGAAAAAATCTCGAGCGGAACGTTAGACAATATAACCTCTTGATACTGCTGAAATTTATGACTGTGAATTTAATAACCTACAATAATGATTGTGATTATCTATTTTTATTACGGTATTCTTGTTAAAAAAAACAACTTTAACTGGGCTTCATGGTTTCAAATCTACTTTAAAATCTGAGACAGACGGGGGTGGGCACGTGAAACCACTATCCTACCTTGCTTTCTATCAGGATCTATAAGGATGACTATTACAATGATTTATGTCTTGGATACTGCCATGTTGAATATAAACAATTTTGCGAACAAAAAAAAACCTTTTCATTGAACTTCATCTTATATGTAGAATAATACGTAGGATAAAAAAAGCAGTTGAAAACGAAGCACATGTACTCCCGTCAACGGGGCCAATTGTATAATGATTCCCAATCTTCATAGGTCGGTATTAAACATTCAACGAAACAGTAGCTTTACTATATGAACAATGTAGTCTTACTCTAGAGCCTGGACCCATGAAACAAGGACAATGAATTTTATAATTTTAGCAGAGTCCCCTATGCTCGATTTCTAGAAGTAAAGACCTTTTATACAGTACACTATTTTTAGATAATTTAGTCCTGACCCAAAAAGACAGGGAAATAAAAAATATGTTCCATAGTGTGGGACAGACAACGTACATAGGCGGAAGGGACGGATAGCAGTAAGTCTTCGGGGTGTCTTTAGTGAATAGGCAATTCTGCGTAGTTCTCGTGTCCTTTAAAACATTAAGAAAAGTTGCTTCATTATTATATTATAGCCCTATAGTTGGCGTAATTAACTTGAGGTATAACTATTGTCATGTTCTAGGGTTATAGTTGAGTTACAGTTAGAGATACGGTTGTATGCTAGTTTAAAGAGACACTCCAGATCATTTTGGTCAAAAATCGTAAAATGACAATTTTCCCTGAGGTTTCTCTAATTTTTTGCATAGTTGAATGTATAAACTTTGTAAAATTAACACACTTCGAAAGTTGAAAATTCTCGTTTAAATGCAAAATTAATAGTTTTTGAAGGCCCTTTTTCAACAACATTGAGACTTCCTCTTTCGGTCTTCAGACGCATGTGCATGGACGGTAAACAATCCGGTGAGAGGAAGCGTACAATGGTTAAACACATAATTTTGACAGATTATGCAAGAAAAGTTAAAATAGAATGAGGTACAACTCATACGCAAACTACAATTTACGTAGGGATATCACTATGACCCTCAAGGTACGAGACACACACGCAGGGCTTTAAAAGTAAGTGCTATTTTTAGCAAAACATTTAGCAAAACAAGTGGGCGTGCTTTTTAGGAAACATTATTTGGTTGATAGGGACATGAAAGGTTTTGTTATAATGATTTATAATTACTTAATTATAAGAAGCAGGAAATAACCCCATATTCGAGAAGCGAGTGTGGATCCTTTAAGGGGTATTTAAATAAGTTTTTACACAACACGTGTGTTGTCATACTGAATCACGTGATGTAAAATGTCTGAGTCAGAATGAAGAAACCATTGAATTCCGGATGATCTTCAAAGCGCAGTTGAGAGCAATTAATGCATCCCTAATGTTCAAAATTGTCAGTATTGTTATGATTTTTATCATTTTATCGATACGTGTTTAAAAAAACCTCTCGATTAAAATGTACAAAATGAACTGTAGTGCCTCTTTAAAGTTAATGCTAATGTATATCTGCGAGGGTGATAGATTACATATTGTTATATGCTAGGTTTTGTTTACCTGTGAAGGTGATAAAATAGTAATAACCTATGCTATAGGGGAGGACAACATGGTCCTAGGAGTACTGAGAAAAATCTTATGCAGGGGAATCGATGCTTGTAAGTCGTAACCAATCAAAATGTGCTTGTTTTATATATGTAGAAGCATTCGAAATCCACGCCATGTTTCTATATATTACAACTTTGACCACTTCAATGTACAAATTATATTTTTAATTTTATTGATAACGGGATTCCGATAAGTTTATTATAGTTTATGTGACCTTTTTGTTCGCCTGTATTAAATATTTCTTGTTTAATTATAGACTGGGACAGCATTTTCTCAATATTAGCCCTCTATGTTTGCTCATTGATTGCAACTTCCAAACGACAGACGGAGAGACATGCAATGGAATACTGAGTCAATTAGTACTTTCAATTTCAAAAAGTAATGAATGACATGAATACTTATATCAATGTATAAATATATCACATGTGTTTCCTGTCTAAAAAATTTAGAAAATGTTAGAAAATCTTCTCGCAGATAATTTTATCTAGAACACTAGGTACCGTCTGGCGCTTATAATGCCACACTGTTTCTTTGCAAGGTCGAAAACAAAATTAGATTAAAGTTCCTAGAAGCTTTGAAAACATTTTCAAAATCTAAAATGTCAAGAGTTATTCCCAGGTCTGATGGATGAATAGCTGAAAAATCAGTTGTAGAAGTATATTTGGAAGATTGTTTTTTACCATTATTGATCCCAGAGGTGTTCCGACCGAAATATCAACCGTTCGTAATTCAGTTAGTCTTGGAAGTTTATTAAATTTTTGCACCTAAGCCGTGCCATTAATTATACTTTCATTATACTAGTCGTTCCTCGGTGGTTAAAGATTCTCCTTCTAATGAATTTATAAACTGTTTAGCAATCACAGCTGGGACAAGTTGGAAGAGTTTTGACGCAAGGCGTTCAAGATGAGCGAAAGAAGAGTGACGCTTCTCCCCTATCGCCGAGGTGTTAATCGTATTAGTGTAATTTTTGTTGTGAGAAACGCCACGAAACTACCACGTAAACAAAAGGCACTAAAAACCCGAAAGACAGAGGCCCGTACGTGTATTGATATATTGGAAACAAATGGCGTGAGCTCGGAAATTATATGCCTTCTGTTGTCAACTCTCGTTGATTATGTTTGTCTCAAAGTTGCAGTACAGAATAAATTCAATTTGTCTTATTCTGTTCCAAATTCAGGATACACTTGCAGATGCGGGATCTGTGATGTAACATCGGATATACAGAATGGTATAGACTTTCAATGAACGCATGTCCATGAATGTCCTTTATGAAAATTAGATTTTTTACACAATATATGATGAAATAAACAAAGATTCAATACATAATTCAAAACAGTGTAAATTATTTGCTTTGAATGAAATTGGAATTCAAATCCGGATACAAATTGATGAAAATAATACAAAATAATTCGCATACAAAGTGGTGAAAGTAATACAATCCTGGATATAAAGTGATGAAAAATAATACAACCCCGGATATAAAGTGATGAAAATAAATACAAATCCGGATACGAAATGATAAAAGTAGATTTCTTCACTTTATTTGTATTCGAATTTTGTTTAAAGTAATTAATTTACACTGTTTTAAGTTCTATTTTGAATATTTGTTTATTTCATAATTTTAGATGTTTAAGAACAGCTTGGGAATTATACGAGATCCTCTCTATCACGAATTTGTGGTTAAACGTAGCTTTTACTAAAGGAAGTATGTGATAAATAGTAGCTCTATGTAAGAATTATCAATTTTCTACAAAATTCATTCATCTTGATTATTAATCTTTTCTTTAATACCTGGCTGTTCTAGGATGTTTTTAAAATGTTTACCAATTCTAAAAAATTCCAGTCATTTCATAATTAAGTAATGTCATTCTCGTTTCTTACTACATGTTTCAAACTTCGAACAAATTTTTTTGCCCATACCAAATCACTTAAATCACTTGGCACACTCCAAATCCAAACTTTATGGCTGGGTAACCATGTCATTGTATTCCTACTTATTAAATCAGTAATTGTCAGTGATTGGTGTCACCGTTTCTTAACACGGTTTTTTAGTCAATAGAATTGCTATGGAACATTGAATATTTAAAAAACCAACAAAGTTTGGGTGGCTTGGGCGACCAACAGACAGGAGATAAGATATGCTGATAGAGGGAAATATATTTAGGATACTCTCTCTCTCTCTCTCTCTCTCTCTCTCTCTCTCTCTCTCGCATCTTTTATGCTCCATTACTAACACTTCCATAAAATGATAGAGGGCAGCCCTCTCACGACCCGAAGGACTGTTAGACCGAAGCTCTCCTAATAGGTAACACGTATATGCAGATTTAAAAAGAAAATATAGAAAAGTAAATAAAGAAAAATAAATAGTGTGGCCAAGTGCATAATTTTGTATTGCACGCTCCGGACATTACTAGTCCATGTTATTATACTCTATTTCCGGATATTTCAAGTCCATGTTATTATACTCCGTTGTTTAGCTTTGTGATACGGACGACTGAGCCATGCACTAGGGAGATCTGTTCTTTTCTTATGTAAGACAAGCGATTTGAGTGACTCCACAGTGTGTGTGTGTGTGTGTGTGTGTGTGTGTGTGTGTGTGTGTGTGTGTGTATTTACATTCAATGTATTTTTCACCAAAGAAATGCATTGGAAAACCAGAACATTCAAATTCCTATAACACACTCAAAACCTAATCACGGCGTATGAATACACAACTAGAACTACATATGTAGATGTAGTCTGCTAAATTTAAACAAATAGAAATATACATTTAGTCAAAATGGATGAACTCCAATCAAATTTTAATTTAAATTTTGAGGATATGGTCATTCTTGAACTGTTTTCCGACACAGATTTTGATTCCTCTCTTGCTGATTTGTCAGGAATTAGTCATTTAAAGGTAGATCTAGATCTACATGTAGAAGTAAAACCTGAGGTGCCATTGCCTGAAACACCCAGTTCTTCTGATGAACCAAAAGCAAAGGTAGCAATTATTTACAAGAATTAAGTTTCTTAATTAGTAATTATAAATCCGCCCGCGTGGCGCAGTGGTTAGAGCGTCGGGCTCAAAGATCTGATGATCCTTGAGTCGGGGGTTCGAATCCCACTGTGGGACGTGGGTGCCGGTCTTTCGGATGAGACCGTATAAACCGAGGTCCCGTGTCGCAGTAGGTGTGGCACGATAAAGATCCCTCCCTGCTCAAGGGCCCTGAGTGCCGAGCATAGGCCTAAATTTGCAGCCCTGTCACCGGTAATGGTGACAGCCGCCGGATAGCTGAAAAATTGCTCAGGCGGCTATAAACAAACAAAAAGTAATTATAAAAATGTTTCTTACTTAATCATTATATGAAATTCCAAAATAAAATAAAACAATTACAAATTTATCAAGTTTATGTAAACAATTATGCAATTCTGCAATATGGACCAAATTAAAACTGATTCTAAATAAAACAATCTGCATTTTCACAGAGATTTAAAACTGTAACAACTGAAGAAATGGATAGACTATTTGAATCTAGACAGGCAAAAACAACAAAAAGAAACACAGCATGGGGGATAAGAATTTTTCAAGGTATCTAGGCTGCAAATTGACATTTGTATAAAATCTTTCACGAGTCAAAATTTGTTGTATTAATTGCTCAAACAAATACATGACTCCAAAAGTTACACAATGTCATCTCACACACAACTTAATAGGTTCATTTTAAAATTTATAGACTGGAACATAGAAGTATACGGTACCTCTCTGGACATGCAGACAGTAGACATCCCAACACTTTCAAATCGTCTTTCAAAGTTCTATTGTGAGGCCAGACCAAAGGGCAAACATGACGATGACAAATCCTTGTACCACAAAAATAGTCTCATCAACATCAGAGCTGCCATTAATCGCCATTTAGCTGATCTCCGCAGAGATGTCAATGTAGTAAAGGACAAAGAATTTCGCACAGCAAATGGGATCTTGGATGGCCTTTTCAAAGAGCGGACGCAGCTTGGACTGTCTAAGCCTACAAAACACAAACAAATTATTGAAATACATGATCTACAAAAGATATATCAGTACCTCAAAGGTGCGCCATCATCACCAGTAATCTTACGTCATGCTGTATGGTACTTTTTGGCCATCCATTTTGTAACAAGAGGGCTAGAATTTCACCATCAGTTGAAAATCGACAGCTTTGAATTTTCCACTGATGAGACTGGAGAGTATGCTGCACTAAAACACGAAACCCTGCAAAAGAATAATCAAGAGGGGATTGAAGCACATGATACCCACAATGACAAGCGGATGTACGCAACTGATGATGAAAACAATTGCTGCCCAGTTAAATTACTTAAGATGCTCATATCAAAAACTGATAAAAATGCCACAAGTCTCTTTAACCAGTACTTAAAGGATCGAATATTAGATCCTTATGTTTGGTTTGCAGCTAAACCCCTTCAAAAGCACACATTCAGTAAGTTTTTAGCTGAAATATGCGTAGCTGCTGGCGTGGATCGTAAATACACCCCACATTGTCTAAGGGCCACAACCATCACATACCTCAACGATCAAGGGTACGAGGCACGACATATAATGCTTATGTCGAACCACAGGAACGAAAGTTCCCTCCGATCTTATAACAGATCCCTCTCTTCCCACCAGAAGAAAACTCTCAGCCATTCCCTTTCTTCCATGGCTTCTGTCTCACTCCCGTCTCCATCTACTACAGTAGCTCTACCTCCCCCTCGTGTTTTGAAATCGCTACAACTTGAAAACTCACCACGTGAAACCATGTCTCTCCCGTCCTTGTCACCTCCATCTGAGCTGAACCTCGCTTCATCGACTGCCGTCCCAGCACAGTTCACCATGAACATGCAAAACATTAAGCCTTCGACTGGTTTCTTCACTAATGCAAATTTCAGCGGCTGCACATTTAACTTTCGTTAAATTCAAAATGGCGACTGAGGACCGGATCACTCATGTACAGTTTGTTATTACGCATTGAAGTTTGAACATTTTATCTTTTTAAGCTTAAAACAAAAAAGACAACATTGATAGTTGTTATAAGAATTATTACTGTTGATTTCTGTTTAAAATAAATTAATTTTTGCCAAAAATATGTTTTTTGTTATTGTTATTTACAAGAACTATACTTTTCAGTAGTGACGTATGTCAGCTGATTATCGGCTCTTCCGTTTACGACACACCGATTCTGAATGGCGCGGAATTTAAATACGGAATTTAAAAATTACATTTATAGATAGGGAAAAAATTAAAGAATGTAAATATAAGCATTGAATTCATATTTTGGGATGTCTTCGGCCCTATAACACACCTGGCCGTGCCGACAAATTATCATACCGCGCTAACGCGCGGTATTCAATTTGTCGGCACGGCCAGGTGTGTTAAAGGGCCGAAGACATCCCAAAATATGAATTCAATGCTTAAATATATATATATACTAATTTACATTACAATTACAATTCTGTCTTCATAATGTATACACCTTGCATAGACTTTGTGATTGCACTTATCGGTGTTCCCGCCATTTCAGTAGCTACATTAGGTAGCGTTCGAATGTTTCTCTGCTGGTATACACTTTGTAATTAGAGTATACGGTGATTATGTAGTAGTTTCAATGTTGGCATTAGACTAGAAGAGTTATTTTACACTGGGATGAATGTATCTTGCTTGTCATACGTGTGGTTAGGGTATTCCGGAACTTGTGTTGCCAACCATACTGGTCTCAACTTAGATTTCATGATTTATGTGGCGAATTGAGTTTCTGTTCTAAGATCGGTTACATTTTCCGTATATTTGATTCTTGAATATAGTAAATGAGCATACATTATAGTTGTACAGGTATGTGCTTTGGGGCATTAGACTAGGAGGGTTGTGAAGTTATGATTTTAGTGTCCTTGCTAAGTTGTTCGGTGGACATAATGATATAAATTGTCTATAACAGAAAATTATAAATACAAGATTGGGTTGTGCCCTAATAGGAACGTTATAATATTCACTAGATATTATGTAGAGTAGCTTTATGTATTTACTTTATAACAAAACTGTTCAGTCACATGATATAATGGTCATACTGAGTGTTGATATATTTGCAGCATAATTGTTGCTTTAGTTACTTTAAATGGGCACATGACCCTGACCAGTCCTAGTCATACAAGTATAGCTGATCACATTTAATGTGTATCCTGATGCATATAATGATGATCACATTTAATGTGTATCCTGATGCATATAATGATGATCACATTTAATGTGTATCCTGATGCATATAATGATGATCACATTTGATGTGTATCCTGATGCATATAATGATGATCACATTTAATGTGTATCCTGATGCATATAATGATGATCACATTTGATGTGTATCCTGATGCATATAATGATGATCACATTTAATGTGTATCCTGATGCATATAATGATGATCACATTTAATGTGTATCCTGATGCATATAATGATGATCACATTTAATGTGTATCCTGATGCATATAATGATGATCACATTTGATGTGTATCCTGATGCATATAATGATGATCACATTTGATGTGTATCCTGATGCATATAATGATGTATCATTGTATCATATTTTCTTTTGCATGTTGTTCTGTGTAATAGTTCATTGTATCTCATTAGAATTTTCTTATAATTTTACATGCTGCCTTCTTATCCCTTTCCTTAATAAAACATTAACCACTTGACTTCGGCTTCAATAATGAACCATACACTTTGAATTTAAAAAATTTGGTTAAAATGGCGTCAATTCGAATACAATCCGCTTATTCATATAATGTGGGAAATATAACGCGGTCGATGTAAACAGTGTATTATGACGTCATATTAGCTGCGTTTTATTTTTTCTTTCAAACCAAGTAATATTACTGAACAAAACTCGGAGGGGCCGAAGACAAGGCTTCAAAGGTAACACGTATGTAAAAAGAAAACGTGAAAATCAGCAAAAGAAAATTTAAAGTTATCATCTCTACCTATTTTCGTGACCCATAATTGGCGCCGCCATTTTTAATAATAATTTCATAAATAATGTATATTTTCAGGTGAATTGTTATTTCTATTTTACACCGTACTTAACTGAATTATTATTATAATATTTATCATTTGAGACACACCAATGATCATTTCATGCTTTTGCTCGATCCAACTTTCACATCGTATATACATGTTATCAACAACAAAACGTTGGAATAGCCCATGAAGTATACCTCAGTGACGACAACATTTTTTCCAGAAGCATGACGGGTAATTACTTGTCATATTTCAGCTGAAGAGCAAATCATATGATTCACATGTGTAATCATTGGAGCGAGCTCATCGCTCGCTATTAAAATAGTTTACAATATGAGCACACCATCTTGTTTCGGTCACAAGGCGACACATCCAGCAATTTAATTCGTCATTTCCTTCGTTGGTTGTATATTGTTTAACGTCCCATTTGTGAGAATTTTTCACTCATACAGAGACGTCATCATTACCGCTGAAGGGCCGCAAAATATCTAAACTCGTCATTTGAAAGACATTTTAAAGACACAGTCACAGTTTTATATCACTTTTTCAGCATGTCTGATCTGTTTCTGTTTGTCGTCCACTTCATCCATATTCTATTTTCAAGATCATTGTCAAAAATGATACTTAGAAAACGCATGAGAATCTTTTCTATCATGCCCGAAAATGTCCAAAAGAATAGAATTACTAAGTTCCTGACTCGAGAGAACCATTTGAAAAGACACGAGAGATACTCTTGAAACATGGAGGAAGATGTTTTGAATGTGTGAAAAAAAACTAATTATTCTTAAAAACTGCTGCACTGCACACTATCACCTGGCTATTGAATATGGGTAAACTGCCCTAGAGTGTACTAATTATCCAGTCCGGCCAATACCAAATTGCACGAATCAAGATAAATACAGATGATCTTGATTAAAGGATAAAAAATACAGAAGAATTATGATATCTTAAACAGAAACAACAAAGGGTTTAATTACTCGTGTGAAACATGTACTAAGTATGTCGTGAAACTTTTTCTCTTAACGCTCGATTTGGTCGTTCGCTAATATATATATATATATATATATATATATATATATATAATGAGACCTTAAAAACCGAGGTTCCGTGTTTCGACATATATAGCATGATAAAGTTACCCTCACAACTACGACTCTGACCGCAAAGTATAGTTCTAAATTTGTAGCGCTTTATCCACAGTTGGTGAAGTTCGAAATTAATGGAAATTTTTCGGAGGGATGTAAAACAAAAATACACTGAAGCACATGATGAACGTTTCAAACTTTCTTCACGAACTGGCATTTACTTAAAAACTGTGAAAAAATCGGAAAACAATTGTTGCAATCCATTTTTTAAAAATATATATCTTTTTTTAGCCTTTATTAGGTTTTAAATATCAATTCCATTATTTTTATAACATATATCATAATTCTGTACAGCAAGATGCGAAAGAAACAGAAATGATCTCCAGACATTTACTATTACGTACACACCAACTAATACGTCGACTCGTACAAGCGAAGACCTACATCCAATATCCCTTCTATGCCTAGCAATAATTACTAAAAGAAAAAATATATATAGTATGCCCACATTATATCAATGAAACCAAACCCGACGCTCACTCCCAAAGGACAATATATGTATCTCAGGGAAGACCGGTCGCGGTAGCTCAGTGGTTAGAGAGTTCACTTTATAACTGGAAGGTCGTGTGTTTGAGCCCCGCTCGTCCCATGACCGCGTCACACCTAAGACGTAATCATAGGTAGTGATTGCCTATTAGCCAAACAAATGAGAATCACGGTTCTTTCGGATATGACCTTAAAAACAGAGGTCCCTTGCCACGGCAGGTGGTGGCACGTTAAAGAACCCTCACTGATACGGCCCTGAGCGCTAAGCATAGGTCTAAATTTGTGATACTTCACCTACACATATTTACGTCTCAATATGAATGAAAAATTCTCGACGGGACGTAAAACAAACAATCAAAATAAAAGACACCACAGATTTCCACATCTGCTTCGTACTTAGTTATTTATTGAACATAAATGTTAACGGCAAACTACCAACTTAACTTTCTAACAAACGGGACTACTTCAGCTTATCAATCGTCAACGTCCCATATTTATGTAGTAATATTCCATTATCACATGCATGTAGTATTTATGTCTCTAAATTGATTCAATATGCAAGAGCTTGTTCTACGTATAATAAGTTTTTAAATCGATGCAGGCCACTGTCAAAAAATTTATGTTACAGAGGTTTCAATGATTCGATATATCCTAGTGAACTTGAAATAAAAGACACAACAGAGCCCTCTACATCTGAGTCGAATTTAAATATTTTATTGAAAATAGATGCTTATTGACACACGGGATGATTCCAGCTTCTCCATCATCAACTTCCCATTCTTATGTAGCAATATTCCATTATCACCTGAATATGATGTTTCTGTCTCTCAATTAATTCGATACACAAGAGCTTGTTCTGCATATGATCAGTTTTAAATCAAAGCAGACTACTGACAAACAAGTTAATTTTTAAAGGCTTTCAACAGTTTCGTAAATTTTATGGTCGTTATAACGCTCTAGTTTGCTAATACAACCTTTCATTGCGTCAATTGCTTGCTGTCTGACGTGTTTCATATCAATTGTTAGGCCGTTCTTGGCACACTAATTTTGAATACGGATTATTCCGTTTACCTGATCAAGATATAGGGAGTGACCGGTGGACAGGGGATACTTGCTCCTCCTAAGCACCTGATCCAACCTCTGGTATATTGGTATATTTGCCAAACTCTCTAATTTATTTGTATTCCATATAGGATTTATGAATTTTGATCACTGTTCGTTATCTTTTGCCTTTATATATATATATATATATATATATATATATATATATATATATGAGTGTGTGTGTGTTTACTGCATAGAAATGTTAGCAATCTCAATCATTTCACACGGCTATGGCACGAGTAGGGTTCGAACTCGCACACAACCTCCCCGTCACGAAAGGTGCTTTACCAGGAGGTCACGAGTTAAAGTCCTGTTCGTGTCATGGCCATGTTAATCAACAAATATGGCGCAAACATAGAAAGTGATTGTTCCTTTACCAGACTTAGAAGTGAGAGTCACGGGTCTTTTAGATATGACCTTGAAAGGAGGTCCCGTGTCTCGGCAGTTATTGGCACGTTAAGAACCTTCACTGCTGCGTTGAGCATATGTCTAAATTTGTGACAATTCACTTACAGCTGGTGACGTCTTAATATTAAACAAAGAAATAAACAAGCTTTATCAAGTTATATATTGAAAGTATATTTTAAACTTCTCCCATTGGAAATATCTTCTCAAAGTTAATCATATGGAACCCAGTGACATCTTTGTTGTAGTTGATTACTAGTAGCTATAAGCTATAGCCTTTCTCTCTGAAGTAGCCAGTTCCTACTAACTAACTTTTCTCTTTTCAAGTAGCAGACTACCAGTAGCTATCGTTATCGCTCTGAAGTACTGTTCAGGCAGGTAGAACCCCTATCCTATGTGTGCCTTCCATGTGATAAAAAGAAGATAAGGTTTTTATGGCTGCCCTCCACGTCTTCTTGTTGCTACGCGCCTGCTTTGTGAGAGACATGTCGTCAAACGCTGTTGACTGTTTTGAAGAAATGCCACCAAATGCCACTGTTTTGATCAGAGTCACTGTTTAGGAGAAATCTTGTCAAATGCCATTGGCTTTTCCAGAAGAGGATAAATAGGACAAGGTTTCAGAAGACAATGACTTGACTGTTGGAAACCTTTTGTACTGCATTGCCATCCGCCCACATTCCTGTTTTGGTTTTTTTGAATTCTTATATTACACAATGCATGACACCCATTATATCATTCATAAATTGCTTATGGAATATTTTCCATGCATCGCTCACATGGAAATATAGTGAAATTATTTAGCCAAAATTATCTTATGACATCCAAGGCTTTCTGGAAAGCTAAACTATTGATACAGGTTGTTAACTTAGTGAAAGACAAGACTAAATACTATTTTTCCTCCTGGCTTTCGAAAATATTACTTTGAACTACTGTGATTTCCATATTTTTCATATTCTGAAATATCTTACACCATGTCCATATTTGTGTATTTAGCAGAAATTTGAAAAATGTGGTTGTGACAAAACCCGAGTCTTTAAAATTATACTGTATTATGAAAGACTTGTAATTACGTAATTCAAACTCACGCCTTGTAAAAGAATACCCAAGTTTTTCTTCATTACAGGATTTTCCGAATGGACATTTTTGAAAAGACATTTGAAGAACAATGTGTTATATATATATATATATATATATATATATATATATATATATATATATAATCCTCTCATTGAATCAGAGTGGATTTGAAGCAATGAACCTGTCAATTCAGCAGAAAATGTCGATTCATGAATTATTTCCCTGACGATAATGTCTGTTCGTAATCTCCGGCATGCATTGACCTCGGAGGTCACTAGTTCGGAAAAATGTGGTCGAGAGACACTGCGCTAATGTCATATTTGTAAACATGCCGGAAAGTGAAACTGATTGATTCTGCCAGAAAAAGACGAAAACGAGACATAAATTCAAAGTTAAAAAAACTACAGAATCAACAATAGCAATCAGATTGATTAATAGAATGAATTAAAGATCATTTTAACTGATGAAACTAATGCAGATTTAGCGAAGATTCTAAAGAGGCTTCATGGTACTGAATTCATCCAATATGCCAATATTATAAAAATTTCATTAGAGTGGCACGTTTCCGTAATTATTACCTTTTTTTTTACATTTATAATACGTTAAAGTCATTCATGACACAATGTAATATTTCGATTATATTCGATAATCATCGTTACCGTGTCCGAGAATACCACGGATGGTGTCCGATTGATTGATTTATTAATTTAATGTTGTTTTCCGCCACACTCAACAATATTTCAGTTATCTGGTGGCGTCCAGTTTTTTATTTGTGGAAGAGAGAACGCAGATACAATGTACCCGGGAAGGTTCACCGACCTTCCGAAAGTAAACAGACAAACTTTCTCGCATATATTGAAGCGAGCGAGAATCAAACCCGCGCCGACCAGAGACGGGAGGCTTTGTGATTTTGAGTGCGATGCTCGAACTACTCGGCCACGGAGGCCCTCCAGATGGTCTCCGACGCTATGGCGGTTTATACGAAACGCTCATTTATTTATTTTGCTGAACTTTTATAAGATCTTTGGAAATATATTAGTTATACCGGTAGGTGTTAATTGGTGCACACATGAGTAGATGAAAAATATAGTCAATTACTTTTGTATTGTTATAAGAGATCAACAATTTAAGATATTACAATTCTTTGGTTTGCAAGTTGAAGACTTTAAAGAGATGATGCATTTCGAAATCCTTGAAACGTTTTGAGAAGTATTTGTTTTGACAACTAGTAATTAATTCTTTGTCCACCTGGGAACTCGGGTGACCTATAGCAATTGGTCAGGGTCCGTCGTCGTCGCAGCAGGTGCAATGACTACATAAGCCTTCTCCATTGGTCACAGGTCAGATTATCATCATATTTGCATAGTATATAAAAACCGAACAACTGATTAGAAGAAAGATAAATAGATTACATATAATAGTAAAGTATTATAGTTACAGAATATAATACAATGGGTGCCGGTTTGGTAAACAAAATATGTTTACCAACATATATACATTAAAGTATTGAGTATTGAGTACAAACGTATATTTGCATTTTTTTAAACAATAGTATAAATATAATGCATGTAACAGTATCAAATACTGAATCATTTACTTGTTTCAATAAAGGAATGTACTTTATCATAATTTGTATTAGTATTTTCAAAATTGGTATGGAGCATCTTTATCACAAGGAGGACATAAATTTTAAATTTAAGGATTTCTGCATCCCTCAGGGTAGGGGCAAAAACTGCCAAAATTTTACCGTATTTTGAAAATCTTCCATACAGCTGCATATCTGTAAGAAAAACTAACTACATATAGAGTCATATAGTACAATCAGGTCTCCGCCAAAATTGTAAATTTCACGATCCCCGGGGTAGAGGTTCTGACTCCAGGGAGGGGCCAAATTTGGCATATAGTGTTTTGTGTAAAAAAAAAAAATAAATTAAATAACATCTACTTTAATGCTACTGATACTTAATTGAAACTAAATGAATATTTTTAAGAAGCAGGTAGTCATTTATCAAATTGTAAATTTCATTTTTACCAGGGTTTTAGTACCAGGATGGGGCCAAAATGGTTATAGTGATTAAATGTATTTATCATTTGAAATACTTCTATCAATTTGCTAATACTGTATAAAAACTAAATACACATTTAGGAAATGCAGAAATGGGTGTACCAAAACTGTAAATTTAGCAACCCCAGGGTTCTGACTCTAGAGCAGATCCAAAATAGTCAATAGTGTAATGTTAGATATATCGTGTAAAGTCTTTCATCAGCATCAACACCTTTGGGAGCCTTTGTGTGGTTTTTTTTAAAATAAGGTCATATCTTTTTTTATACTGCTGTTGAATGAAAAGTTTAAGATAATGAACAGTATTCAATCTCGTAATTGCTATATTATAATCACAAATCAGAGAAATGGGAAAACACGGGCATCTCTGGTGCCTGGGAGGAGTAAGCGTCCCCTCTCGACAGATTACACCCGTCGTGAGCCCTATATCTTGATCAGGTAAACAGAGTAATCCACAGTCAGAATCAGTGTGTCAAGAATTACTTAACAATTGGTATGAAACACGTCAGACAGCATTTGACCTAATGGGAGGTTGTATTGGCAAACTACATCTTTATAACGACCATAGAATTTGTGATATGTTGATTTAGACGAGACTGTAGAAACCCCTGTAACATCAACTCGTTTATCAGTAGCCTGCCTCGATTTAAAAACTGATCATATGCAGAGCAACTCTTGCGTATGAATCAGTTGAGAGATATAAACACCATATGCAGGTGATAATGGAATATTACTATATAGATAAGGGAAATTGACGATGGAACAATTGAAATAATCCCGTTTGTCATAAAGTTGAGTTGTTAAGTTGCCGTCAGCATCTATTTTCAATAAATTATCTAATTACGAAGCAGATGTGGAGAATTCTGTGGTGTCTTTTATTTTAAGTTCACTGGGATATATTGAAACGACTTATAAATGAATATGATCATTGTTAATAGATAAAACGTTGTCGATAGGCCACAACTTGAATTTTTTCTTCTGATGTAGAAGCTTTTAAATAAAATTCTGCTTCATAAAAATATAAGAACAGATCAGCTAACAAAGAAACACAATTTGTGCCCATGGAAATTCCACCATACTGTTGGAAGACTTGATCAATATAGACTACGACGATATTGTCAATGATGAATTCTAGCATCTTTTTAATATCAACTTCATAGAACTTCTGCGTGGAGTCAAAGTGGTGGTTAGCAAAATAATTTTTGGATGACTGATCACTAGATATGAATATTTCTTTTTATATCTTAGTTGAAGAAACAACTATCTATGATGTCAAAAAGTCTAGTTTTTAATTTACCGTGAGGTATGGTCGTGTAAAGTGTTGTAAAATCATACATTTTTAACGTTGTTGATTAAAAGAATTTAAATTAGATATGCAAAGCAGGAAATTTATTATGGATTCCATAGCCCTTGGGATAGTGATACTTTTAACTAACACTCAGGTGACCGATAAGGCATGTGTTTTTTTGTTGGTTTTTTTTTTGTTTTTTGTGGGGTTTTTTTGGGTTTTTTTTTTGTTTTTTTGGTGTTTTTTTTTTATTTTATGATGCGTGGAAACAAATAGCTGGAAATTTAAACACAATCCATCAAAGTGCCTGATGAGTAGTCCAATTCAATTGCAAGTCCAACCTGTTTTCAGAATCTTTATTCGAAAATTAATATCGGTACGGCAAGAACCCGATCCCTAGTTTTCCCGTCGCTATGAAAGTTTAGGTGTAATTTAAGTGTTTAATATAACCCCTTCTAAACGAATGATGTGAAAAGCAAACTTCATTGTTCTAAAAAATAATGAGACCAAAGGACAACAAAACTCCTAGAAAATAAGGAAAAATGATATTTCTGTAGAGAATGTGTAACTGCTAACATTCAACAAAGGTTAATATATATTCCGAAGGAAGCAATGGTAGACAATGTATAGCAAATTCGCTTGTTTGTAGCCCCGTGGGAACCCGGGTTAGAATAGATCCTCAGTACCCCTTGCTTGTCGTAAGAGGCGATTAAATAGGACCGTCCTTCGGATGAGACCGCAAAAACCGAGGCCCAGTGTCACAGCAGGTGTGGCTCGATTAAGATCCCTCCCTGCTCAAAGGTCATAAGCGCCGAGCATAGGCCTAAATTTGGCATCCCTTCACCGGCAATGGTGACGTCTCCATATGAGTGAAAGATTCTCGAGAGGGATGTTAAACAATATATAATCAATCAATCAATCACTTGAATGTATTGCTCATGAAAAGGTTAATGAAAAGTCACTAGAAATGTGGATTGCTCAAAGAAGGTGATTTGATGGATGTACAGACATGTCAAAGTTTCATGTAGTCATTCATCTTCATCTACATAAAGATCAATTAACACATGTATCGATATCGATTGATTGATTGATTATTTATTGCTTTCCGCCACACTCAACAATTTTTCAGTTATCTGATGGCGTCCAGTTTTTATTGGTGGAGGAGAGAACTCAGATACAAATGTACCTGGGAAGAGACCACCGACCTTCCGCAAGCAAACTTGCTCACATAACGCCGCGGCCGAGATTCGAACACGCGCCGACAGAGGTGAGAGGCTTTGTGATTTTGAGCCCGATGCTCTAACCACTCGGCCACGGAGGCCCCCTATCGATATCGAATATTTACGAGGGTGATATGATTGATGATATTTAAGCAATGACTCTTTCCTTTCTCTTGCTTCTACCTTACATCTATATTTTGCACAGCAATCAAAAGGATTTGGTACAATTTTTACATACTAGGGGAGTGCAGCTGCTACATGTACTGTGGATATAAAATTCCGTGTATTTGGCCCTCATGATCGTGCATGTGACAATGAAGTTAAATGCTAATCCAGACTGTAACTATTTTGGCTTTCAAATTTAGAAAATATTTGTGTCATTGGTGTAAAAGAAATCTCTGTTTTGCAGCATAATGGCTGAGTTAATATCTGACATATCGAGGATTTCTCAGTTGTCAATTTGTCTTCGTTACGTATTTGTTCCGCTAATGTAACAGGTTATTTTCTTGAGTTTGTGGAACTTGAGTGAACAAATGCTGAAACATTCAGTTCTGATTCACTGAACACACTAACTCAAAAGAGGGGTTTGATGGATGCTCCAAAATATGTGTGTGTGTGTGTGTGTGTGTGTGTGTGTGTGTGTGTGTGTGTGATATTTCTTGGTTAAGTGTTGTTTATAACACTACCATGGCTTCTGTAAGTAGCATGTAGTATAAATACAAAACATAAAAACGTGATGCCAAATATTGATTTATTGAAGACCAAAAGGATTGGAGGTCATTTAAGGGCAAAAACGAATCTGAAGTCCTTTTATCACTGCAGGATGTACGTTTGGTTTATCCTACAATCACGGGCACGGTGAAACCATAATGACGCGACATAGCAATGAACTGGTCCTCCACCAAGAAAATGCGAATCACCTAGGAAGAGTTTTGAAAAAAGTAGAGGGATTGGCACATCACATCAAAGAGGAAAAAGGCTTAAACGTATATAAAATTATAATAGTTCTTGAAAATATATCACAGATCTTTTCTTTCACTGTGCATAAATTGTTATTTTTCTGTTACTTTCTTTTATGTCAATTGATCTCTACCAATTTTATCGGTTTAGTAAACTATAATTGATTAAGAGAAAATTATTTAGAGCTTGATTGGTGTAAGAATAAATGTTTTAAAATTACTTTAAATCAAAATTCTTCTTAAACAACTGATAAGGGATATTGATTCAAAGTACGTACTGCGTTGTTTTTCAAGTAATCCTCTTGCGTATCGACTGTTTTGAAACCTTTTACCATCACATGATCAAATATGAATCCAACCTCTGGATTGGATTTTGCACAGACACCTGTTTCCGGTTTATGAACGAGGACATTTCCGCAGCAGTAAGAACAGTCTGGCATTCTGTTCTTAAATGAGTCGGAAACTGGGTCTTTGAAGCCAAGGTCTCGTAGTATTTCCAAGTTCTTGGAGTATTGTGGAGCGATATTTCCCTTAGAGAGAGTTGGGCTAGAGTTCAAGTCACCCATAACAATAGCCTTTCCAGTGCTACGAAACATCCTGAACAGTGCCTCAAACTCATAAAAATTCTTGTCCTCGTAAGTTCTGAATGTGTCTGCAACTAGAAATTACAATGAAATAAAACTCATAAACTTATGTACAGGACGAAAGTACCAATTAAAAACGGTAACGTATCTTGATTTCCTAATTTTTCTCGTTGTGTACATCAACTTATCAAGAGGCCGACGGGCCTTGTCGGTCACCTGAGTATTAGTTAAAAAAATTATCACTAGTCCCAAGGGCTATGAAATCTAAAAAAGGTCCTGTTATGCATATCGAAGATAAATTCTACTTTTCAGCAACAATATAAAATAAGATTGGTTCTTAAAACTTAAATGCACCCGAAAGTGCCTAAACCGATGAAAGACTTTACATAATATAAAGTATGCAACATTGACATTTGGATAGGTCTTAAAGTCAAAACTTGTTTAACAAAACTTGTTGATAGGTCTTCATCATTTGAAAGGCTTCTTTAAGTTTGCTGTTACGGTATAAAAAAGATAAACAAAATTCATATTTAGGAAAAGCAGAAAAGAATATATCAAAATTGTGAAATTTACAATATTTGGTAAAGGGCTATCTGCTCATTCTAAATATCCATTTAGTTTTAATTTAGTATCAATAGCATTAAAGATAATGTCTTTAAATGTTTATACATACAAAATCCAAAATCTCTACCATCTCTATCATGAAATCTACAATTTTGGTAGAAGCCTTCTTTCTGTACATCATTATGCATTTAGTTTTTCTTCAAGATATGCAGTTGTAGAAAAGATTTTTGAAAATTGATCAATTTTGTCTGTTTTTGTCCCACCTCTAAAGCACCAGGAGTCTTGGAGTCCTGAAATTAACAATTTATGCCCCCTTATCTGTCTTCATGCCAAATTTGAAAAAAAAAATTGGAATGGTAGTTATCAAGAAGTTCAACATTATCCATTGTTAACGCATGACGGACGACGAACATCATACGACAACGGACGCTGACCAATTGCAATAAGTCATCAGAGCTGTCTCAGGTGACCATAAAAAAATCGAGACTAAAACTTGTTTAGAGTATGCATACCCTCTACGTATTCATCACCAAATTTCTCCGTTAAGTGGGTACAGACAATCCTACCAATGTGATTAACCTACAAACAGAAAGACCACGGTCAATACTCAAGAAATCAGGGCCACGAAACAAAAGACTAAAGCATCACATGGTGATCATTTCCTTTGGCTGTAAACATTTTATCTAAGGAGGGTTTTAGATGTAATGTTAGAATCGATCATTCACTGAAAATCTTAACAACATTCCCGAAAATGTCTCGCTAGATCTTTCAGAGCATTATGGCCAACGTTTGGAATTATGTTCAGGTAATACAACAGATCTCAAAAAGAGGAATAACACGTATTCACAATTGTATTGATAATTTCATTCTTTCTTTATAATCCTTCTAGCATAAATAATCCCATATATTTCTGGATGAGCAAAACATATACTTGCATTCTTAATAAGGGCATAGTGAAAATAAGAAGATTGCAAGGCGGAAACGACAAATTTGTTTTATCTCAGTAGTAAGATTGTGAAAAAGGTCATATAGAATTAATACATATAACTTATACCTTTCATAAATCACAGTTTTCCATTTCTTAGATGTTTTATATTTTCTTAAGGAGGTGGGAGGGCCATTTTGACATTCAAAGGTTTTTTTATATAAATGGGGCCTCCGTGGCCGAGTGGTTAAAGCATTGCGCTCAAAATCACAAGGCTTCTCCCCCTGGTTCGAATCCCGCTCACGCCGATATATGTGAGAAAGTTTGCCAGTTTACTTTCGGAAGGTCGGTGGTCTCTTCCCGGATACATTGTATCTGGGTTCTCTCCTCCATCTACAAAAACTGGACACCACCTGATAACTGAAAAATTGTTGAGTGTGGCGGAAAACAAACAAACAATCAATCAAACAATCTTTGATAAAAATTATTAGTTCTTGGATATAATTATTTTAATTTTGTAACAGAATGCACACATTGATAGCAACATTGTAGTACACATTAAAATAATTTTAAAACCGTTACTTAGAATACCAAACACAATTTCAAAATTATTCAAGCACTGTTTATATACTTTCAAGCTGATAAAATGTATTAATTTGGATGAAATATAAGCAATGTACCTTAATTTTGCTGAACGCAAGGAGTAGAATCTTGCTATTTCAAATTACAAAAAAACAAACAAAAAAAAACAAAAACAAAAACAAAAAATAAATAAATAAATGAAAAAAAAAACCCACAAATGTACATTTAATATTTTCCTATGGAGCTCCTCGAATACATATTTAACGCTTCGTTGCGTAATAGCTAAGGCCTACCTCCCTGTTACCTGTGGGAAGTAACCAGTGCTTATGAATCAGTAGCATTTACATCCTGTGCCAGGGAACATGGTACTTCATAGTGTGAAATCGCAAAGATTAAAATCGTAAATATTACATTATCTATTTTGAAGACAAATCGCAAAAATTTGCACCCGCAGAAAAAAAACAGTTGTACGGTATATTACAAGCATTATTGAAATACACTGTGGCAAAACTGGGTGTAGATACAAATTATGACTTCTTAGATATTATATGTAGGCTCTAATTACACTACTTCATTTTTCAGGAGAAGAACGTATTAACTATTTAGGATTCATTTTCGAAAAGAAACAAAACTTCCATCATAGAAATGAAACTAAAATTTTGTGTCCACTGCAATGCCAAATAAATCTTCATACCAAATACACTTTTTGCAATTAATTTCATTTTGTCTTTTTTCAATTGCGTTTATGAAACTTTAAAAGAGTAAAGAAGAAAGGAACATACAGACATATTTTCACCGAATTTAGCATAATACAGAATTGATTCTGTCCTTTTTCAGACATTGGGTATAATAGTAAGATCTGTTGTGAAATGAGTGTCAGTTTCACATCATTTGAGCATTGGAAAGCCAACCAAAATGCTAGGCAGGGACAGACGTGACAATGATCAGAAAAATCCACTTTAATGTTGTTAATAACTCGATATATTTCTAGATTTCATAACCTCAACATCAATGTAGCCTCGTTGAACAATCTCCGAGGACTTTTCCCGACCCACTTCGTCAAATTGATTGGTCGAATGGTACAGTCCACGACCGTATTTCAGAAGTTTGTACTTGCTGAGTACAAGTAAACCTGTCGGATTGAAAGCTTGGGATGGTTTGGTACATTGCATGAAATTATCGCTTTCTGTGCCTTGAAATATACAACCAAGGCAAGTTTCCGACATTCGTTGCATAATATTTTTGATCCCGCAAATGTCTTCTATGCATTTGAATATTTTGGTTCTTTCATGAGTGAAGTGGCATTCTTTAAATTCACAAAGGCTGACAGTTTTCAAGATAGCAGTATCTTCCTGGTTGCAAGGCGAATGAAATATCTGAGAAGCGTTGTAGTATCCGCTTTCATCATGGAGGAAACTGTGCGTATATGGGAAGTTCGATGCCGTCTGTGTCAAAATTGCTTCCAGGTCTTTAGCATACCATATACCCTAAATAGACATGAGGAAAAAATGGTTTCAACAAGCAGACTTACATTATTTAAATGTGCAACTATGTAATACGCAATTAAACTTCACGTGCAAAACTAGGATTTTCTTTCTACTAATTAAAGATGGGATTTGATTACGTATGATAGAAGTAGATATATACTGGACAAAAAAAGTTAAGGATCATGATTTCAGAATTATTTTATTCATAACAAAACCAAATAAATTATGTTAAATATACACTTAAAATGTTCAACGACAATCGAACAATACATTCTAAACCTGTTTTTACAAATTCATCAATACGTTAAGCAGCCAGAGCAACCATTGTCAGGTAACCCCCCAAAACAGTTTGAAAATCGGTATGAGCAACAATAACAAATTTCATTACAAATGATTGAATCTTTATAAAGGCAATATCAATAGGGTGTATGTCCACCCTGAGCCTGTATAACGGCACGACAACGCCTCTGCATACTTCTGATGAGCCTGTGGAACGCAATTTGTGGCAACCTTGCCCATTCCTGCTGTAAAGCTAACGCAAGCTCCTGGCGGTTTGTCGGAAGTACAGGGCGTCTGGAAACAGCTTGCTGCAACATGTCCCAGGCATGTTCTATTGGATTTAAATCCGGAGAACAACTCGGCCAATCCATACGTTCAATTGTCTCTGTAGCAAGGTAGTCTGTCACTATACGTGCTCTGTGGGGACGAGCATTATCATCCATTAGCACAAAGTCGTTGCCTATAGCTCCCGCATAAGGTCTCTCAATTGGATGCAGTATCTCGTCCCTGTAAATTGCACCGGTAAGATTGTCATTCATCACGTGCAAGTCAGTACATCCACCAATACTGATTCCGGCCCAAATCATCACAGAGCCACCTCCAAAACGATCATGCTCTGCTACACAGCAATCAGCGTACCGCTCTCCACGCATGCGCCATACACGCCTACGACTGTCATGAAAGTCTACGCAGAACCGTGACTCGTCTGTGAAAAGAACAGGCGTCCAATGACGCAGTTGCCAGTTTATGTGATTTTGAGCCCAATTGAGTCGTGCTACACGATGTCTTCTCCTCAAAATGGAACGAACAGCAGGTCGATGAGCCCGAAGGTTAGCAGCATGAAGTCTCTGTCTGAGAGTTTGTGGTGTTATGCGCACCCCACTTGCTGCATGAAAGTCAGTATTGTCTGAAACCTGTGTCTACGAGCCATAAGTGACATATAGCGATCCTGGCGAGCGGTTGTGGACCTTGAACGACCTGATCTCGGTCTCTCAGAAACAATACCTGTCTGCTTAAAACGATTCCACAACCTTGAAATCACACTTTGGGACACATTAAAATGTCTAGAGACAGTTCTCTGGACTTGGCCACCTTGAAGCATACCTACTGCCTGACCAGCTTCCAGAGCAGTTAAATGGCGCCTCATGGCTTTTAATGTCAATAATTTTTCACCCAAGAGTCGATTAGAGCAATAAATACCCACAATAAAATGAAAATCACAATTTATCAATTTCAATATATACACGTTGACACACTTTGATTTTGACCCCTTACTTATCGTGCACTTATGACGTCAATATGAAACCAGGTAAATCTATTGTGTTAAGGACACATTGGAGAAACTATACGTGTTAAAATTTGTCAAAATAATTATTTGGTTAATAAAAAAGTTTGAGGTCAAAATTATGATCCTTAACTTTTTTT
This sequence comes from Ostrea denselamellosa, assembly GCA_024699665.1. Lineage (NCBI taxonomy): Eukaryota > Metazoa > Mollusca > Bivalvia > Ostreida > Ostreidae > Ostrea > Ostrea denselamellosa. The sequence goes on from JAMZEH010000014.1 coordinate 14,466,740, forward strand.
GTCCAGTATAGTTAGTATATAGTAATGATTCTCTTCCCTTAATCTCCGTTGCTGGCACTAGTAAATATTCAATGCAGAGGTTTAACATCGACTTCGAATGACACACATAAGCTTCTTAAGGAAGATTGGATGCTGTTACTGTTGCCATTTTCTCTAACTGAGAAAGCCTACTGCTTAGGTAGTTAGCTTCACAGCCGGGGGGTTTGAAATGGATTCTCGATTCCAGCGCCAAGTCAAACCTTTGACGTTTAACATACATACTGACTGTTTCTTCGCCAAGCGGCCGGTATTAGAAGTGGTCGTCACGGGTCCTTCGATTATTGATTGATTGATTATTTATTGCTTTCCGCCACACTCAACAATTTTTCAGTTATCTGGTGGCGTCCAGTTTTTGTTGGTGGAGGAGAGAACCCAGATACAATGTACCTGGGAAGAGACCACCGACCTTCCGCAAGTAAACTGGATAACATGCTCACATAACGCCGCGGCCGAGATTCGAACACACGCCGACAGAGGTGAGAGGCTTTGTGATTTTGAGCCCGATGCTGTAACCACTCGGCCACGGAGGTCCCCCACGGGTCTTTCGAATATGACTTTGAAAATGGAGGTCTCTTGTAACGGCGAGTGTTAGAACAATGAAAAACCCCTCACCATTATAGCGCTAAGTGTCATGCATAGGTCAAAATTTGTCGTACTTATATTTAAAGCTGGAGACATCTATCCTCAATTGAAAAATGATGAGACATAAGACATCAAGCAATCTAACAGAGAAGACATCAAGCAATCTAACAAGTTTAATTTTTCTACAAGGACGTCGATATGCATGTTGGGGGGGGGGGGGGGGGGCAAAACAAGATTTAGCATTCATCTTTTCTCATGGCACGCTGTTTATATCAATATAATTAAATGATATCCTGGGTACATATTTATCTAGTAAAAGCTTTCCCAACACCACATTCACACATTGAAATCGAGTCTGCGCACTCAAGCCAAGAAAACACAACTCATATTCTAGTGCTAGAGATGTTACAGGTAAATGATAGCACGTGAAAGCTTTCTGTAAAGAACCTTACTTTAACATCACAAAATATGAAGGGATTTGTTTATCGTTGTTTAAAGAAATATGAATCAGAAAATATAGTTATGATACCATGAAGTTTAGAAGAAAATAAAAGTCCATTTCCATTATCAGTTTGCCTACCTGTAGACACAAAACATCAGACCTCTCGTCTCTGTTCATCTCCATGATCTGAGCATTTCGACGATGGATGTAGGGACAGGAAGTTGGGTGATATGAATGTAGATTTTCGGGAAGGCACACGGTAGGTGAAAGATCACAGTTGTAAGTAGATATATAAGCAACAGATGATCTCAATCCCTCATATTCCTCCTCATCGACAAAGCCTTGGTCCCATGACATCACTGGACGTAACAAGCAGTATACCATTGTTAATGCTATTCTTGTAAGTAGAGTCATTTTCCCTTTCTGAAAAAAAATGTATACAAGGAATTAAGAAATAAATTTCATTTCTGAAAGTACATTTACATCTGGGGATGAATTGTGACGATTTACCCCAAGAATAAATCATGAAGTACATTTCGTGAAACGTACGCTGGCGTGAAGCCTTGCTGTTCATGCCATCATGCATTTACAAAAATGAAACTTTAATTTTATATTTACGTTTACATTCATTTCAGTCGGTTCCAAACCGATAAAATAGCTGTACTATATTTATCAATATTCTTGCGCACATTGTTCACATTCATGAGGAAACGACTATCATTTTAATTGGTACTTAAAAGATATCGAAGGTTAAAACATTGGAAATGTAAATATAATAAAATGTTTGCATGTTTTTCAAGATTTTAAAAACTCTGTTTTAAAACATTTTATTTTAACTTACAATATCAATTTTCTGTTAAAAACACACGTATAGCAGTCCTTTCTTTAAAGGACACATGTATATTGCAGTAACTTGTTTTGAATTCACAAACTGCAGTAACGTGATTTCAAAGCTTGACAGTCTTCAAAAATCTTTGTCGGTTTAAGGCCACTACAAGAATGATCTTGCAATAGATTACATTTTAATAATGTCAAAATGTCCCTCATGAAAAGGTTAAGAGTTGGGCAACACGGACCCCTAAACATACCAGAGGTGGGATCAGATGCCTAGGGGAAGTAAGCATTCCCTGTGGACCGGTCACACCCGCCTTGAGCCCAATATCTTGATCAGGTAAACGGAGTAATCCGCAGTCAGAATCAGTGTGCCAAGAATGGTCTAACAATTGGTATGAAACACGTCAGACAGCATTTGACCTAATGAAAGGTTGCACTAGAAAACTAGATCGTTACAATGACCATAGAATTTGCGAAATGCTTTATAACAGGTATTTCAGCTCTGGAATTAAGGATGCTCACCAAAGGTATGAAATTTCACATTCTCCCCAATGCAATACCTAAGCTTCCTTTTCAATTTTAGAGTATGCCTTGTCAGCTTTGGCAAGTGACCTCAAAGTAAAGGTAATTGGTCGTTCTGTGCTTTCACATGAGAAAGTGAACTACCAATTCTGTATGGCGAGGGTTCAAAACTAGCTTCAAAGGTTTGTTAGTGTCATGATGACAAATAACTTAATCTGACGTCATTACTTCCTTAACTTCCAAGAATGCTTTCTTACACTCCTTAGCTCAATTCCATTTCCTTTCTCTATGAAGTTCATTTAGTGGACCAAGGAATGTTGAGTAAGGTTTCGACTTTTTCTGGCGATTTTTACCTGCGTCACCAATGGTGACAGCAGGTCTAGTAGCTGTTCCACTCTATCCGTTCGTTCGTTTGTCCGTACGTTCGTTTGTCCAACTGTCACCCTTATGGTTGCATACTTTGTATAATCTGCAACTCAAAAAGTATTCAACCAATATTATTCAAATTTTGTAAATTATTTGTATATATATTGAAGATGTGCACCTCCTATTATGAGCAAATTGGACACATTCTTATTGCGATTTTTGCTATGTTCGACTTGGTCTTCTTTTTGCAATTTATGCAAATTGACGGGGCATACTTTGTGTAATCTTTGACTCTAAAGGCATCCAACCAATATTATTCAAACTTTGCAAAGTGTTTGTATACATATGAAAGAGGTGCATCTTTTATTATGGTGAAAGTTGACAAATTTTTACTGTGATTTTAAGCATGTTCAACTTAGCCAATCATTTGCAAGTGTGCTTTTACTGAGATGTCTATGGTGACGAAGGTCCTTGTTTAAGTCTTCCTTTCGATATAATGTGCCCACAGTAGGAAATCTATTCTTTTTAAAAAAAGTCGCACATATTTAAGTTTTCTCGCAGAGCCATCTTTTCCAAACATGTAAAAACTGTCTTAAGGTTTTCTAGGTGATCTTCATTTGTTTTGCCTCTATAAATCATATTGTCCAACACACATGGCCTTGTGAAACTTGTCCATGACATTGTGCCATACAATGTAAACGTGTGCACTGGTACAAGCCTTTATGTGTATTGATTGTCAACAGTTATCTAGAGAACTCCTTGACTTCCATCTAACTCTAAATTTGCATCTAGTGAATTTTTCAAAATTTTCGCTCTCTAGTGAAGTAAAAATATATTCTGAATTCGAGTGATGGATTCTGATCTACTTTTATGACTGGATTTATTTTAACCTTGTAGTTTCGACGTCATTTTTTTTTACTACAGGAACTACATTTCTAGACGTTGGAATTCTTCTTCCACTTAGATATTTGACTGAAAATAAATGCTAGCGGCAAACTAACAACTCAACTTTAAGCAAATGGGATGATTTCAATTTCTCCATCGTCAACTTCCCTTATCTCTATAGCAATATTCCATCATCACCTGCATATGTTGTTTTCCCAACTGATTCGATACTCAAAAGCTTGTTCTGCATATGATCAGTTTTTAAATCGAGGCAGGCTACTGACAAAGAAGTTGGTGTTATCGAGTTTTGTACAGTCTCGTCTAAAGTCGGCACTTCGCTAATTTTACGGTCGTTATAACGATCTAGTTTGCCAGTACAACTTTCCATTTGGTCAAACGCTGTCTGACGTGTTTCATACCAATTGTTATGCCGTTCTTGGTACACTTATTCTGACTGCGGATTACTCCGTTTATCTGATCAAGATATAGGGGTCATGGCGGGTGTGACTGATAGACAGGGGATACTTACTCCTCCTAGGCACCTGATTCCACCTCTGGTATGTCCAGGGGTTCGTTTTGCCCATCTCTCTGATTTGTATTTTCTATAGGAATTACGAGATTGGATACTGTTAGTTATCTTAGCCTTTTCAACTTTAAACAGGAAATAGTGAACAGGTCTGACCTTGAAGAATATGTGCTGAACATTGTCTTTTAGATACAAAGTAGCTTTTATGACCTTCAGTCTTCCGATCTCTGATTTTAAAACAGCTTAATATTTGTCTAGAAATTTCTTTAACACTAGTTCAATTCCTGCAGCTTCTTCCCAATTTACATTAATTTGTGATAGTACATCGCGACCGAAGAGTGTTGGTTCATTCTGTTTCACTACTACTAAATCCATGTTTGTTTTTATATTTCAATTGATATGTGACTGTTCATAATGGTGTGATATTTTCACCAGTAAGACTTAAAGTTTAATTTTAGTCTTCTAGAGTGGCATATCACTTAGAATTCTTCTATGGAATACCTCTGGTATTATAAATGTTCCGGTATCCAATTCCATGTTAATTTGTTGTCTCATGACCAACAGATAAAGCATAATGGAATTGACTTTGATCACGTTCTTGGCACTACACACATGTTATATTGGTTCACACTGTGGTTCCTCTGCTTTTCATATCTATTTAGGAAGTACATCTTTTTTGTGATGGTTTTCCTGTGTTTTCCTACTTTAAACAAGCCCTTTGGAGTGTGACCTTTTAGCACAGTAGCGACAGGTATTGTTGTTAGTATGCTTGCAGTCCAACATGGTTTCGGTCAGCGATGCATGACATTTGTATCTTTAGCTTCACTGAACTTTGTGGACTGTAGGACCAGAAGGTTTATGTTCACGTAGCTCTTTCGCATCACTACCAGTGGTTTCCATGTGCAATTTTAACAGCACTGCCCAAGGTAATCGCTGCTTCAGCAAGTAACTATTGTTAATACCGCACACAAATCCATCTTGGCCGGTATCATGAAGCGTATAGCCAATGTTACAATGAACTGACAGTTTTTTGAGTTACGCCACAAATAAAACAACACATTTTCACTTGATCGTTACTAACGTTGTGAAATCTAAAGCCACCCTCAATAACCGGCGGCTGGGGCTTACATGCCAATCCAAATGTTCAATAATTTGTGCGCAAGTTAATTCTACAGATTTAGTCGGTACAACAATGTTCTTTAGCAGCCGGTACGTTTTAGGTCCTACTACGCTAAAAACAGACGTATTAACAGTTCTTCAGAGACGTCTCAGGTCTCAATTGTTTCATTGAATGTCAATGATATAACCTGAATGAATGGAGTGGCATTTCTTATATCAATATGTCGCGCCGATATATGTGAGAAAGTTTGCCAGTTTACTTTCGGAAGGTCGGTGGTCTCTTCCCGGGTACATTGTATCTGGGTTCTCTCTTCCACCTACAAAAAAACTGGACGCCACCAGATAACTGAAAAATTGTTGAGTGTGGAGAAAAACAACAATCGATCAATCAATCAATCAATATATAGACTCATCTACTAGAAACCATTGAATAAAACAGCACACTAACACGTTAGTCAGTCATTACGGAACTACTTTATTAAAATGTATCCATACGAAGTACAAATAAAGCCTAACACAAATCAGGAATATATAATAACTAGTAGAGCAAAGAAATATTTTAATGGTTTATAGAAAAAATATATTACACGCATTTTAAACTAAAGTGGAGTTTTTTATTAATAGTTTTTTATTAATATACTACTCAAAGTTTGATAAGGATCATATTTTTCAGCACTTGTAAAACTTTCAACAAAGGTGAATGACAACCAACACAGAGTGATGTATGTTCAGAAATGTTTACTTCAAGAAATTGTGACAGAAAAATTTGGCAAACATGACATTTCATCGCATACTCCTAAGGTAAAGGGAGAGTACCCTGAAAAGCATGGTAATTTCATGATCACGGAATTGTTTAAACTCTGCACATTCCATTTCACACTGCACAAACAAGTGTCAATAGCGGGTATGGCCTCCGTTAGCTCCAATGACAGCTTGGCAACGTCGTCTCATGCTTCCAACGAGGTTTTGAATGGACGCAAGAGAGATATTGTTCCATTCTTGGATCAGAACATTTTCAAGTTCCTGGAGGGTGGCTGGTTGTACAGGACGACGTGAAATCGCTACCTGAAGCATATTCCAGACATGCTCGATAAAGTTGAGGTCTGGAGAACGAGCTGGCCAGTCCATACGAACAATTGTCTCACGTTCCAGGTACTCGTCCACCACCCTACCACGATGTGGACGTGCATTATCGTCCATGAGGATGAAGTCAGGACCAACAGCACCAGCATATGGTCTCACGTACACATCCAGGACTTCATCCCTGTAGCGCACTCCGGTCATCGTGCCTCGCCTTAGGACATGGAGATCAGTTTGTCCAGCTCGACTGATTCCTCCCCAAATCATCAACGACCCACCACCATATCTGTCATGTTCAGCAACATTAGCGTCCTGATATCGTTCTCCTGTCCTTCTCCACACTCGTGCACGACGATCTGTGAAGTCAACACAAAACCTCGACTCGTCTGTGAAAAGTACAGGGGCCCAATCAGCAACCCTCCAATTCACATGAGCCCTGGCCCAATTCAAACGATCTTGTCTGTGTCGCTGAGTAAGAGGGATGCGAATACAGGCTCTCCGGGAACGAAGACCACCTTCATGAAGACGATTACGCACAGTTTGCGTGGAAATGTTAACTCCAGTTGCATTCAGAAGATCATTTCTAAGCGCAGTCGCCGTTGCAAACCGATGACGTCGTGCTGAAATCAAGAGAAAACGGTCATCTTGCTGCGTGGTGGACCTTTCTCTGCCGCCTCCATGTCGATGAGAAGCTGAACCATGAGCTTGATACCGGTTCCAAGCTCTGCAAACAACGCTCTGACTGACACCCAATAGTTCTGCAACGTGACGTTGTCTTGCACCATTTTCGAGCATTCCTATGCATCTGGCCAATTCTTCAATAGTCAAACGACGTCTTTGACGTTGTGGAGGCATTTTCATAGAGTAACAGTGACTTAAACGAGGTCAGATGTAAAGACAATGGCCAAATTCAAATCAACGACAAGCACTCAGAAATGTGAATAATGTGGGTACCATGCTTCACGTGCTACTCATGATCACTGCAGCATGCATTTCCCTACCTAACCTGTGTTTTGAGGCTCAAGAGGGGTCAGTCCAACACTATGATGAAATTTGCGTGTCTTATCAATTCATATATTGATTTTACAATGTAAGAACTATATGATCCTTATCAAACTTTGAGTAGTATATAGTTTATTGGTAAGAAATCAATGCCCTATCATAGAAATACCATGGATGACTTCTTTTGATCTCATCAGAATAAGCCAGATTATTTCTTTCTAATTTAGATCTAGTACATGTATATCGCTTACTGGAGAAGCTTCAGTTTTATCCAATATCCTTTGGATGAAGGTACTTCAGGTTAACGTGTGCAAGTTGTCAAGATATGGGCAAGAAAATAGCATTTAATTATTCCATGTCATATAATGCAATTTCATATCATAATGGTATCAGTGGCGGATCCAGGATTTCCGAAAAAAAAAAAGGTGAGAGCATGTGAAAGTCAAGTATTAACCAAAATTTTCAGCCATTTTGGGTGCTAAATCTGCAGTTTTACTCACTTTATTTTGTAAATTTGGATGCGCGCCCTCTAAATCCGTCACGGGGTATTATACATCATATGTGTGTGTGTGTTTGTGTGTGTTTGTGTGTGTGTGTGTGTGTGTGTTTTAAGCATCCTGATAACCGAGATCAGACTGCTTATCTAAAGCAGATCTTTGTTACATATCCATAGTTAAATTAATCATGTAAGTCTGGATGGGTTGGGACCAGTAGTTACTTCAATATGTAATCAGCTCCAAGTCTTTGTCCAGCTTTGAACTACTCCAAGAAAATTTAACCTACCCTAGCAGTACATATTATTTATCTGAAACTAGTTCTGTACTGATATACATAGTTACATCAACAATGCAAGTCTGAATAGGTTAGAACTTGTAGTTACTAGATATGTGACCTGCTTCAAAAGCTTTAACTTGCTTTAAGAAGGACAAGGTAAAGATAACAAACAGCGATTAATCTCATAACTTCCATAAGGAATACAAAATAAAGAATTGGGCAAACACGGATACCTGGATATAACAGAGGTGAGATCATGTGCCTACTAGGAGGAGTAAGCATCCCCTGTCCACCGGTCACACCCTATATCTAGATTAGGTCAACGGAGCACCCTCTAGTAAAAATCAGGTTGTCCAAGAACGGCATAATAATTGGTATGAAACATATCAGACAACATTTAACCCAGTGACAGATCGTACTGGCAAACCAGATCGTTATAACGACCATAGAATTTGCGAAATGCTGACTTTAAATGAGAGTGTTCTACCCCCTGTAATAACAACTTGTTTTTCAGGGCATGTAAAAATTCTGTTATCTTTCGAATAACTGCTGTGTAAATTGAATTATAAAACTTGTTTGTCAGTAGCCTGCCTCGAGTTAAAAACTGATCATACGAAGAACAGGCTCTTGCGTGTCGAATCAGTTGAGAGATATAAACACCTTATGCAAATGAGAATGGAATATTGCTACAGAAATATGGGAAGTTGATGATGAAGAAGCTGAAATCCTCCTGCTTGTCATAAAGTTAGTTGCCAGTTTGCCGTTAGCATATATTTTCAATAAAATATCTATGTACGAAGCAGATGTAGAGGACTGTGGGGTTTTTATTTTAAGTTCACTGGGATATTTAGCGAATCAACATATGAATAAACATGAACATTATCAAAACATCGTCGATATATCTAAATGTCGAGTTGAAAGCCACAACGAGAGATTTTTTCTTCTTATGTAGAAGTTTTTAATAAATTCTGCCTTGTAAGAATATAAAAAACAGGTCCGCTAATAAAGGAGCACAATTCGTGCCCATAAAAATTCCAACATACTGTTGGAAGACCTGATCATCAAAGACTGCGAAGATATTGTCAGTGAGGAACTCCAGCATATTTTTAATTTCAGTTTGATGCTACAGGGGTTGAATTTCAAGAGTCTCGTTTAAAGTCAGCATTTCGCAAATTCTATGGTCGTTAAAACGATCTAATTTGCCATTACAACCTGTAAGTGGGAAATATGCTGACGTGTTTCATATCAATTGTTAGGCTATTCTTTGCACACTGATTCTGACTACGGATTTATCTGATCAGGATATAGGGCTCATGGCGGGTGTGACTGGTCGACAGGGGATGCTTACTTCTCCAAGGCACCTGACCCCACCTCTGGTATATCCAGGGGCCCTTGTTTGCTCAACTCTCTATTTTGTAATTCTTATAGGAGTTATGAGATTGATCACTGTTTGTTATCTTTACCTTTTCATATGGGACTTGCTCCAAAATTGCAGACGCCGGGGTAGAGCATAAGCTACCTCGACTTCGTTTCGGTAAGCTAAAATGAGTGCAAAATCTGAACATTGGTCAAACAGTGTAATTTTGAAAGTGGTGGTGGAAGGTATGGATGTAATGGTTAAACTCTTCTCTTGCAGTAACTCAGAATTATGATCGAAAGTATAGTATTAATTCACTTTCCCTACATGATAAAAAGAGCCCGCCCTAATACCAGATTTCACAATTTTGTTAGTGGAATCATCGCACTCATTTTGTCTGCTAAATGTCCAGTAACATAGATGTTTGGTTTGGGTTTTTTTTTTTTAAAATGCATGTCAACTAGAACTATATGATCCATAGAGCCCTATATAACTCCAAAACCCTGACACAGGGACCAAGAATTTCACAATTATGGTAGATGCTACATTGTTCATATTAATTATGTACTCTGTTTGCATGTTCTATGCCTAGTATAGAATAAGAATTTGAATATCAATGCATATTCACTATATGACCAATAGAACCCCCCCTCCTTTCCAACGCCAGATTATTATCTCGTTATAACTATTTAATTCTTATATACATATATTCACTCCAATAACGAGATAACTCGTAATGACTATATAATTATCTCGGTAATTCTTATTTTCTATTTTAATAAATGCCTTTCTTAATCTTTTTTTTTTTTATTTTTAATAAATTTAAACAGAAATGATAAATTCACTTATTATTTACTGTCATTAATGTGACAACATTAAATAGTCTCCCTTAGGTATTACCAGAGAAAAAGTCCTTAATAAAATTTACAAGGGGTCATTATTCTATGGCGTCATTTTATTTCACGTAGAATGTTGATTTTAATGAAATGACACTTTTCTACAGGCAAAAGGGTCATTTTTCAACGCCGAATAATGACCGGGGTCAATTTTCTACGCCGAAAAGTGCCCCTTGGTCATTCTTCAATGGGGGTCATTATTCTTCTTTACACCGGCCGAAGTTTAAAGTAAATTTCCAGACATGAATTATGTGAGAGTGCTCAGATATTCAGTGAAAGCATCAGTCCAAATATCCAGCCGAGCCGAATCTCAGTCGAAATTAGTATAAATATATTAAAATAGTGAGTAGAAGTTTATACCATTTGGTTTCTTTTTTCATCTTGGGAACCCTATATCTAGAGTTTTATATAGATTTACCCTTTAATATATTAAATTCGAACCTAATCGATATAATTGCTTGCGGTATGGGGCTTTAATGAATGTTTGAAGGTATGTTAGGACACAAGTATAGTTCGAAATATTTTAGGAATTATTTATATTAAATTTACTAGACGGCGATAGAAGAATACAGCGATATAAGGCCTCAACCGTGCGTATTTTTTTTTCTGCGCCGTAAATCAAAGCTTTTTATACCAGGTGGATCACTGGAACTGTAGCTCTCTGATCTATTCCAATATTTTCTCAGAGAGCTACAGTTTTGAAGCTAATTTTAGGTGACAATTTCCACTCCTGAAAGACTCACTACCTTAAATAAATTGCATTCACGCACATGCTGTCCAGGAAGTTAATGAAGATTTTAAATAGTAGAAAGGGTACTTTGCACTAATTAGTTTCCACTACCCGGACATACATGCATCTATTTCAATGTATATCTCATGTATGCTTCTTTAACATTTCATGTCAAACCTAGGACGTAAATATAGGTAGTCGCTGTTCCTTCGCCAAACTCTCTGCCTTTACAGGTGAAAGTCACGGGTCTTTCGAATATGGCCTTGCAAACAGAGGTCCCGTGTCAAGACAGGCGTTGGCACGTTAAAGAAAATGTTACGGCCCTGAGCGCTAAGCATAGGTCTAAATTTGTGGTACTTCACCTACAGCTGGTGACCTCTCAATATGAGTGAAAAATTCTCGACGGGACGTAAAAAAAACAAGCAAATAATATTTCTTTTAAGATTCTTCGTAAAGATCAAAAGCTTTTTTAAAAGGCTAAACGTATATTGTTCATTCTTGAATTCTATCAGTCGTGTAGTACCTTGACATGAAAACCACTGCTTTACAACAGTCACCGGTATGAACATCCGGTCGATAGCCACAAGTATAAACATCCGGTGGTATAAACCTCCGGGACTTGGTAGTGTCATTCCATTATCTTACACGCGTAACATTCTAGGCATCCTCGCAAGCGAAGTGTTCAATTCGGTTATAAATGAGAGTAAGCGAATCGGACACTCGGCTTGCAAAGATGCATACAAAAACGTATGCACAAAACAGAGCTGTTTTCCTTCTTTCTTCAAATTGTAATAATGTGTTTTCACAAGGATCCAACAAATTCAGAATGTAAACGAAAATGATTATTACAGAATCTATATGATGATAAAAAGACATTTTATAGATACATTTGCAACATGTAGTTGATTTATTATATCATGTGGTACTGTTGGCTAACGTTTGACGACCACTCACTCCCTCTGTTCGAATTTAGGCCCGATTTCAAAACAACTCCAAACAGCACGAACACACTTGAATTGACGTAAAACCAAAATCCATTTAATCAAAAAATTAATTATGCATGTAATATTCGGCGTCACTCAACTGCAGGTGTAGTTTAAAGTTAGGAGTACAAAATCACCCTAATTTTTTTCAAATAAGCTTTACCTATTATTACAATTTTTGTTTCTTATTCATTTATCTTTTCCAGTATTTCCTTTATTTCCAGTGACACAACCTCAATGCTTCCAATTTCATAAGGAAAAGACTGATTTCGCTATGTATACAAATCTACCTCGGAGAGTTGTAAAAATAGACTGTACTTACCTGTATTACGAATCACAGTGAGGCTTCAGAGAGCGGTAGCTAGTCTTATTGACAAGTATTGTCAGCTGGGACACACTGCACATCAGCGGGTCAATGTTCACCATTACTTTTAGGGATAAACCCTCTATCTGTAAAACAAAAATATCATTAAAATACTGCATATATCTATTAGTTACAAATGATAATGTTTCCTCGAACATCTACGGATTATAGAAAATACATGTGCGAACAGTGTTTATTATATGAAAATATAGGTATGGAATCTTTCACTCATAGCGAGACATGACGATTGGCGGTGAAAGGCTGCAAAATTTAGGCTTATGCTTGGCGCTTTCGGCCTTTGAGCAGGGAGGGTCTTTATCTTACCACACCTGCTGTGACACGGTTTTTGCGGTCTCATCCGAAGGACCGCCCCATGTAGTCGCCTCTTACGACAAGCAAGGGGTACGTTGTTAAGATGTCTCTGTTCAGTGACATGAGCCATACTTATACTCTCTCTCTCTCTCTCTCTCTCTCTCTCTCTCTCTCTCTCTCTCTCTCTCTCTCTCTCTCTCTGTGTGTGTGTGTGTGTGTGTGTGTGTGTGTGTGTGTGTGTGTGTTTATAACTGGTTGTTGAGAACTTGTTTCTATCGTTTTGGGTATTTACACAATAAATACATCTGTTTCCAGTTTACCAGTATCATTTTTTTTTAAATCTGTATAAAAAACTATAGAAGACACGAGTGTGCATTAACTTATGGAGTGCTTGATTCGTATTACTTATATTCCGTTGACGCCGACAGAAAAATTAGCTATGCGAATAAATCAAAAGTAGATTTTATGTGAATATAAGACAAGTTTAGCTTAATAACAAGCACTACGACCCATATTTTTCTTTTGTTTCTATCATACTCCTTCAATGCAGAAATTAATTACTTCCAAAAGATTGACAAAATTCATTTTTGAACTTCTTTAAAACACAGACAGACTTATATATTGAGACGCTCTGCTTGCAGTAGCTGGCCGAATTTGAATTCGTGCCGCTTACTGCGACATATTTATTATATTTTGCAGTCGTTAAAGTCAATGACCTCTTATTGTGGCCCCAACCTAGCCCCATAGGGCCACGATATAACCATGATACAATTTCACAAAATAAAAATCATGGTATGGAATATAAGGTCTTGTAATAAGAAATCTATATACTAAATATGAAAACGCTACCTTAAACAGTTAAGAGGATATTGCCTAGGCTAACCTTTCATAATAGAAGGTCAAAACCCAAGGTCAAGGTTGCAAGGTCAAAAGTTTTGGTTCCAAAAGAAAGGGCTTGTCACAAGAATGTACATAAGAAATATGAGAGTCATGTACTCACCATTCAAAAGTTATGAGCATGGTTCAAGTTTCAGACAGAACAAAATCAATATGTCCCCTGACTTTAGTCACGGGGCATGAAAAAAAAAGGATCAACACAACTTAGGAACATTTGGATTTTGATATGATTTAGTGTGGTCCTGCTAATCTTTGACAGACTTCTTTTAATTTTCTGTGTATTCCCACATCAAACTTTGATATCCTATTCCCACCCCATCTGAGGCCCTGAATTGAACAAACTTGAATTTGCACCACCTGTAGATGCATGCATATCAATATGACTGATTATTACCCTGCTGTTCTTGAAAAGAAGAATTTTAGCATGGTTTCCCTATATATTTCCATATAAAACTTTGGTTTCCTATCGTGGCCCCATCCTACCCCGACCATAATTTGAACAAATTTAAATCTGCACAGCCTGGCAATGCTTGTGTATGAATATGAGTATTCATGTCCCTGTTGTTCTTGAGAGGGTTTTTAAAATTTTATCCTATACTCGTATATCCTCATGTAAAACATTGATTCCCTTTTGTGATCCCATCCTATCCCTGAACACGGGGGAAGGGCATATGATTTAAATAAACTTCCATCTGAACTACCTGGGGATAATTGTATATCAATATTGAGTATTCATGGTTCTTCTGTAATATTTTTTTTTTTTAAATCTTATATATTCTCATGTAAAATTTGGATCCCCTATTGTGGCCTCACCCTACCTCCGGGGACCACTATTAGGAAAAAAATTGAATCTGCAATACCTGGGAATGTTTGTATTCTAATATGTGTAATCATGGCCATGTTATTCTTGAGAAGATTTTTAAAACTTTAATTTACATATCCCCATGTAAAATTTTAATCCCTTATTGTGGCCCCACCCTACCCTCGGTAGCCATAGTATGAAGAAATATAAATCTACACTATGTCAGAAAGCTTTCAAGTAAGTTTCAACGTTTCTGGCTCAGTGGTTCTTGAGAAGAAGATCTTTAAAGGGCCCCTCCTTATTTTTGCAATTTCTTGATTATTTCTCCTTTGGAGAGATCATGGCCCTTCATTTGAATAAACTTGAATCCCCTTTACCCAAGGATGGGTTGTGTCAAGTTTGTTTGAAATCGGTCTAATGGTTCTTCAGAAAATTTTTAAACGGTACCACAATTTTTTTTTTACCAATTCTTAATTATCTCCACTTCAAAAAGGGTGTGGTACTTGATCAAACTTCAATCCTTTTTATACAAGCATGCTTTGCAAGTTTGGCTGAAATTAGCCATGCGGTTCTTGAGAAGTCGAAATGTTAAAAGTTTACTGAAGACTGTCGGACGCTAACAGTATAGCATGAGTTAATTTCTGCATAATCGGCTTGGCTGTAATAATAGTAAGCGAATTATCTCATGCTTTCAAATGATAACCCGACCCCCATTATCTCGCAAAATTATTACATGTATCTTTTCTGCGTTGTATACATATTACGTAACTGTAGACGCAAAATTCAATTCTAATACGGTATAATGTTACTTATAAAATCCTCACATGGGATTGATTTATGGCTTGTAATGTTACAATCTTTCAAACACTGAATTGTAGATGCATGAACAATCATCTTTTTTTTTTATTGGAGGTGGAGCTTCTTTCTAAATATGCCTCAACATCCCATGAATATTCGTTGAACACAAAATGACTTGGACATTATCTGGTCGTTAAGACAGAGAACTGTTTATCGAAGCTTGAAGTCAGTTCATTGACAATATTTTCGTTATTTACGTGGCATTCGTCATAGGAAACTCATCACTTATTCTTTGTTCTTTATTTTCTGAGTTTCAATACAGTGTGTGACGTGTAAACTTTTGACTTCGGATCACTTCCGTAGCATATTGTGAACAAAGAAACATTGATCTGCAACGTGTGCACAATAAATGATGATGATTATGTTTGATTGGAAATTACCGTGTTTACCTCGTTTATTTCATCGCACATTCTTTTCTGAAGTTGATAAAAGGGATGGGCATTTACAAGTATTTCATGCATAAAACCTGTGTACTGAATTTTAATTCTCCATTTCAATCTGAAATTGAAAATAATGATAGTATACATTATTGTATTGCACTGAATTAAGAATCGTTTGGTCGTTGATATAAAGTGAGTTATGTTCAACTCATTTCAATGATCAATTCAAAAGATAATCAGTTGAATGATAAATATATGTTAAACAAATATATGCAGTTTGGAAATTTCTTCTTACTTAAAATTGTTTCAAGTCACAAATGTCTCTGCATTGTGTTGATGTGGTATATCTTAAAACAAATCCACAAAACAAAAGTCCAACTTAGTCAAATTGATGACTGATTAATTATTCAAAACATACAAGTCCTTGTCATTGGAATCTGATGATTTATTTGAAATATGATTAGAATTTGATAAATTGTCATGCAACAGACAGAGGTCCAATAAATTGGAAGTAGATGAATTCTGTAGTATATACATGTACACATCCTAAGGTTGGAACTATGATATATGTAAAAGACAGAGATCCAAAGAACTGGGATTAGATGAATTATGTAAAAGACAGAGATCCAAAGAATTGGGATTAGATGAATTATGTAATAGACAAAGATCCAAAGAATTGGGATTAGATGAATTATGTAATAGACAGAGATCCAAAGAACTGGGATTAGATAAATTATGTAATAGACAGAGATCCAAAGAACTGGGATTAGATAAATTATGTAATAGACAGAGATCCAAAGAACTGGGATTAGATGAATTATGTAATAGACAAAGATCCAAAGAATTGGGATTAGATGAATTGTGTAATAGACAGAGATCCAAAGAACTGGGATTAGATAAATCATGTAATAGACAGAGATCCAAAGAACTGGGATTAGATAAATTATGTAATAGACAGAGATCCAAAGAACTGGGATTAGATGAATTATGTAATAGACAAAGATCCAAAGAATTGAATTATGTAAAAGATAGAGGGCCAAAGGATTGGGTTAGATGAATTATGCAATAGATTAATGATTAAAGAATTGGGATTAGATGAGTTATGTAATAGATGGAGTTCCAAAGAATTGGGATTAGATGATTTGAGGCACATATCATATCAACTATTTTGTTTATTGTTTGAATATGAGAGAAAATGTATTCATTTTCTTATTGCTGAGAGATGCATGAATCTATATTAGAACAAGTGTGTTCACAATATGACGCTTTTCAATTTAGAGATCTTGTTAAATAATTCAAAGTCTATACAAACTGTACTCACATGGAAAGTTTTATCGAAAGCGTTCTCTTAAATAATACTTTGAATGGGGTTAAAAATTATTTAATGGAAAACATATTGGAGCATATTCTATGAAGCAAAAGTACATAAAGATGCAAATTTGACAAATGTTATTCATACAAGAAATAAATAACGTTTTTCAATGAACATGACATTATGAATTGTAATTACTAGTATTCTGCTGACATTCATTAATTACCGCATCATGGAAAGTACGACAGCTGAGTAAATGCCGCTCATATCGTTATGTTCGTAGAAAAGACATTATTTAATACTTACATTTTGATTTTCCCTTCTAGCCCCGTCCCCCTGCTTTCATGACATTGAATGTCCAGTAAGTTGCAAATTTAATTACAGAGAGAGAGAGAGAGAGAGAGAGAGAGAGAGAGAGAGAGAGAGGTTGCAATACTTACATAAATACAAAATCTAGATGACACTAGTATGGTGATATTTTATTCCAGACAAAAGACGTTACATGTATGTTTACATAATTTTATTCAAGACAAAAGACGTTACATGTATGTTTACATAGAGGGCGAGTTCCGCCTCACTTCGCGCAAGCATACAACTGTTTGGTGTAGGTAACAGATGTGATACAAATTTAATGAATGGTAGCCTTTTAAAACAGAATATAGGACTAACTTTATTTTGCAACATCATAAAAAATGTCCCTTTCATAGAAGGCTCCTAGGCAATATTACAATTTTTTCATGATTGAAAATCTGTTCCATGAATAAATCTTCTGAAGGATATAGATTATATATTTGGTCATCCAAACAATAGCAGGGTTTTATGAAAACCTAAGCAACTTTCTACAGTCAACGTATATCCTCTCAAATGCCAAATATATCTTCAAATGTGTTTTATATATATATCTATATATATATATATATATATATATATTCAGTGATAACTACCAAGTAAAAATCTAAAATATATCCTTTAATTAGTAGGTATTGAGGTATTGTTTACCGAGTTAAACCATTTCATTTAAGATTAAATACTAGTATTTTATTATATGATTCATTGTTTTGTAACAAACTAACAAGTGTCTTCTTTACGTTGTCTTAAATCAAGAACACATTTAGGGTATGGTATACAAAGAGATACAGCGCTCGCAGTTCTTTGTCATATATACAAGGTTCGTGCCCTGTTTTTGTTTACATGTAGATTGCTTTTAAAAAATCATGTCTAAAACAAAATAAGAGGTGGCAAACACTAGAGATTGTTTAATTTTGTTCAGAATTAACTTGTAAATTGAAAAAAATTGTTTTAAACAAAACCTTCACTAGTATATTCAATGTTTGTAAACAAAAACGCATCTTCTGCGGTCGAATCCCGTGACCGCACTTTAGGACATAAAGACCTAGTTGGAACCGTGGCAGTAGGAAGACGAGCTTTTAGAACATCGAAATACTGCTACTGAACGAACACCAACATTGATACTCAAGAGGCACGAAATCTATTTAGAGAAAAGATTTTTTTTTTAAAACAACTAGAGAGAAAGAAAAAAAACAAGCAAAAATATTATAGTTAAGTTGCATGGTTAAAATGGAAATGGACAATAATTCTTTACATGGGCAAACGTATGGCGGTATCCGGTATTCATATTAGCTACAATTACTTCCAAGATCTGGTCTACGATGTGCTCCCAACACCTACGAATCCGCACAGATGGAATCTCTCAGAAACACCAGATGGCGCCTTGTGCAGAAACAGACGAACTCTAACAGAGGGAGACCTCCGGAAATTAGCAGAAGTCATGGAAAATAAAGGGAAAGGAGACAAAAAACTTGAAAAACAAGCCTATCAACATCCAGCAAATAAGTCTTGTATATATACTGAAGCTTTATTAAATAATTCATATAAAGATCACAGTCTTTTTTTAAAAAAATGGAATTCATTGTTCGCTAAGTGAATGTGACAATGCTGTAAAATTTGCACGTCTCCACTGCAAGTGATAGCGTCCCTGCTCAGAAACACGCAGTATGTTAGTGGGTATTTTTTAGGCGGGTTTACTATCGCATACTTCTACACTGACACAGATAATTAAAAAGTCCTACAATTTTCTATTTTATTTGCCGATAAAACCAAAGGGAAAATCGTTTTTCTTCGTCTGTCTATCCCTCTATCTGTCAGCCAGACTGTCCAACTTCGTTTTCCGCACCTTTTAATGCTTTTGGTAAGAAAGCTGCAATTTAGTATATGGTTTCCTACTGCATGTTTACAGATCAAGTTTAAGTTGCAGTTTAGTGATCTTTACGAGACTTTATGCTGAATAGTTTTCCGGACTTTTTTCTAAAATGCTTCAACGTACAAATTTGAAATTTGACATCTGGTCAGGTAATGGGTTGATACAATTTCACCTATTTTAAAAAAAAATTGTAAAATTTGTAAGACATAGTTTCATGGTTAAATGAACTTCTTCAATTTTTGTTTTACGGACTTCTTTCATCATGCTTTGACTTTGGA
Source organism: Ostrea denselamellosa (assembly GCA_024699665.1). Taxonomy (NCBI): domain Eukaryota; kingdom Metazoa; phylum Mollusca; class Bivalvia; order Ostreida; family Ostreidae; genus Ostrea; species Ostrea denselamellosa. The sequence goes on from JAMZEH010000014.1 coordinate 14,486,301, forward strand.
AGCTGTAATTTGACATCGCGCCGACATATGTGAGAAAGTTTGCCAGTTTACTTTCGGAAGGTCGGTGGTCTCCTCCCGGGTACCTTTTATCTGGGTTCTCTCCTCCACCTACAAAAAACTAGACGCCACCAGATAACTGAAAAATTGTTGAGTGTGGCGTAAAAAAAACAAGAAAACAAGAAAATTGACATGTGATTTGATCATATTGATTGATTGATTATTTCTTGCTTATAGCCGCTTGAGCAATTTTTCAGCTATCCTGCGGCTGACTCTATATAAATGAAAAGGCATGTTATAAAAGCAGTATTTACTTAAAAAGAAATGCTATTTGAAAACATGTTAAAATATGGCACTAAAAATGTCTAGATATCACTGTATAAAAACCATCATCATCTAGTTATAATTTTGTACAATCAATTTTTTCTTCACAACTTTTGATAAAAACCAGTTTCATGTAGGAATCCTAAAATTTTATTTAAATCAACATTATTAAAAAAGATCTTTCATAGACTGCGTATCAAAATAATTATTTCTTATCAGAGCTGTATCTCCACATTCTAATAAAATATGTTTGATTGTTTGAGGACTTGACAGAAGACACACTCAGGTGGATCTTCCCTTTGTAGAAGAAACGAATGTGTCATCCGCGAATGTCCTATTCTACATTTAGTAATAACTACTTCATCTCGACGTTTAAGAACACTATGTTGTGTTTTACTAACTACAGGATTAATATTGTGTAGTTTGTTATTTACCTTTTCATCCCAATCAGATTGCCACAAATGTTTTACATATTCTCTAATTAAAGTTTTAAGGTCTGTGTAAGGAATTTTAAAATCAGTAATTGGTAATTGTAGTGCTTGTTTTGCAGCACTATCAGCTTTAGTGTTTCCACGTATCCCAATATGACTTGGTATCCAACAAAACACTACATTATACCCTTGACGTTTTAGCACCACATATTCTTTCAAAATGTTATAAATATACGGGTGGTCAATTTTACAATTTTTAATTGCTTCAAGACAAGAGAGGGAATCGGAATAAATAACATATTTTTTGTGTTCTGACTGTTTTATAAAATTAATTGCTAATTGAATAGCTTTCGCTTCAGCTGCAAAAATTGAACTGTTATCCGGCAAACGCACGGAAAAGATATCATTTCTATAAACAGCAGCGGAGGCAACTTTATTTTTGTCTTTTGATCCATCTGTATAAATTTCATTTGGGATTGAAAAACTGTCTTTCAGTTCTTTAAACGTTTGAATAAATTCAAGTGAGTTTGTGTCTGATTTTTTGTCTTTCGATAGATCTAAATTAACAGTAGGTTTTGAAAGTTCCCAAATTGGGATAGGTGGAATTTGCAATTCAGAAATAACATTTAAATCTATTTTAGAGTCTTTAATATATTTTTGGAGTCTCAATCCAAATGGTTTATTGACTTTGATCTTTTCGTTATATTTTGTTTCAAATTTAGGGTGGAATACACAGTTATATGACGGGTGTTTGGGATTGGAACGAAGTTTAATGATATACTGAAGACTTAATTTTACACGTCGATTTTTTAGTGAAGGTTCATTTGCTTCTACATAGATGCTATCTATGGGAGAGGTTGGAAAAGCTCCTAAACAGATACTTATACCTTGGTTATGAATTGCATCTAAGGCTTGGAGATACGATTTTCTAGTAGATCCATAAACTATACATCCATAATCTAACTTGGATCGGATTAGAGATCTATAAAGTTGAAGTAAAACATTTTTGTCTGCACCCCAATGAGTATTGCCGACAACCTTTAAAATATCAAGTGCTTTGGAACATTTAGTTTTAAGCATCTGAATATGTGGAATAAAGGATAATTAATATCAAAAATTACTCCTAAAAATTTAAATTCTTTAACTATTTTTATTGGAGTTCCATTTAATCTGAGTTCTGGATCATTATGGTGTTTACGTTTTTGACAAAAATGAACGCTTGTTGTTTTTTATTTTGAAAATTTCAAACCATTATTGTCTGCCCAGTCTTGAATTTTATTTAAGCAAAGTTGAAGTTGTCTTTCTATACTTGCCATATTTTTTGAACGATATGAAATACCGAAGTCATCTACAAACAAACAACCTTCGATATCATTTTTAAGTACCTGTGCTAAACTATTAATTTTAATGCTGAATAATGTTACGGATAAAATACTTCCTTGTGGAACACCATTTTCTTGATCACGTAAGTTAGAGTAAGTGGATCCTAAGCGAACTTTAAATTGACGTTCTTTCAAAAAGTTTGAGACAAATATTGGTAAATTACCTCTTAATCCCATATTGTGGAGATCTTTTAAAATCCCATACCTCCACGTTGTATCATATGCTTTTTCTAAATCGAAAAATATTGATACAGCATGTTCATTATTGATAAAAGCATTTCGAATAAATGTTTCTTCAAGTTTAACAAGATGGTCTAATGTACTTCTCTGGCCTCTGAAGCCGCATTGAATATCTGCAAGTAGGTGTTTTGACTCCAGAAACCAGACAAGTCTGTTATTAATCATTCTTTCCATGGTTTTACATATACAACTTGTAAGAGCTATTGGGCGATAATTTGATGGATCACTGTGATCTTTCCCCGGTTTTGGAATAGGGATAATGATAGCTTCTTTCCAAGATTTTGGAAAATTGCCCGTTTCCCAAATTTTATTAAATATTGATAGAAGACATTTTAGACTACTTTCCGGAAGATGTTTAAGTGTTTGATAGTGTATTTCGTCTGGACCTACAGCAGTATCATGTGATTTTGACAAAGAACATTTTAATTCATCTATGGAGAATGGTGTGTTATAATTTTCTAAATTATCTGAAGAAAACTTTAAAGTTTTCTTTTCTTCTCTATTTTTGACTTCAATAAATTTTGCAGACATATGTTCTGTTGATGAATTTTTAGATAAAGAATTTCCAATGGTATTGGATATGTCTGTAACATCAGTAATTATGTCATTATTGACTTTTAAATGAGTGAATTGTTTACTTGTATTTTTGCTTTTAATCTTTTTAATTGCATTCCAAACTTTATTAATAGGGGTGTGTGAATTTAATTTAGAAACAAAGTCTTTCCATGAATTTTTCATGCTTGTGTTAAAGGTTCTACGGGCTTTTGCTTTACATTTCCTATAATTATCTAGATTTGTGTTGGACGGGGATACATTAAAACGTTTTTCCGCTTTTTTCTGTTTTTGATCGCCTCATTACATGCATCATTAAACCATGGCTTTTTAATTTTCTTCGGATTTGTCGAGGTTTTTGGAATAGCCTTTTCACTATTCTCTAAAACGATATTTGTAAATTTTAAAATTGGATCATTTTCATTAATTAATGTGTCTTCCTTTATTGTTTCAATACAAAGTTTGTCAAATAGATTCCAATCTACTTTATTTAGCTTCCAGTTTTGGTTTTGATTATTTTTGGAAGGAATTATATCTTCAATGAAAATAGGGAAATGGTCACTGCCACACAAGTCGTCGTGGACAGTCCATGAAAGGTCACAAGCTAAAGTAGGATCTGTCAAAGAGATGTCGATAGATGTATAAGAACCATTTCCAGGATGAAGATAGGTATTGAAACCATCATTTAAAATACAAAGATTATTTTGATTTGCAAAATCCTCTAGCTTTTTGCCTTTATCAGTTAACTTATCACTACCCCACAAGGGATTATGACCATTAAAATCTCCCATAATGAGATAAGGAGAAGGAAGTTGATTGATTGAATTCTTTAACTCTTGTAATTCTAATTTGTATTGTGGAGGAATATAAATTGAACACAGTGTAATGGTTTTATGAAGAGAAACACGAACTGCTGTAGCCTGTAAATTAGTTTTAAGTTTCACTCTGCAAGATACTGTTTCTTACACATACAGTTGATCCACCCTTTGCTCGATCTTCACTTGTGTCATAGTGATTATATAAGGAGTAATGTTTTAAAGTTATATTGTCAGTTTGTTTTAGGTGTGTTTCTTGAAGACAAAAAGCTACTGGATTAAATTTTTGTATAAGAAGTGATATTTCATTAAAATTAATTTTAAAACCTCGACAATTCCATTGAATGATTTTAGATGGAAGCATGATTAATTAATTTTGATCCTTGTTCTGGATCGTGATGGAGAGAGGCTGTGGCTTCTGGACTGAGGGGACGAAGTGTCCATTTTCTCGTCCAGAATGCTATATCTGTTATGGACAGATATTGGATCTCTCATCCCTTTTGGGATTCTATCACTTCTTATAACTGATTTAGCTGGTTTTGGTGATGACTCTGAGTCTTTGTTATTCTTTTGTTCTGATTGTTTACTCAATCGTTTTGGAACATTGGACTCTTTTGGTTTTGGAGGAACTTGTGGCTTGGAGGAAGCAGAAGAAGTAGAAGTGGAGGAAGCAGTAGACGATGTTTCGACAGTTCCATTCGAGTTGTTTTGTTTGGAAGATATTAATACTGGATCCGTTTGGCAAGCAATCTCTTTTGTATTTTTCTTTTTTAAACCAGCTGCATATGAAACATTTGTATGTTGAGATTGATAGAGTTTTCTCGCATCAGGGTAGCTAAGGTGTTTTTGAACTTTTAGTTTCTGAATCTCTTTTTCTTTTAACCACACACTACATTGTTTTGATGAAGATGGGTGCTTTTACCCGCAGTTGACACATTTTGGTTCTTCTTTGTAACGATCTTCTACGCAATTTTCAGAACCACATCTGAAACAAACATTTTCATTTTTGCATCGATCTGATGAATGGCCAAACTTTTGGCAATTAAAACAACGCAAAGGATTTGGTATAAATGTTTCAACCTTCAAACAGTAATAGCCAATCTTGATTTTGTCAGGGTGATTTGGTGTGTCAAAATCAAGAACGTAGGTGTTAGTTGGAATAAAAGTTCCATTTTTCTTGATTTTAATTCGTTTGGTAAGAAGGACACCTTGAGATTTCAACTCATTTGTAATTTCTGTCTCCTCCAAGTCACACAGTCCACGTCCTTTGTCTCGAATGACTCCTTTGCTTCGGTTTAATCTGAAGCTGGGTGTTCCAATGACCTTTATTCCACTAAATTTGATAGCAGATTGTAAAACAATTGATTGTTTTCTGGTCTTACATTCTACTAGCAGAGTTTCATTCTTCAGTTTTTTAACAGACTGGGCTTCTCCAATAATACCTTTCAAAGTTTTGTCGATAACAAATGGAGAAAGTTTCGTCACGGGCTTTTCATTTTCGTCAAGTGTTGATAAAATAATAAATCTTGCCCACTTTTCACATCGTTCATTTTCTGACTCAGAGTCATCATCTTCCACAAGTCTTCGTTTGTTGTTTTTTTTTATGTGCCATAATGAAGGAAATTTGGTTCAGCACCATTGCTCCCCGCCCGCCTCGGAGCGCCAACAAGGGCGATGCCGTCCTCTGGGGACATCCCAGCAGAAGACGAACACCAAGAGGATACAGCGGTGTTATACTCAGATGGATGTATCCACCCAATTGACCCTAGCCACCGCTTAGACGATATCTATATTAAAGTACATGTAATTTTGAATGTGTAACAAATAGTCTTCTGTACAAGACAAGAAGACAGGAGTTTTCCAATTTATTACTATCATTATTAAACCACAAAGAAAACATTGACACAAAACCAGTAAAAGGTAACGAGCATCTGTATTAAATAAGTATAGATAAAGTCCAAGCTAGGCGTGACAAGCCGATTGAACGTGCCGGGCCAAGCACGTCCGCCCGTTTAGATGAAATTAGGGCCAAAGTGGAGTGTTGGTCAATGAGCATTGTAACCTTAACACCCATCAACCTCAGCCACCAGGATCCCCTCTTCCACCGACACGGGTCACATCCCACGGCAAACAGGACGCCTCTTTTAGTCGCCTTTTACGATCAAGCAGAGGATACTGTGGGCCAATTCTTATCACCCCGGACCCACACGGGGCGATTTGATCATAAATGTTTATGACAAATATGATGACTTCAGATTCTCAATTGTCAACTTTTCATACTTATGTAGCAATATTCCATCATCACCTGCATATGCTATTTTTCAACTGAATAGATATTCTGCGTATGATTAAATTGAAATCAAGGCAAATAATTTGATGTTACAGGAGTTCCACAGCTTTGTTTAAAGTAAGAAGTTTGCAAATTCTATGGTCCTTTTAATGATTCAATTTGAAAATATCACCTGTTATTATACTGTCTTATGTCCATCATACAAATTGTTAGTCTGTTCTCCACAAACTGATTTTAACTACAGATCATTCCGTTTCCCTGAGCAAGATATAGGGTTCTTTGCGGATGTAACCTGTCAACAAATGATCCTTACTTCTCCGATGTACACTGATCCCACCTCTGGTGTGTCCAGGATTCCGTGTTTGCTCTTCTCTCAATTTTGTATTCTTTGTGGAATATATGAGATTGATCACTGTTTGTTATCTTCACTTTTGCATATTTACAGATTAAGTTTAAGATTCAGTACAGTAGACTGATTTTTACGAAATTTAAGAAAATTTAGTGACGAATGTAGTTTTGCACAACTTTAACTTAGAAATCTGAAATATGATGTATATGGTTATCAAATGAATAGATACACATTAAGTTTAACTTTCGAATTATTCTATCAAATATTATAAAACTTAAGTATTATGGTTGACTGAATTAATCAATTCTTGTACTCTGTGTAGTTCTCTGTCTGTGTGCATGTTTTGGGTTTCTTTTTCTCTTATCTCCCATACGGTTGGTTGAATTTTTCACTCACATGGAGACGTCACCACTGCCAGTGAGGGGCTGCAACATTTAGGTCAATGTTTGGCGCTTATGGCCTTTGAACAGGGAGGGGTCTTTATCATGCCACACCTGCTGTGACAGAGGGCCTCGGTTTTTGCGGTCTCTTCCGAAGGACTGTCCCATATAGTCGCCTCTTTCGACAAACAAGGGGTACTAAGGACCTATTCTAGCCCGGATCCCCACGGGAGATGTCTATAAGGAATACAAACGTAAAGAGTTGGACAAACACAGACCCCTGGATATACCAAAGGTGGGATCATGTGCGTAGGAGGAGTAAGCATCCCCTGTCGACCGGTCACAACTGGAATGAGCACTATATCTTGATCAGGTAAACGGAGCAATCCGAAGTCAGAATAAGTAATATGTAGTCAAAATCATTGTGCCAAGAACAGCCCAACAATTGGAATGGAACACGTAGGACAGCATATTACCCAATGACAGGTTGTATTGGCAAACTAGATCGTTATAACGACCATAGAATTTGCGAATGCTGATCTTAAACGTGTAAGTACCCACCTCAATTAAAAAATGATATTACGCCGAACAAGTTCTTGCGTATCGAATCATTTGAGAGACATAATGGTTTTATATTTTACTCTTTAACTACAACGCTACAGGTCCCGCAATGCAAATATGGTGCAATTTACGGCGCAAGATTTTCTGCGCACGGTTGTGGATGTATCCCTCCGCTTTCCAGCATTGGTCAGTCATATACATTTCATTCCCTAATTCTAGACATATTCTATTACCAACCTGTATATTCTATCCACCTCCTATCCTTTTATAGCCATCATATAGACCAATAAACTCGCTTGTTTTGAATATTCTGCCTTCCTACAACCATGTTGACCTATTGACGAGATCTCGCTAAAACGACACGTGATATATGGAATGTGTTGACAACGTAAAGAAACCACCGGTTCTTCGATTTTCTATCAATTTTATATAAGATAAACCTGTAGCGTTGTGGTTAAAGACTAAAATATAAAACCATAACGCTGCAGTTTTGCAGCTACGGTAACTCATACTCATCCAACCAATTGACTGGGAGATTAAATGTGTTTAAAACTGAAGCATGGTTTTACAGAATTTAAGGTACACCTTTGTCTGATTCATCGCATCTATGTTACAAGAAATCGAAATTATTATATTTTCTGGTATTGAAAAATTTTATCAGCCCGATCGTCCAAAAATATCCGACTATAGATTTTTCAATTTTGTATTTAAACACAAGAAACCTATATATCGAACCGCGGGTAGAAAGTTGTGAATGTTGAGCGATACAATTGAAATTTCAAGGGGACCGCATGTAAAATATTATCCAAACGACTTGACTTTATCATCATAATGTGATGATAACTTGCTGTTACAGAATGGTTATCCTTATTGTAAGTAAATGTTTTTGTCTGTTGAAATTGGACGTATTTGTGTTTAATTTAATGATTATAGCCATTCTAAAAGAACCTAATGAGTGTTGGTTAATTACAGTATCATACTTCATGACATACTTGAAATGTTTAAGTTATCCGTCGGCAGTGGAAGACCTGTCAAACTTGTTGGGTTTTTTTGTTTTGTTTTTTGCTTTTGTTTTTTTTTTTTACATAAAGATACTCGCGTTTATCTGTGTAAAATTATTGAAAAGAAAAATGAAAATAGCTATATAGTTTCAATTTATAATGTTGATAATTTGCATATTCAATTAACAATGTTAACAATTTGCATGTATAAACAATTTATACATGCATTTATTATTCACACCCGTTGGTTTTAATACCAAATTCAAAGATCGGTACTTTTATCGATAGATAAAATGCATTGAAGAAATAAATTTAAAGGTTTCCTGTTGACTAAAATGTTATTTCTTTCGATTGAGGAACGAATCAGAAATCAATTTCTACTTGGTAATAATAATGAATGGATTATTCCGGAATTTTTAAAGTTTTCAGTTCGAATACCTCTTTAGATATATTCAGTCATGCGGTTCAATAGAACCAGTGTCATTAGAGTACGAATTCAAATCAGTTTAGGACGACGCGTTCAGCTGGCAACACGCCTAAATCATGGAAAGCAACCAGGATATGGTTGGAACCCAAGCGGACTATATACTTCAAGTTATTCTGAATAATATGAATGAGCAGAAGTCCGACATGGAACGCAATATGGCGAGACAACTTGATTTATTCAAAGATGAGTTGCAAGGAGCCACGTCTTCTGTTTCTTCAGAGGTGAAAATGATGAAAATGGATAAAGGTATTACCTGGAATTATTCCGGTAATAAGGACCAGTATGAACACAATGAGAAGGTCTCTGATGTTTTAACTCAAGCGTTTTGGGCGTTGAACAATGATAAGTGTGAATATTGCAAAGAGCTTATTGGCGAGGCTAATGAACTTTGTCTTAAACGCAACAAATTGGTCAAAATGGCAGACGCTTCCCCTTGTGGCTGGAACACTGTTAAAAATTATGTTTCCAACCCCTTGACGATTCAGTTGACGAAAATCGTATCAAAAAGGCTGAAAATAAGGCGCTTAAAGAGAAAAGGGAAAGACAAAAAGGAAAGAATTCCAAGAATAACTTTTCGAATGATGTTAGGAGCTTTGTTCCGTTCACTTTTGCTAGACAGTCCTTTCGTGGACCAGCGCCTTTTCACTTCGGATTCCCTATATGCAGGACCCGAGATTTCCCATCAGCTGTTTCCACTGGGGGAAGCCCGACCATAAAAGAAAAGTGTCCAGAACTCGGAAAATAAGATGGAAAGAGAATCTAATCTTGTAAAAGATGAGTATTTTACAGAAAATATCTATTTTGACACTGCACAATTTGGGGATTGTTATGAATACACAGGAAATGGCGAAGTTTGTGTTAGAGGTCACTTAAAAGCAAATATTCAGTTTTGGAAAAACATTGATGCATGAAAGTTTATCATTGATACTTTTGATTCTGGTTGCAAAATTCCATTTTATTCTTTACCACAGGGTAGATTTTCCTGTCACAATAAATCTGCTTTTCAGGAGGAAAAATTTATACGGAGTGCAATTACAGAGTTGCTGGACAGTGGATTGGTATCGGAGGAGTATGAAGTGCCTTACGTTATTAATTCTCTTTCTGTTTGTAGTTATTCTAGTGGCAAGAGAAGACTCATTTTAAATTTGAGAGAAGTAAATAAACATATTTGGAAACAATCAGTCAAGTATGACGATATTAGAACTGCTTTATTATACGTAGAAAAGAACAAATAATGTTAAGTTTGATATCACTAGTGCATATCATCATGTAGATATTTTCCCCGATCATCGGAAATATTTGGGATTTTCTTGTGAGTTTGATGGCTATACTCGTTATTCTCAGTTCAATGTTTTTGGTCTTACTTCCGCTGCATATATTTTAACAAAGCTAACTAGACCTTTAATCAAAAAACGGCGCAGCGAAGGTAAGACGATTCTTATGTACTATGGAAGTCTATGTGGATACCTTGTCAAAGTTTAGAACTTTTAGGCATCCATTTGAATTGTGAACAGGGTACTATTCATGTCCCGTATCGTAGACTTGATAAAGTTGCAGAAACCATTAAGCAAATTGATTATTTTCTTGAAAGAAATTTACTTGTATATGTAAGACGGGTAGCTAGTCTTGTTGGTCATATTATTTCTATGTTTGCAGTTATTGGCAGTGTTCTCAACTTGTGACTAGATGTCTTAGCATCTATATATTATCGGCTACATCTTGGAACAGTATAATATTTTTGTCGAAATATAGTATTGATCAGATTTCATTTTGGAAACACACTCTGAATAAAATCAATTGTAGAAAAATGAAGTGTATTTCAGGTTCGAATCGAGTGGTATACACAGATGCTAGTGAGACGGGTTATGGTGGGTTTTGTGTACAGACAGGAAATGCTGTTTCTAATGGTGTGTGGGAAGATTGATTGATTATTTATTGTTTATAGCCGCTTGAGCAATTTTTCAGCTATCCTGCGGCTTACTCTATATAAATGAAAAGGCGTGATATAAAAGTAGAAATATATTTGATTGATTATTTAGAGTTTTACGCTGGTTTGGCAGTATTTCAGCCATTTTACGGCGGTTAACCGACTGTAAAGTGTTTAGTTTAGAGTGTTGCAGTTTCCCTGACGGCCCCCAATGAGCCTGCTCTTGTTCGAAAATCAGGGAAACGATCTTTTGCGTGCCAAGGGGGGTGTGATCCTTGACACGGGGCACCATTTAACGTCCCATCCGACGGACATAAAAATATATCTAAAACAAAAACTTATTTGCAAACATGTTAAAAATATATCACTCAAATATCACTATCACTGTGTATATAAAACCATCCTGATATAATTATAATTTCGCACAATCAACTCAAAACATTTGATAAAAACCAGTTTCACGAAGAAATCCCAATATTGTATTAAGATTCACATTTGTAAAAAGATCTTTCATAGATCGGGTATCAAAATAATTTAATCTAATTAGAGCAGTATCTCCACATTCCAACAAAATATGCTTAACTGTTAAAGGACATTGGCAGAAAACACACTCGGGTGGATCCTTTCTTTGAAGAAGGAACGAGTGTGTCATCCGCGAATGTCTTATTCTACATTTAGTAATAACGACTTCATCTCGACGTTTAAGGTTAGTATTCGTCGTTTTGTTAACAATAGGATTTATATCATGTAGTTTGTTTTCTACTTTTCCATTCCAATCCGTTTGCCACAACTGTATAACATATTCTCGTATTAAAGATTTAAGATCTGAGTAAGGGATTCGATAATTTGTAATTGGCAACTGTAATGCCTGTTTTGCGGCAGTATCAACTTTCGTGTTACCACGTATGCCAATATGGCTTGGAATCCAACAAAAAATAATGTTATGTCCTTGACTTTTCAGGAATGAATATTCTTTCAAAATGTTATAAACATAAGGATGGTCAATTTTACAATTTTTGATCGCTTGAAGGCAGGAAAGAGAATCAGAATATATAACATGTTTCTTGTGTTCTGAAAGTTTTATAAAATTCATTGCTAATTGAAGAGCTTTCGCTTCTGCAGTGAAAATTGAACTATTGTCCGGTAAACGTACTGAAAAAGTATCATTTCCATGGACAGCAGCGGAAGCAACTTTATTTTTGTCTTTTGAACCATCAGTATAAATTTCATTATGTGTAGAGAAATTTTGTCTCAATTCATTAAACTTCTGAATAAATTCCAGTGAATTTGTGTCGGACTTTTTATTTTCCGACAAATCTAAATTAACAGTAGGTTTTGATAAGTCCCAAAGTGGGATATTCGGAATTTGTAATTCAGAAATAAAATTTAAATCTATTTTAGAATCTGCAATATGTTTTTGAAGTCTCAATCCCAGTGGCTTAATAACTTTGGTCTTTTCATTATATTTAGTTTGAAATTTCGGGTTGAACACACAATTATATGACGGATGTTTTGGATTGGAACGAAGTTTTATTATATACTGAAGACTCAATTTTATACGTCTGTTTTGAAGTGAGGGTTCATTTGCCTCTACATAAAGGCTATCAATAGGAGAAGTTGGAAAAGCTCCTAAACAGATACGTATACCTTGATTGTGTATTGCATCTAAGGCTTGGAGATACGATTTTCTAGCAGATCCATAGACTATGCATCCATAGTCCAACTTGGATCTGACTAGAGATCTATAAAGTTGAAGTAAAACTTTTCTGTCTGCACCCCAATGAGTATTGCCGACAACCTTTAAAATATCAAGTGCTTTAGAACATTTAGTTTTAAGCATCTTAATATGTGGAACAAAGGATAATTTACTATCAAAGATGACTCCTAAAAATTTTAATTCTTTTACTATTTTGATTGGTGTTCCATTTAATTTAAGTTCTGGGTCAAGATGATGTGCACGTTTTTGACAAAAATGAACACCAGTGGTTTTTGTTTTCGAAAATTTAAAACCATTATTATCTGCCCAGTCTTGAATTTTATTTAGACAAAGTTGTAATTGTGTTTCAATACTTGCCATGTTTTTTGAACGATATGAGATGCCAAAGTCATCTACAAACAGACAGCCTTCAACATCATTTTTAAGAACTTGTGCTAAGCTATTAATTTTAATACTGAATAATGTTACTGATAAAATACTTCCTTGTGGAACACCATTTTCTTGGTTGCACAAGTTGGAATATGTGGAACCCAAGCGAACTTTAAATTGACGTTCTTTCAAAAAGTTCGATATAAATATTGGTAAATTACCTTTTAACCCCATATTGTGGAGATCTTTTAAAATTCCATGTCTCCATGTAGTATCATATGCTTTCTCCAAATCGAAGAAAATTGATACAGCATGTTCATTGTTTATAAAAGCGTCACGAGTAAATGTTTCAAGTTTGACAAGGTGGTCTAAGGTACTTCTCTGGCTTCTGAAGCCGCACTGAATATCAGCAAGCAGGTGATTTGACTCCAGAAACCAGACAAGCCTGTCATTGATCATTCTTTCCATGGTTTTACAAATACAACTTGTTAGAGCAATAGGGCGATAGTTTGATGGATCACTGTGATCTTTCCCCGGTTTTGAAATAGGAATAATAATAGCTTCTTTCCAAGATTTTGGAAAATTGCTTGTTTCCCAAATTTTATTAAATATTGATAAAAGACATTGAAGACTGCTTTCTGGAAGATGTTTAAGTATTTGATAGTGTATTTCGTCTGGACCTACAGCAGTGTCATGCGATTTTGATAAAGATTGTTTTAATTCATCGATGGAGAGTGGTTTGTTGTAATTTTCTAAATTATCAGAAGTAAAATTCAAATGTTTCTGTTCTTCTCTGTTTTTAGCGTCAATAAATTTAGCAGACATATGTTCTGTGGATGAGTTTTTGGATATAGCACTTGCAATGCTATTAGATATGTCTGTGATATCAGTAATTGTGGCATTATTAACTTTCAAATGGTGGAATTGTTTATTTGTATTTTTGCCCTTAATCTTTTTAATTGCGTTCCAAACTTTATTAATAGGAATGTGTGAATTTAATTTGGAAACAAAATCTCTCCATGAATTTTTCCTGCTTGAGTTACAGGTCCTACGGGCTTTTGCTCTAAATTTCCTATAATTATCTAAATTTGTATGAGACGGGGATAAATTAAAACGTTTTTCAGCTTTTTTGCGTTGTTTAATCGCCTCTTTATATGCATCATTAAACCATGGCTTTTTAATTTTCTTTGGATTTCTCGAGGTTTTTGGAATAGCTTTCTCGCTATTCTCTAAAACAATATTTGTAAATTTTAAAATTGGATCATTTTCATTGATCAAAATATTTTCTTTTATTGTATCAATACAAAGATTTTTGAACAAATTCCAATCTGCTTTATTTAGCTTCAAATTTTGTTTTTTGTTATTATTGGAAGGAATTATATCTTCAATTAAAATAGGGAAATGGTCACTGCCACATAGATCGTCGTGGACAGTCCATGAAAGGTCACAAGCTAATGTAGGTTCTGTTAAAGAAATGTCAATAGATGTATAAGAACCATTTCCAGGATGAAGATAAGTATTGGAGCCATCATTTAAGATACAAAGATTAATTTGATTTGCAAAATCCTCTAGATTTTTGCCTTTATCAGTTAACTTATCACTACCCCATAAGGGATTATGACCATTAAAATCTCCCATAATGATATAAGGAGAGGGGAGTTGATTGATTAAATTGTTTAATTCTCGCAATTCCAGATTGTGTTGCGGAGGAATATATATTGAACATAACGTTACGGTCTTATGTAGGGAAACACAAACTGCTGTGGCTTGTAAATTAGTAGTTAGTTTGATTTCACTGTGTAAGATATTGTTTCTTACACATATTGATGACCCACCCTTCGCTCGATCGTCACTTGGGTCATAGCAGTTATATAAGGAGTAATGTTTTAAAGTTATATTGTCATTTTGTTTAAGGTGTGTTTCTTGAAGACAAAAAGCTACAGGATTAAATTTTTGTATAAGAAGTGATATTTCATTAAAATTGATTTTAAAACCTCGACATTTCCATTGAATGATTTTAGATGGATCCATAATTATTTAAGTTAATTTGATCCTTGATCTGGATCTAGGTCTTGATGGTGAGAGGCTGTTGCTTCTTGGCTGAGAGGGGGAAGCATCTATCCTCTCATCATCCAGAAAGCTAAATCTGTTATGAACAGATACTGGATCCCTCATCCCTTTCGGGATTCTGTCACTTCTGATGGGTGGTTTGGCGGTCTTTTTTGGCGACTCTGAGTCTTTGGCAGGTTGTTTATCAACGTTTTTCTTAACATTTGAAAGTTTTGGTTTCGGTGCAATTTGTGGCTTGGATGAGCCAGAAGAGGAAGCAGCAGCAGCTGAAGAAGAAGCAGCAGTAGAAGTGGAAGAAGAGGTGTCAACAACATTTTTCACAGTTGCAGTGGAAGTATTCTGCTTGGAAGATGTTATAGCCAGATCTGTTTGGCATGCAATCTCTTTTGTCATTTTCTTTTTTAAAACAGCAGCATATGAAATATTCGGATGCATAGATTGATATAATTTTCTTGCATCCGGGTAGCTGAGACGTTTTTCAACTTTTAACTTTTGAATTTCTTTTTCTTTTAACCACACGCTACATTGTTTTGATGAGGAGAGGTGTATTTCTACACAATTCACACATTTAGGTTCTTGTTGACATCTATCTTCTACACATTCTTCAGAACCACATCTGAAGCATACATTTTCATGTCTACACCGATTCGATGAATGGCCAAACTTTTGACAGTTGAAACAACGCAAAGGATTCGGTATAAACGTCTCCACTTTCAAGGAGTAATATCCAATTTTGATTTTTTCAGGATGGATTGGTGTGTCAAAATCAAGAATATAGGTGTTAGTTGGAATAACTTTCCCATTTTTCTTGATAGTAATTCGTTTTGTAAGAAGAACACCTTGAGATTTCAACTCATTAGTGATTTCTATCTCCTCCAAGTCACAAAGTCCACGACCTTTATCTCTGATGACACCTTTGCTTCGATTCAATCGGAAGCTCGGTGTACCAATAACCTTAATTCCGCCAAATTTGAAAACATTTTGTAGAACTAATGATTGTTTCCTGTTCTTACATTCAACCATAAGATTTTCATTTTTCATTTTCTTAATAGATTGTGCTTCTCCAATAATACCTTTTAAAGTTTTGTCGATGACAAATGGAGATAGTTTTGTAATAGACTTTTCATTTTCTGTATCCAAGGTCGATAGAACGATAAATCTCGCCCAATTTTCAGTTCTTTTAGTTCTTTCTGAGTCAGACCCAGAGTCGTCATCTTCCAAATGTCGTTTTTTGTTGGTTTTTTGCGCCATGGTTAGGTGAAAAAGGTTCAGCACCATTGCTCCCCGCCCGCCTCGGAGCGCCAACAA
>JAMZEH010000014.1:14507500-14515000 GCA_024699665.1 Ostrea denselamellosa
TTCAACATATATCCCAGAGACACTTTGTAATCGAAAACAAGGTCATTATAGCGACCGTAAAATTTGCGAAATGATGACTTCAAACGAGATTCGTTATAACCCTGCAACGTCAACTCTTTTTTAAGTAGTTGACCTCGCTTTAAAAAATTATCATGCGCATGGCATGCTCTCGCGTATCGAATCAACTGGGAGATATACACACCATAAGCAGGCAAACGTGGTATATTACTACATAGATATGGAAAGTTGATGATTGCAAAGTTGAAGTCATCACGCTTGTCATATAATGTAGTTGTCAGTCTGCCATTAGAGTCAATATTAAGTAAATATCCAAATATGATGCAGACACGTCAGATTCTGTCGTGTCCTTTATTTCGAGTTCATCGGGATATATCAAATGGATATAATTATGAAAATTATGATTGTTGATTGATAAGACGTCATCGATATATCTATATATATGGTTGAAAGACACGGCAAGTTTTTTTGTATTTATCCCGTAACAGTTTCTGAACAAATTCCGCTTCATAAATAAGCCTGCCAATAAGGGAGCACAAATAGTGCCCATGGGAATGCCAATGGATTGTTGGAAGACTTATTATTGCATTTACAAAACTCAGGAGTTACATGAAGGGCATTGTTTAAATATGAAATTAATTATAAACATGCATATTTTTATTATTATTATCATAATTATTATTATTATTATTATGTACCAAATTTCTTCAGCACTTTTTTCATGTATAAAACACGTTCAAAAGTACTTTACATCATAATAAAATGCCATATCATATAAAAAAAATACCAAACATATAAAACAGAATTTTTTTAGATAAGTAAGATTAAATGAGTCCGTAAATTACACTATAATCTAAAAAAGCTTAAAATTGTAAAACACAGGGCTAGATATTACATGTAGTAAAATCAGTCTGAATAAAATTTTAGGAACAAGTGACTTTTTAGGGTTCTCTTAAACACGGGCAGGGATGCGGAGTTTCTTAGTGTGTTTGGTAGGGCATTCCAGAGTTTTGGTGCAGTTGTCATGAATGCACGATCACCATACGTCACAGTTCTAGTTCTCTGTACAACTAGTGTTGAATCATTCTCGGATCTAAGTTGTCTGCCTGGGGTGTAAACGCTCAGCAGGTTTTGTATGGTCGTAGGTGCCTGTCCGTGAAGCGCCTTAAACACGTATATGAGGATTTGTACTCCACTCTGCTATGTATGGGGAGCCAATGAAGCTCCTGTACGCGATGTCCTGGTCATGACACGAGCAGTCGTATTTTGAGCGTCTTGGAGTTTGTTCAGGATGTATTTAGAAGAACCGCATAGCTATGAATTACAGTAATCAAGTCTTGATGTGACCAAAGAGTTTAACAGAGTTTTGGTAGCATCCATGGTGAGATATTTTCGGATTTTACTTATTTTCCGAATGTGCATGTAACATGCTCGTGAAATAGAGTTAACATGTTGTTCCATGTCCAAATGAGAGTCCAGCATAGCTCAAAGATTTCTAACTGTTGTTGATGGTTTGATGAATGTGTCCCCAACTCTCACGGTTAAATCTTCAACTGCACTCCGTTTTGGTACAAAGACAATCACTTCAGTTTTATCTGCATTAAGTTTAAGGAAATTATTGTTCATCCACAATACAATATCATTTAAGCATGCTTCAATTCGTTGCAGAGTCTATTTGCGTGACACAGGTTCCTTCGGTTTAAATGCCATGTACAACTGGGAGTCATCAGCATAAAAGTGGTGTTGAAGATTATGCTTCCTGCAGATAGCACCAACGTCTCACTAAAGAATTTATCTCCCTCACTGAAACATTTTTTCTTCGTTGTCGCAGGGACTGCATGTCACCCGTTCATTATATTACTTAAGTCATATAGCGTCACTGTCCAATGTGTAGAAGTCCAGATGCTGAATCTGTATATGTCATCAGGTCGATCATTCTACGGATACCTATCCTTAAGCGTCTGTAGTCTTCTTTTGATAGTCACATACTTCTTTGTGGGTGGACTTACAGTTCCGC
Organism: Ostrea denselamellosa; assembly: GCA_024699665.1. NCBI lineage: Eukaryota > Metazoa > Mollusca > Bivalvia > Ostreida > Ostreidae > Ostrea > Ostrea denselamellosa. The sequence continues at coordinate 14,509,536 of JAMZEH010000014.1, forward strand.
CGACGTTCCTCTGTATCTTCTGAACTTCCTTGGCATTCTGTATGTCTTTTAAAATCTGCACAATGGCGAAGATGTTGGGGTGCTCGTGTTGGGCCATTCTTTTCAGCTTCCCTTGCCATCCTTCCATGGTGTTGTTGATATGGGGTCCCTCAGTGTCAAAGTAGTTCCACGGCAGTCTGTCACCATTCACCCACTGTTCTGTCACATAATCTGTAAAAGTTTATGTCATCGCGGTAAGGTCAGTTTCATCTCAATCTTCCAAGGCTGTAAATCAAATGTCTCCAAGCTGTCTAGTGGGGAAAAGGGGAAGAACTGCTGCCCGTCTAATCAATGTCTTCACGTTGTCGTCGTCTCTGTATGGAATCTATAGGCCTGTGTGTTGTGCTTTTCGCCAAATTACCTGGGTGTAATGGAAGAAACACCCCTTGGTGGTGATGCTTTGAAAAACTTCTCTGATGGAGTTGTGGACACCAGTTTCAAAATCCGTTAGGGCATTGGTCGGAGAAAATCTTAATCCGAGGTCACTGATTCAATCACGAAGGGGGTGAATAATCTTTAGTAAATGGTTTGACTTTTTCCTGGTAACAGGGCATAAACAACGGGATTCATTACGTCATCAGTCAGCATGTGTACAGTGTAGATCTGGTGGAAGATGAAAAGGCCAAGATAACTAACAGTATTCAATCTCGTAATTCCTATAGAAAATACAAATCAGAGAGATGGTAAACACGGACCCCTGGTCATACCAGAGGTGGGGGGTGACTAGGAGGAGTAAACATCCCCTGTCGACCGATCACACCCGCCATGAGCCCTATATTTTGATCAGGTAAACAGAGCAATCCATAGTCAGAATCAGTGTGTCAAGAACGGCCTATGAAACACATCAGACAGCATTTGACTTCATAGTAACTTGTACTGGCAAACTAGATCGTTATAACGACCATAAAATTTGCAAAATGCTGACTTTAAATTAGACTGTACAAACCCCTGTAAAATCAACTTCTTTGTCAGTAGCCTGCCTCGATTTAGAACTAATCATATGCAGTACAAGCTCTTGCGTATCGAATCAGTTGGGAGATATAAACACCATATGCAGGTGATCATGGAATATTGCCACATAAATAAGGGAAGTTGACAATGGCAAAATTGAAATCATCCCGTTTGTCATAAAGTTGAGTTGTTAGTTTGCCGCCAGCATCTATCTTCAGTAAAATATCTAAGTACGAAGCAGAAGTGGAAGCTCTGTCGTGTCTTTTATTTCAAGTTCACTGGGATATATTGAATCGACTTGAATGAAAATGATCATTGTTAATAGACAAAATATCGTCAATATATCTTAATGTCGAATTGAAGGCCATAGCACGAGATTTTTTCTTCTCATATAGAAGCTTTTGAATGAATTCTTCATAAGAATATAAAAACAGGTCAGCTAACAAAGGAGCACAATTCTTGCCAATAGAATTCCAACAGACTGTTAGAAGACCTGATCATCAAGACTACGACAATATTGTCAATGAGGAACTCTTGCATCTTTCTGATATCGACTTCAGAGTACTTGTGCGTGGATGACCAATCACTAAATATGAATAGTTTCTTTTATCATTTTAGTTCAAGAAGCAACTGTCTATGATGCCAAAAAGTCTAGTCTTTAATCTATCGTGAGGTATGGTCGTGTAAAGTGTTGTAAAATCATACGTTTTAATGTTGTGAATTTGAGAAAAGTTTTGTGATTTCATATTCACTAAAAGTTCTTTAGAATTTATAATAATCCACATTTGATTTACCCCACTTCTGGCATATGTAGTGGCACAGTACGTTTGACGTTTCTCCTTCACAGCAGTTAATATTTTCGTAAGGAGCAAAGATATGGACTTGGTAGAATACTTACTGGATCCGGCAATGTATCTTTGTTTGTAAGAGTTTTTGTGGAGAGATCCAGTATAGGTACGGTAACTCATATTCATCCGCTTCATTGACTGAGATTAAATGTATTTACAACTGAAGCATGATTTTGAAGAATCTCATCTTTTGAAAGGGTAGATGGAGTATACGTGCGATTAATAAATGTGGAATTATTACCAAATTTGTTTACAATGCAGTTGTAATAATAAGCCTTACTAACAAATACAATGTTGTCGCCAGCTTTATTAGCTTGAACCAAAAATATTCCTCATGTAACCTATATAACTCTTTTTATCACATCTGATTTACTAAACACCGATGGTACGCATTTTTGTTTTGACATGTCTGATACGGGATTTTAATATTCCTCTTATACTTTTTATCCATTCTGACAAGGTATTAAAGCTCTTCTTTTTCAGATTTAGCCCATAATCTTCGACAGAATTCATAATAGACATGAAGTTCTGTCGCCAATTGGAAGACCGAGGTTCTCTGAATTTAGGACCTTTTAAAATAAGTGATTTTAGATCTTCATTTTTACTATATCAACATTACCAGTAATGACATGTCCAGCTGGACTATAGTTAAAAGAAGATGAAGAACAAGAAAACGTAGGTGGGGTGAGTATAAGATGGTCTATATCTAGGCACTACAAAGTTTGTACGATAAATGTTTAATATCCCGAAGGATAATTCTAAGGACACCAACCATTCTGTTAGAGCCTGTGTCCCTTATAGGCTCCACAGAGTGACTTGGCTGTGTGAAACGTTGATAATCTCTCGACAACCTCTCTGCTAGCGTCATCCTAATCCCTGTCTCGAAGTCTGCTGAGTTCTTCTATAAAGTGCGAGGGGATGAATCTCATTTCTGCACATCGCTTGGTGATCTGGTTTGTAATCTGCTTGGCAACTACTTCTGCATGGTCTGCGGGGTGGGTGTGGGGCTTTCTTCTAAATTCTACTGGTATGTCGTTTTCGTTGAAAGGCAGTCTGAACATCCTGCTACAAAGCATTTCCAGAAGAGCCTGTTGTCTGTTTGCGATGAATCCGGTATCAGCCGCTAAATTTTGGCCGCCTTTTCTGTGTGTGATGAATTTAACGTTAGGCTGTGCATTTGCCATTGTTGATAGAAGATGAAGACAATTCTTTAATATGCAGGTAAAATTCAAAATATATTATAGCTGCAGAACTGTAGCTCTCTGAAAAAATACATCCCAATATATCTTTTCATAGGGCTACAGTTCTGCAGCTGAATATGTTGTAATCTAAATAAATAAAAAAAATAATTCTTAACTTCAATTGCAGGTAAAATGCAGATTATGTTATATTTATTTTTAAAAAATCATTATTATTTTTTATTTTTCAGTATCCAGGTAAAATACATTTTAAAAAAATACATAAACATATCCTAACAATTCTTCAATATACAGGTAAACTCTACCTGTCTTTCCCTTAGAAGTCTCCTTAATCGCCTTTCCTAATGAGATTTGGGTGGGGGGGGGGGGGGGGGGGGGGGGAGCGGGGGTGAGGTTCAGAGAACATATCCTTATTTAACACCAGTAGGTTTTGGTGAAGTTATATTGTGTTAGCAAAATTATTTAAATAGCTATATACCTGAATCCTTCTTATTTTTATTGCAAATGGATGTCGCCCGTTAATACTTGAACATTTTCAACTTTTTGATAACTGCCATTCCAATTCTTTGATATTTAGTATGAAGCGTCTTTGGGGAATAAATTGACTCCTGTACCCCATGGGACCTTAGGGGCGGGGCAAAAACTTCGGAAAAATGACAACTTTTTAAAAAAAAAAAATTCTACAACCACGCATGTGTAAGAAAAGCTAAATATATAGTGATGTAGAACGGGAAGGCCTATACCAAAATTGTAAATTTCACGTTCATCGGGGTAGAGGTTCTGACCCCAGGGCGGTGCCAAACTTGGTATATAGTGTTTATGTGTAAAACACGTAGGTGGCATCTTCTTTAATGCTATTGATTGATTGATTGATTGTATATCATTTAATGTCCCACTCGAGAATCTTTCACTCATATGGAGACGTCACCATTGCCGGTGAAGGGCTGCAAAATTTAGGCCTATGCTCGGTGCTTAGGGCCTTTGAGCAAGGAGGGATCTTTATCAAGCCACACCTGCTGTGACACGGGGCCTCGGTTTTTGCGGTCTCATCCGAAGGACCACCTCATTTAGTCGCCTCTTACGACAAACAAGGGGTACTGAGGATCTATTCTAACATCCCGGATCCTAACGGAACTTAATGCTCTTGATACTAAATGGAAATGAAATGGATATTTAGAAAGAACAGGTAATCCTTTACAAAATTGTAAATTTGATGATCCCAGGGATAGCGGTTTTGTACTCAAGGTGAGGCCAAAATGGTCAGTGATTAAATGTGTGAACAATAGAACATTTTTAACTTCTTGATAACTACCATTCCAATTCATTACAAATTTGAAAATTCTTTGGGACAAGGGGACCTAAATCATTTGCATCCCTGAGGCCTTAAGAGCGGGGCTATAACTGCCAAAATTGACATATATTTTAAACATTTTCTTCTCTACAACTGCATATCTTTGTGACAAACTAAATACATAGTGATGTAGAGCAAAAAAGCCTATATCAAAATTGTAAATATGATTCCAGAGGTAGAGGTTCTGACCCCAGGGCTGGGCCAAACTTGGTATGTAGTATACATGTGTACACGTGTAAAACACTTAAATAACATCTTTGGTTCTGTTGATATTAAATTGAAAATGAATAGATATTTTGAAAGAATAGGTAGTCCTTTAGCAAAGTTGTAAATTTCATGATCCCATGGGTGGTTTTGGTATCAGGATGGGGCCAAATGGTCAGTTATTAAATGTGTTAACAATCGAACATTTGTAACTTCTTGATAACTACCATTCCAATTCTTACCAAAGTTTGTATGAATCGTCCTTTGGAGAAGGGGACCTAAATTGTAAATTTCAACATTTCAGCACATCAGGGGCCTTAGGGATGAATCGGGCAAATACTGCCAAATATTCACGAGTTTTCAAAAATCTTCTCTATAACCGCACATGTGCAAGAAAAAATAAATGCATAGTGATGTTGAGCAGGAAGGCCTCTACAAAAATCGTAAATTTCCTGATCCCGAGGGAGAGGTTCACCCTCCAAGGTGGGGGCCAAACTTGGTATTATATTGTGTATATGAAATGAAATATTCTTTAATGTTATTGATGCTAAATTGAAACTAAATAGATATTTAGTAGAATTAGGTCATCTTTTACCAAATTGTAAATTTCATGATCCAAGACGGTAACTGTTTTGGTTCCAGGGTTGGACCAAAACTATTATAATGATTATTTTCTTTATCATTTGAAAGCCTTCTTTAAGTTTGCTGATATGGTGTAAAAAAAAAACAACTAAGTGCATATTTAGGAAAAGCAGGAAATAATGTACCAAGATTGTGAGAATTTTGCAACCTTAAAGTTTAGACTCTACGACAGGTCCAAATTATTCATATCGTGTTAGTGTTACATAAATTATATTATGTAAAGTCTTTCAT
>JAMZEH010000014.1:14520000-14602500 GCA_024699665.1 Ostrea denselamellosa
ACAATTTCCTTTCTACTGAATAATAATTTTTGAAATATAAAAGGACATCATTAAATGTAAAAGAAAATTTTGACACATTAAATGTATACTTCTTAAGCGAATTTAAGCCAAATCCTGATCTCCATTACCAAGTATTGCATTACATGCATTGAACAAGACTATTTTGTCCATAATCTCACGAATAAAATCTTCCAAGGATGACCAAATTCTCTTAACAATATCACAATAATAAAAATAATAAAAGTTTTATGGTCTCTGATTCATTTGAACATAATGTACAAATCTGGTTGTCAGTAATCTTCGAAAAATACAAACATTTTACTCCCAGAATTCTAAGCACAATCCTGTTGTGGAACTATCTAAGGGCTGTGTCTTTTGTCAAACATTTAAGATTAGTGTGCAGTTGTGTCCAATTAAAATCGCCTTGAAGTGTTAATATATTAGTTTATAAAAGTAAAAAGGGTTCAAGAAGAATATGTGATTTATTTATGTCTCAATTATATGTACAACATAAACCTGTCTCTAAATTTTGTATTCTTTATGGGATTTCTGAGACTGATCACTGATCGCTATCTTCATTTTTTTCGTGTACTCCACAACGTATTACCCCTTACTGCCCCACTTTCGATTTAAGATTCATTGATAGAAGGCTCACGGTGGGTGTGACCGGTCGACAGGGAATGACTTCTCCTCCTAAACACCTGATCCCACCTCAGGTGTGTCAAGGGGTCCGTGATTGCCCCATTCTTAATTTTGTATTCTTTATTGGATTTATGAGATTTATCACTGTTCGTTATTTTCACCTTTTCATCTGAATTTTGTAATATGTGGATTTTTATGTGTTTCATATCAATTGTTAGGCCGTTTTTACGCATTGATTTTGACTGTGGATTGCTCCGTTTATCTTATCAAGATGTACGGCTCACGGCGTGTATGACCGGTCGACAGGGGATGCGTCCTCCTCCTGGGCCCTTGATCCGATTGATTAATTGATTGTTTCTTGCTTATAGCCGCTTGAGCAATTTTTCAGCTATCCTGCGGCTGACTCTATATAAATGAAAAGGCATGTTATAAAAGTAGTATTTATTTAAAAAGAAATGCTATTTGAAAACATGTTAAAAATGGTACTAAAAATGTCTTGATATCACTGTATAAAAACCATCACCATCTAGTTATAATTTTGTACAATCAAATTTTTTCCCCACAACTTTTGATAAAAACCAGTTTCATATAGGAATCCTAAAATTTTATTTAAATCAACATTCTTAAAAAGATCTTTCATAGACTGCGTATCAAAATAATTATTTCTTATCAGAGCTGTATCTCCACATTCTAATAAAATATGTTTGATTGTTTGAGTACATTGGCAGAAGACACACTCAGGTGGATCTTCCCTTTGTAGAAGAAACGAATGTGTCATCCGCGAATGTCCTATTCTACATTTAGTAATAACTACTTCATCTCGACGTTTAAGAACACTATGTTGTGTTTTACTAACTACAGGATTAATGTTGTGTAGCTTCTTATTTACCTTTTCATCCCAATCAGATTGCCACAAATGTTTTACATATTCTCTAATTAAAGTTTTAAGGTCTGTGTAAGGAATTTTTAAAATCAGTAATTGGTAATTGTAATGCTTGTTTTGCAGCAATATCAACTTTAGTGTTTCCACGTATCCCAATATGACTTGGTATCCAACAAAACACTACATTATACCCTGGACGTTTTAGCACCACATATTCTTTCAAAATGTTATAAATATATGGGTGGTCAATTTTACAATTTTTAATTGCTTGAAGACAAGAGAGGGAATCGGAATAAATAACATATTTTTGTGTTTTGCCTGTTTTATAAAATTAATTGCTAATTGAATAGCTTTTGCTTCAGCTTTAAAAATTGAACTGTTATCCGGCAAACGCACGGAAAAGATATCATTTCTATGAACAGCAGCGGAGGCAACTTTATTTTTGTCTTTTGATCCATATGTATAAATTTCATTTGGGATTGAAATTCTTTAAACTTTTGAATAAATTCAAGTCAGTCTGTGTCTGATTTTTTGTCTTTCGATAGATCTAAAGTAACAGTAGGTTTTGAAAGTTCCCAAATTAGGATAGTAGGAATTTGCAATTCAGAAATAACATTTAAATCTATTTTAGAGTCTTTAATATATTTTTGGAGTCTCAATCCAAGTGGTTTAATGACTTTGGTCTTTTCGTTATATTTTGTTTCAAAGTTAGGGTGGAATACACAGTTATATGACGGATGTTTGGGATTGGAACGAAGTTTAATGATATAATGAAGACTTAATTTTATACGTCAATTTTTTAGTGAAGGTTCGTTTGCTTCTACATAGATGCTATCTATGGGAGAGGTTGGAAAAGCTCCTAAACAGATACGTATACCTTGGTTGTCAATTGCATCTAAGGCTTGGAGATACGATTTCCTAGCAGATCCATAAACTTTTCATCCATAATCTAACTTGGATCGGATTAGAGATCTATAAAGTTGAAGTAAAACATTTTTGTCTGCACCCCAATGAGTATTGCCGACAACCTTTAAAATATCTAGTGCTTTGGAACATTTAGTTTTAAGCATCTGAATATGTGGAATAAAGGATAATTTACTATCAAAAATTACTCCTAAAAATTTAAATTCTTTAACTATTTTTATTGGAGTTCCATTTAATCTGAGTTCTGGATCATTATGGTGTGTACGTTTTTGACAAAAATGAACGCCTGTTATTTTTTATTTTGAAAATTTAAAACCATTATTGTCTGCCCAGTCTTGAATTCTATTTAAGGAAAGTTGAAGTTGTCTTTCTATACTTGCCATATTTTTTTAACGATATGAAATACCGAAGTCATCTACAAACAAACAACCTTCGATATCATTTTTAAGTAACTGTGCTAAACTATTAATTTTAATACTGAATAATGTTACGGATAAAATACTTCCTTGTGGAACACCATTTTCTTGATCACGTAAGTTAGAGTACGTGGATCCTAAGCGAACTTTAAATTGACGTACTTTCAAAAAGTGTGAGACAAATATTGGTAAATTACCTCTTAATCCCATTTGCGGAGATCTTTTAAAATCCCATACCTCTACGTTGTATCATATGCTTTTTCTAAATCGAAAAACATTCATACAGCATGTTCATTATTGATAAAAGCATTACGAATAAATGTTTCAAGTTTAACAAGATGGTCTAATGTACTTCTCTGGCCTCTGAAGCCGCATTGAATATCTGCAAGTAGGTGTTTTGACTCCAGAAACCAGACAAGTCTGTCATTAATCATTCTTTCCATGGTTTTACATATACAACTTGTAAGAGCTATTGGGCGATAATTTGATGGATCACTGTGATCTTTCCCCGGTTTTGGAATAGGGATAATGATAGCTTCTTTCCAAGATTTTGGAAAATTGCCCGTTTCCTAAATTTTATTAAATATTGATAGAAGACATTTTAGACTGCTTTCCGGAAGATGTTTAAGTATTTGATAGTGTATTCCGTCTGGATCTACAGCAGTATCATGTGATTTTGACAAAGAACATTTTAATTCATCTATGGAGAATGGTGTGTTATAATTTTCTAAATTATCTAAAGAAAACTTTAAAGTTTTCTTTTCTTCTCTATTTTTGACTTCAATAAATTTTGCAGACATATGTTCTGTTGATGAATTTTTAGATATAGAATTTGCAATGGTATTGGATGTGTTTGTAACATCAGTAACATCAGTAACTATGTCATTATTGACTTTTAAATGAGTGAATTGTTTATTTGTATTTTTGCCTTTAATCTTTTTAATAGCATTCCAAACTTTATTAATAGGGGTGTGTGAATTTAATTTAGAAACAAAGTCTTTTCATGAATTTTTCCTGCTTGTGTTAAAGGTTCTACGGGCTTTTGCTTTACATTTCCTATAATTATCTAAATTTGTGTTGGACGGGGATACATTAAAACGTTTTTCCGCTTTTTTTCCTGTTTTTGATCGCCTCATTACATGCATCATTAAACCATGACTTTTTAATTTTCTTCGGATTTGTCGAGGTTTTTGGAATAGCCTTTTCACTATTCTCTAAAACGATATTTGTAAATTTTAAAATTGGATCATTTTCATTGATTAATGTGTCTTCCTTTATTGTTTCAATACAAAGTTTGTCAAATAGATTCCAATCTGCTTTATTTAGCTTACAGTTTTGGTTTTGATTATTATTGGAAGGGATTATATCTTCAATTAAAATGGGGAAATGGTCACTGCCACACAAGTCGTCGTGGACAGTCCATGAAAGGTCACAAGCTAAAGTAGGATCTGTTAAAGAGATATCGATAGATGTATAAGAACCATTTCCAGGATGAAGATAGGTATTGGAACCATCATTTAAAATACAAAGATTATTTTGATTTGCAAAATCCTCTAGCTTTTTGCCTTTATCAGTTAACTTATCACTACCCCACAAGGGATTATGACCATTAAAATCTCCCATAATGAGATAAGGAGAAGGAAGTTGATTGATTAAATTGTTTAACTCTTGTAATTCTAATTTGTATTGTGGGGGAATATAAATTGAACACAGTGTAATGGTTTTATGAAGAGAAACACGAACTGCTGTAGCCTGTAAATTAGTTTTAAGTTTAATTTCACTGTGTAAGATACTGTTTCTTACACATATTGATGACCCACCCTTTGCTCAGTCATCACTTGGGTCAAAACAGTTATATAAGGAGTAATGTTTCAAAGTTATATTGTCACTTTCTTTAAGGTGTGTTTCTTGAAGACAAAAAGCTACGGGATTAGATTTTTGTATAAGAAGTGATATTTCATTAAAATTGATTTTAAAACCTCGACAATTTCATTGAATGATTTTAGATGGATGCATTAAGATTTAAGTTAATTTGATCTTTGATCTGGATCTTGATGGTGAGAGGCTATGGCTTCTGGACTGAGAGGAGGAAATGTCCATCCTCTCATCATCCAGAAAGCTAAATCTGTTATGAACAGATATGGGATCCCTCATCCCTTTCGGGATTCTATCACTTCTTATGAGTGGTTTGGCGGACTTTTTGATGACTCTGAGTCTTTGACAGTCTTTTCTTCAGATTGCTTATGAACTTTTTTTTGAACATTTAACTCTTGTGGTTTCTGTGGAATTTGTGGCTTGGAGGAGCCAGAAGAGGAAACAGCAGCTGCAGAAGAAGAAGCAGCAGTAGAAGAAGCAGAAGAAGTAGAAGAAGACGTGTCAACAAGATTTTTCACAGTTGCAGTCGAATTATTCTGCTTGGTAGATGTAATTGCCAGATCTGTTTGGCATGCAATCTCTTTTGTATTTTTCTTTTTTAAAACAGCTGCATATGAAGTATTTGGATGCAGAGATTGATAAAGTTTTCTTGCATCCGGGTAGCTGAGGTGTTTTTCAACTTTTAATTTTTGAATTTCCTTTTCTTTTAACCAAACGCTACATTGTTTTGATGAGGATAGGTGTTTTTCTCCGCAATTGACACATTTAGGTTCTTTTTGGCATCGATCGTCTACACAGTCTTCAGAACCACATCTGAAACATACATTTTCATGTCTACACCGATCTGATGAATGGCCAAACTTTTGGCAGTTGAAACAACGTAAAGGATTCGGTATAAATGTTTCTACTTTCAAGGAGTAATATCCAATTTTGATTTTATCAGGATGGTTTGGTGTGTCAAAATCAAGAATATAGGTGTTAGTTGGAATAACTTTCCCATTTTTCTTGATTGTAATTCGTTTGGTAAGAAGAACACCTTGAGATTTCAACTCAGTTGTAATTTCTGTCTCCTCCAAGTCACAAAGTCCACGACCTTTGTCGCTAATGACACCTTTGCTTCGATTTAATCTGATGCTCGGTGTTCCAATGGCCTTAATTCCGCCAAATTTCAAAACGGGTTGTAGAACTAATGATTGTTTTCTGTTTTTACATTCAACCAAAAGAGTTTCATTTTTCATTTTTTTAACTGATTGGGCTTCTCCAATGATCCCTTTTAATGTTTTGTCGATGACAAACGGTGAAAGTTTCGTGATAGGTTGTTCATTTTCATCCAAGGTTGATAGAATAATAAATCTCGGCCAATTTGCAGTTCGTTCTGAGTCAGACTCAGAGTCATCGTCTTCCACAAGTCGTCTTTTGTTGTTTGTTTGTTTTTTGTCCCATGATTAAGTTTAATTGGTTCAGCACCATTGCTCCCCGCCAGCCTCGGAGCGCCAACAAGGGCGATGCCTTCTTCAGGGGACATCCCAGCAGAAGAAGAACACCAAGAGGTACAACGGTGTTATACTCAGATGGACATATCCACCCAATTGACCCTAGCCACCGCCTAAACGATATCAATAGATTGAAATTGTATATTATTTGTAACAAGTTGTCTTCTGTGCAAGACAAGAAGACAAGAATTTTCCAATTTATTACTATCACCATTAAACAATGAAGAATACAGTGATCTGAAAACAGGAAAATATTAACCAAATAGTCACTAAAATTGATGGATATCGTTTAAGCTAGGCGTGACCAGCCGATTGAACGTGCCGAGCCCAACACGTCCGCCCGTTTAGATGAAATTAGGGCCAAAGTGGAGTGTTGGTCAATGAGCGTTGTAACCTTAACACCCATCAACCTCAGCCACCAGGATCCCCTCTTCCACCGACACGGGTCACATCCCACGGCAAACAGGACGCCCCTTTTAGTCGCCTTTTACGATCAAGCAGGGGATACTGTGGGCCAATTCTTATCACCCCGGACCCACACAGGGATCACTTGATCCGACCTCTCGTATATATATCCAGGGATCCGTCAAAGCCAAAGTCTTCATTTTCTATTCCTTATAGGAGTTTGGTGATTCATCGCTGTTCGTTATCTTCACATTTTCATATTGCGTTCACAACAATTTTAATATACTGAGAACGTACCAGACAAAAGGAAATACCAAGGATCAGAAGTCCATCTCATTACATCTAAATTTTGTATTGTGTAGGTTTTAATGTGAAATTCAAAGATCAATGCTTTTATCGAGAGATAAAATACAACGAAGCAGTATAGATTTACTGTTGAAAATCATTGGTAACTGTGTCATAATGGTTTTATTGTAACATTTTAGTTTCTACCATTTTCTCTCCATCAATTCTTTTCCAATATTTGAGGCCTCATTTCAATGGATTAAATAATAATGCAGTCTCGCCTATAAGTATGACTATGATTATTTCTTGTTTTACGCAACATTCAACAATTTTTCAGTTATCTGGTGTCGTCCAGTTTTTGTAGATGGAGGAGAGAACCCAGATACCCGGGAAGAGACCACTGACCTTCCGAAAGTAAACTGGCAAATTTTCTCACATATGTCGGCGCGATCGAGAATCGAACCCGTGCCGACTAGAGGTGAGAGGCTTTGTGATTTTGAGCGCAATGCTCTAACCATTCGGCCACGGAGGCCCCGTCTCGCCTATAAATCATAGAATAATTCTATGGACTATATTTACCGAGGTGATTTTAATTTGCAATGAAAAGAGGTAATTCCCTACACGTTTTATTCTGCTCCTTTGTTTGCCAGCCATTGATCAGATATATATATATATATATATATATATATATATATGTGTGTGTGTGTGTGTGTGTGTGTGTGTGTGTGTGTGTGTGTGTGTGTGTGTGTGTGTGCAGGTATATATCTTGACCGTTTAGAAAGTCCTCCACTGTATGTATAACGTCATCATCTCACTGAAAGTGGGTACAGGAAATGGCCATTTCAGTTTTGGAAATAGATGAAAATCTGAAGGAGTGAGATCAGGCGAATAAAGCGGATGCTCAAACAATTTAAAGCCACAGTCGTTAATGGCAGCCATGGCAATGACAGACTTGTGAATAATTGTCCTCGTGGAACAACACACCTTTACTGACTTTTCCGCGGCACTCCCGTAACTGCCTCAGGAGTTATGCATAGTATGTGTCATTGATTATTTGTCCCTTTTTGGAGATAATCTACCATCAGAATACCATCAGCATCCCAGAAAACCTAGGTCATAACCTTTCCATCTGATGGAACAATCTTTGCCTTCTTGGGCTTTGATGAACCAGGGTTTTTCCCTTGTTTGGGCTATTTGATCATCAACCCACGTTTCATCCATAATAACAAATCTCTGAAGAAAGTAAAGGTTTGGATTAGTAGGCGACAAAGTGCGCCTGGTATGCTTCTGGTCAACTGTCAGGAGTCTTGGTACCCAACGGGCTGAAAGCTTTCTCATTGCATGATCCTCTGTCAGAATGGAATGTACTCTTTCCTGTGAAATGTCAACTATACTGGCTATATATTTTTCTGTAAGTCTCTGTCAGTAATAACAATATTGTGGACTTTATTGACCATTTCTAGGGTTGCAACAGTAACAGGCCTTCCAGGACAGGGGTCATCCTTCAGGCTTTGCCTGCCGCGTTTAAATTCCCCCACCCATCTTTTTACTGTAGCTTATGAAGGGGCAGCTTCCCTAGTGTCCCTACCATATCAGCATAGATATCCTTATTTGGTAAACCTCCCTTATGCAATAATGTGTTACTTCTCTTTCACCGATTTTCTCCATCGTGTTTGTGTAAAAGTCGCCTGTCTTGTTGACATTAGACTGCAACCTCATCAATATACGAGGATTGTTCGATTGATTGATTGATTGTATATTGTTTAACATCCCGCTAGAGATTTTTTCACTCATATGGAGACGTCACCATTGCCGGTGAAGGGCTGCAAAATTTAGGCCTATGCTCGGCGCTCAGGGCCTTTGAGCAGGGAGGGATCTTTATCGTGCCACACCTGCTGCGACACGGGGCCTCGGTTTTTACGGTCCCATCCGAAGTACTGCCCCATTTAGTCGCCTCCTACGACAAGCAAGGGGTACTGAGGATCTATTCTAAGAACCCGGATCCCCACAGGACGGATTGTTCGATATGTAATGTGTATTGTACGATATCTTGAAAGCATTCGACTCAAATTGTGATATGAACATTACATCCCTTCAAAGTATTCTCCGCGGTTTCAAATCCATAATTTCAATCCCTGAATGCATTTCTGAACTGCATCATGGTACGCTGATTTAGGTAGACTTCTGAGGCACTGACTGATGCTGAGCCAAGGGCTTGTGGGGATTTGTAACGACGACCTCATAACAACTTTTTAAGTTTTGGAAGAAGGAAAAAGTCGCATTGGGCTAGATCTGGAAAGTATGGTGACGGTAACCTTCTCCGACTTCAAAATTCCTTCACAGGCTCAGGTGTATGTGATGGAGCATTGTCATGAATTAGACAAGCATGCCCAAATCAACATATCAATTAGCCCTCGTAAGTCGATATGTCGCCAATTCTAACAATTAAACGACGTTTTGTTTTTGTTTTTAACCCAATAAGTTGCCATCTTTATGCATTGAATGACACATTTTTCACGTCTTGGCGGTAAAATCAACGTGATGACTTGTAGTTAAGTCACTAGAATGATTGCCGTCCTGGTTATTACATGACTTTTGAAAAATGATATTTGTAATAAGTCGCCGAAAAGATGTCAACAAAGATGTCAATTTTATGCTCAAAATAGTTTTGATGAAATCTTCTCATTTAATCAACAAATGTTGCGATTGGTTTTCCATGGAAAGTTTGTCATTTTCTTATTCAAAACACCAACATGTCAGTATTAATAAGTCGATGTGTCGCTAAGTTTTAAACATTGCTTGCTTATCTCTAAGTCCACACTCCAGAATATGTTGGATGTCTCACAATTCAGTCTCAAATAATGGTCAATAGGCGACGAAATTATTCCTGTTAAAAATGAATACAATCACTTTAGAATCATTCAAATTAATATCCCTCTCCAGGATTGATTGATTGATTATTGTTTTCCGCCACACTTAACAATTTTTCAATTATCTGGTGGCGTCCAGTTTTTATTGGTGGAGATACAATGTATCTGGGAAGAGACCACCGACCTTCCGAAAGTAAACTGGCAAACTTTCTCACATACATCGGCGTGAGCGAGAATCGAACCCGCGCCGACTAGAGGTGAGAGGCCTTGTGATTTTGAGCGCAATGCTTTAACTACTCGGTCACGGAGACCCCTGCATCTCCGGGACAAAAGAGACACGTGGCAAAGGCAGACGGTGTTACTACTCTTTAAAACATTTATCTTCTGAAAATTATAATCCAGTTACTCTTGTGAATCTTTATAAGAAGGAAGTATACCTTCTACGTTATACGGATGTGAAATTCGCAATGATCTTGCAACCCAAGTATCCAAAACCTAAATACCCAAAAATCCGCAAAATCATAATCGCAAAAAATATATTGATCATATAAGTATAGATGGGCATAATGCAATCGCAGATTTGCCGGGAAACGCAGAATATAATTTGCTCCTTTTAGGGATCGGATCGCAAAAATTTCCACCCGCAGAAAATACCTGTTATATGGTATATCAACGCTGTCAGATATGTGTGAAAAGTTGCTACCTATCATATCTGAAACTCATTAAAAAAATATTGTTTTTTAGGAAAACTGTGCAATTTCTTTCACAAAATGCACTGGCAAAAAAATCTCTTTAAACTCTTCACATTTGACTGTACAGTTCCTGAAACGTTCTAATTTCCCACTTGAACGGTTAACGAACGGTGAACGAACGGTGAACGAACGCTGAACGAACGCTAAAGGAACGCTGAACGAACGCTAAACGGAAAGTGAACGGAGAACGAAAACGGTGAACGATAAACGGAGAACGGAAAACGGTGAACGATAAACGGAAAACGATGAACGATAAACGCAGAACGGTGAACGATAAACGGAGATACCTGTAATTAACAAAAGCCACCGAAAGGTGTCAAGATAGAGGCATTAAACAACACAGACGATACATGTATAGATATAAAGTATTGAAATGTAGAAAATATAATGTAATTACAAACTTAACATAGTGATACATATATATAAACACATTATTAATTTTGTAAATGTTCCACTAGTAATTTTTCCCAAAAATACAAATAGTTTCAAATATTTCATGTGTGTGTGTGTGTGTGTGTTTTGGTTTTAGCTAGCTAATACTTGCAAGACATTGAAGACATTCGATTTTCAGGAGTAGTGCGTCTTCATACTTTTTTTTCTATTGAATTAAGAAAGGTAAGGGAAAAAAAAGAAAGAAAACAAAACATGAATAACGACACACGGTAAAATAAAAAATTAAAGCCGTTCTCATTTTAATCAAAATTTACAAATAACGCATGCTTTACTACTGTACTCCTTGTTGTACATAACCTTTAATAAATCATGTGACGATACATCTTTACTTGCTAAGTAAATAAATTAATCACGTGTACCAACATCAAAATATATCCCATGTTTCTTTGATTAACTTTTGTAATTTCCACTATTTCAAATGCCATACCCCCTTTCACCCCCTTTTTTAAAATCTTGTCATTTATGCATCTACATGTACATGTACAGCATAACATTGTGTTTAGCATATCCTTGTAAATTTCACGAGTCTCTGTTATACACAAGTAAATACGATCCCCTGTGCATTATAATTAAACAGTATACATGTATAATTGAAATAATTTGTGAAATAATGTTAATAAATTTAAATATATTTCCGAGGTAAAATAAAGATAGAACGAAAGTATTGTACAAACAATTACATGTTAAATATAGCGCAAGCACGTTTAAAATTGACAGGTGTGTACCTGTGTGGCTTCAAAATTTCTCCGTGAAACCCGGCCGTTTGGGATACCTGTAATTAACAATTGTTAAACAAACAAGACGGACTGTAAAGGGACGTGTGTGCCAGGTGTCAACACCTCCACCCTCCTACTCAGTATAAACGAAAAGGGTAGATTTGGGGGGGGGGGGGGGGGGGGGGGGCATTTTCATTTCTGCAACTGTGTGTGAACATTTACCGGCCAAAGGAATTACATTTTATTGCAGACTTTGGGGTAAGAACAAAATTTATTATCTGTATTGTATGGTACATGTAAATATTTTGTTTTTGCTAGATAGATCTATATTAACTACTGACCATGCATACATGTATTCTGGAGAATTTGGGTGTCATGACTTTAATATGGAAAATACTAAGCTGCAAAGATGTCCGGGGATCAAATCTCTCGGGGGTGGGGGGTCCTGTCCTCAAGCACCTATGGAAACGACTAGAAATCAATGATCATGCTGAGAATTTTTTTAATATTATTATTTTGTAGAAAACAGTACGATATGGCATCCCTTGCACTCGTGCTATTTTATGTGGATGGATGCACTGCCATTGTAAGCAGCAAAAAGCTGGGAGATCCTAAAGAATTTAAAAAAGGACAGCAAGCTCATATAAAACTTAATCAGGAACGTATGAAAGTCGAAATTTTGGAGTTATCTGGTGAGTTTTTATTATCTCTAAAAATCTTCTTCTCCAGAGCCACTATGTCAAGAAGCATTCATAAAATTAAATTTTTTCTGACCTTGTGGTTCTTAAGATTTTTAAATGACCCCACCCTATTTTCGCCTTTTCTTGATTATCTCCCCTTTGGAGGGGCACGGCCCTTCATTCGAACAAACTTGAATCCCTCTTCACCTAAAGATGATTTGTATTAAGTTTGATTAAAATTGGCCAAGCGGTTCTTGAGTAGACGATTTTTAAACCATGCCACAAAATTTATACTAATTCTCCACTTCAAAAAAGGCATAGCACTTCATTTGATCCATTTTACCCAAACATGCTGTGTGGCAAGTTTGACTGAAACTAGCCCTGTGGTTCTGGAGAAGAAGTCGAAAGTGTTAAAAGTTTACGGATGAAAGGACTGACGCCGGATAAAAAGTGATCAGAATAGTTCACTTGAGCTAAGTTCAGCTTTGAGCTGAAAACTGTAAGATCCGCCTCCAAATGTCTTTTAGAAGATAGTGAATGGACTAAACGAACATATTTTGACTCAGATTTTACACAATTTATACAGCTACATGATGGAAAGGGATTACCAAGAATTTGAAAAATCATGTGGTCAGTACAAGAAACCAAAATTATTAAAATTTTAATTCAAATCTGAACAATTTCTCCCATGAGAAACATATATGCATGCCAACTTTGTAATTCCGAATGTAGTGATATATTTAAACACATGTCCCAGCTTTTCCACAGAGACCAATTTTCGGATGACAGTACAAGTCTTGATCTGTGCAGAATTCTATGATCTTGATGAAGGGGATTTATCTATATACATATATGTTAGGTAAAACCCCAAAGTATCCACTATCAGAACTGCTGAGGGAGGGGGGGGGGGGGGGGCATTTCCTACTTAAATGAGGGAATTATTTAATTAAGAGTATTTACCATGTACAAAAGAAGAATATGAATTTAAACTAAAAGTTATTACTACACTGAGTTTTTTGTATATCATATTTTCTTTCTCTTTTATTTACATGCACTTACGTAATTTTCTTTCCTTTCTGTATTTTTAATATATGATTCTCAAAGTCCCATCCTGGGGCCCTAACGTTTAACTCTTGGACTAAGACCAAGATCATTTTGATTGGGGAGCCTCCGTGGCCGAGTGGATAGACCATTGCGCTCAAAATCACAAGGCCTCTCACCTCTAGACGGCGCGGGTTCGATTCTCGCTCGCATATATATATATATATATATATATATATATATATGTTAGAAAGTTTGGCAGTTTACTTTCGGAAGGTCGGTGGTCTCTTCCCGGGTACATTGTATTTGGGTTCTCTCCTCCACCTACGAAAACTGGACGCCACCAGATAACTGAAAAATTGTTGCGTGTGGCGAAAAAAAAAACAATCAACATTTTGATTGGGCAATTACCAGTGTGATACCTATATACCGTGCGAACCCTGATACAGGTAACAATGAAGTGTTCATCTAATATGGCGGATAAACCTAGAAATACGACGGACACCGAGAATTCTACTTCAAGGATTCGTGTCAGCTTTAAGAGTAGATTTAACCATGCATTCATCACGTGGGAACATAAATTAGCCTTCCAGGTGATGTCACCAGGTGTCCACGGGTTGTTATTTTAGCAATTAACAGATATTGATGGGGTGTTTATTTTAGGGACACAACAGAAGGGGGATATTAATACATTTAATTATTTTAATTCTTGTGTTAATATTTTGTTCCAGTCAATGAGTTCATGACAATTATCAGTAAATTGGTAGTGCAAGAAAGATAGCAAAAGGTTTTAAAGTTTGTTGTAAGATACGATTATGTAATTGAAAAGTAATTATAATTACATAATTACTGTTCAATTCAATTAATTTACAATTACTTGAAATTGAAAAAAGTGTTCAATTACACATTACTTCCAATATCATGAAAATTCGTAATTATATTAATTTACGACTTTTTCAATTACCTCATCTCTAGTATTAAATGAAGATTTTGAAAGATTTAATGCTTTTTAACTATATGATTCATACAGCTACATCCTCCGATCTGATCCCCTGATCAAGGGGTACCGAGATCCACAATTTCACTATGCATTATGTTTAAAACCTAGGACTAGTAGAAATTTGAAGACCAAACATTTTCACTATATGAACAAGAGACCCATCCTACCATCTACAGAATCCCTAACCCAGCTGGGATCATGAATTTGGCGCCATAAAATTCACAACTTTGGTATAGGATTCTCTGCTTATAACTTTTTCATCTACTAAGCTTTGCTGTTTGATATCCATTCCTTTAGATTTGATTTTTCACAAATATTTGCTCAAAAGTTTAAATCCATTGATATAGTCGGTCAATTATCCCCATCATTCTTCTTCAGCAAGAGCATCAAACTTTCTGTTTAAAATACAGTTGTAAACAAAGAACAAACAAATACTACACCCCCTTTTATTTAACATATCATAAAAAAAATGTTTTCATGGAAACCATCGTATATAACAACTATTTCACTATAAAATATAAATCTTCATGGGGTTTCTATTTTCGTCATTTTGGTAGGATGTACCCACAAATCAAATTCCCGCATAAATAAAAGAAACTGAACAATAATAAAGAATATCACTCTTTAACCACAAACTCAAATACCCAATGATATGCTTATTTTCTTTTACCACGAAAATTCGACCCCCCCCACCCCCCCCCCAAAAAAATCATTCTACAGTATACAAGACTCTAACTTGATTATTGATATAAGTACTTCTATGTATACATGGATACTATATTTTGCTGCTATAAATAAATAAACAACAAATAATAACAATTTTAAAAAATCAAAACAAAATTGGTCAAATGAGGTATGTACAGAAATGGAATGTTACAGATAAAGTAACACATAGGTGTGTCCATGAACTAGTCATCATCATTTGAGTAGTCATAGTCAATATTGCTGTGTTCCAGAAACAAACTAATTGGTGTGAATACAGACTTCTCCTCCCTGGACAAACGCTGTATGGATGAGAATGGAAATGAGGAAGTCAGATAACTGTTGCTCAAAAGTTCTGTTGTCCTTGGAGTGTCCAAGGCCATACTGAACACCAGATCACTTCTAGTCCTGGTCAGGCTGTTTGCTGATTTGGCATTGTTTTTCTTCAAGACTTCAATCTTGTGCAGCAGACACAGGATTTCTTCTACCATGACACACTGTTGTAGGTACTGTGAAGGATTACCACCCCCAATGATTTGGGCTGGTGTCTGCCATCTTATGTAACATTGACTCCATAGTTTCATACTAGCAACTCCTGTCAAAGGAGTCAGATCTGACCTTGAAAATTTCTCGGATTTTATGCCATCAGCACAAAAATCTGTTCCTTCAATGTTCTGAAGTTCATAGGAGTACAATTTCTTAGAGATTTTATGATAATGGGATGCCTGACGAGTTTTAGATTTCCTCAAAGCTTCACAGATGTCAGGGTAAGTTTGCATTATGTACAGAGGATTGTTGAAAAATGATTGGTCATCGTCACTAAATTGCATGTGCCAATCCCACACGGAGGGTAGACAGAACCTTTGCTGCCATCGTCCATCTATGTGGTACCGTGATCTCTGGTGGCAACAGTCAAACAGGAATGTTTCAAAAATACCCATGTGGACACTATCCCAAAGTGTAACTAAATATGTCTCAGAGAAAGCAAAGGCTGACGGATACTGTTCCATCAGCTGCCATACACAATCCAAAAACACCAGGAAAAGTGGAATCTGAAAGAAAACACAAAAGATGCATGTACAGAAAGTTAATATACACAATGCCTGTACTTGAAAAGACTCCCTCTTGTACAAGACAGCAAATCTGAGATACACAAAGTGATACATGTTGATTTTTTTAATGCATTTATTCGTCTTACGTATTCATTGTTTGTTCGGTTCAGATCTTGCACCAGACTGCCCTCTCTCTGAAAAGGATACCCCATGGCAACCCACTCCCTCTGGATGAGAGACTGGAATCCCAACCTGGTTCTGAAATGTTTGTCCAGCAAAATCTGCACCAGACTGGATATCAGACAGCAAAAATGACGACTATCTGGCTCTGTCAAATACATATACAGGTGATGTCAGGTAATATTGATTGATAGATAATAGTATTCATGAAAGGACAGTCAAAGATATTTGGTTTTGTACAACTCTAATGCAAGTAACCAAGGTTATCAGAGTTAAACTATTACTTAGCTTCCATGTTCAACTGCACAATGAAAAGTTTATTCAGCCAAAGCTGAAGCAAGGAAATAAATAACAAAAATTATACTAGCAAATATTCAAAATTCATATTATTAAAGATGAATTTGGTACCATATGTCAAAAAACTAAATTGTAATTGCATAGCAAATACAACAAGAATTTGTTTATCTAAAGTATGTGTATTGCATGCATATATTAGTATGCAGCAAAAATAAAGGAGACAGCCAATAATAGGTCAGGCTGAAAATGATGAATGAACATCAGTATATCAAAATCTTTTAATCAAGCACAAAATCGTTTAGGGAATCACAAGTCACAATTTTTCAATTGCCCAGATGTCTTTAAATCCAGACAAAGATTAATTCCCTATTCATGACTTTTTCAATTTTGATATAAGCTCCAAGTTTAAACTCTCAACTTGTTTTCTATATGTTCAAAGAAAAGACCTCCAACATTTAATGTATTTTTGCATTTTCATGCTATGATCCATATACTAAGGAATCATTTAAATTCATGGCCAATTCTCAAGGAATGTTTAGATTTTACAGTTCCACTGGAATGTAATTTCATGGATATGGTTTCTGTAAATTGAAACATTATATGAACTGTATTTCACTGTAGTTTGAAATGTGTGGGATAAAGGTGCCCATGAAATTCACAAAAGTTGAGCCTTCACAAAATCTATTGACTTCACAGTAGTCCCTTTGGTCTGAATCCCTAAAACCAGGAGCCATGAATTTTAGAGTTTGGTAAAGACTTTTACACTAAATATAACCATGCACAAAGTTTTCAGGAGTACAGATGAAATTTAAAGAGTGTACTATTTTCACAGGTTTCAGTGCCATCTCTTGGGTTCCAAAGGGCATGGACCACAAAATCCATGCTATTCATATCCCTGCTCCAAAAGATGCTATACAGCAATTTCAGTGAAAAATAGCAATACAGTTTCTGAGAAGAAGTAAAAAAATATTACAACATACAATGCAAGGATATCATTAGGTCACCTGAGTGACTCTGATGCCCCAAAAATCTAATGAACCCCCCCCCCCCCCCCCCCCCCCCCCAAAAATTTTTATGGTCACTGATTTTCATGATGCAAATTCTGATCTGGATTACAGAGTATTTTTCAAGCCAGAATTTGTTAGTGCCTAAAAACAAGTGGAGTTTACACCAAATTTTCCACAGCATCCATATTAAACAAAATTGATTACCCATATATGAGGGTTGTTCGATATGTAATGTGTATTGTATGATATCTCAAAAGCATTCGACTCAAATAGTGAAATGAACATTACATCCTTTCAAAGTATTCTCCGCATTTTCAACTACATAATTTCAATCTCTGAATCCATTTCTGAAATGCATCATGGTACACTGATTTAAGTAGCCTCAGAGACACTGGCTGATGGCTAAGCCAAGGGCTTGTTGGGAGTAATGACGACCAGATAAGAACTTTTTAAGTTTTGGAAAAAAGAAAAAGTTGCATGGGGCTAAATCTGGTATGAGAGTATGGTGGGTGTGGCAAGACGGTAACCTTCTCCGACTTCAAAATTGCTTCATAAGTTCAGATGTATATGATGGAGCATTGTCATGAATTAGACAAACATGCCCAAATCCTGACACAGGGCATCGTTTAATATTTCTTGAGCTTTTTTAGTAAAACATCTCAGTAATACCGACCTGCAACACTTTTGCCCTTCAACACCGGAATTTGTATGGTTATATCATCACATGAGAAGAATATGCCGTAAAGAACCTTCTTTGTGCTTATGGGTTTTTTGGCAACTACAGGCTTCTACTAGTTTAGTTAGCCATATTTTATTTCCAATTTTTCTTACTGGTTTGAGATAGTGAACCCATGTTTTGTCACCAGTAACAATGTTTGCATATTGTCTTTGACTGAATTTGGGAAACATTTTGAGCAATACTCGTTTCTGGTCATCTGTCAATATATGCAGTCTCCATCTGACAGAAATCTTTCGTACTTTCAAAATATGCTTCATAATGAAATGCACCCACGATAGTGATATGCCAACAGCTTTGGCAATATCATATATCGTGTACCTGCTATCACTTTCAATTACTTCCCTGACTTTTGAGACATTTGCCTTGCCTGTTACAGTCACAGGTCGGCCAGATTTTGCTGCATCTTTGACGGACTATGTGTCAGTCAGAAATTTCTTTCTCCACCTATGAACTGTCTCATAAGATACATTATCAGACCCATAAATTTCCCCCAATTCAGTAAAAATCTGCATTACCGAATGACCGAGTTTTGAGCAAACTTTTATAAAAGCTCTAATTTCTTCAATATTCTCAACCCATTTCCCAACCATTTTTGCAACAGTGGTCAACGACTGGTTCTATTGAAATGACTAGAAGTTTAAAACTATGTGGAGTTGAAACCTCATGTTTATACCATTGGAAAAGTACTGAATAGAGCTATTCAAGAGTGTCACCATCCACGAAATCGTGCAAAGCGTTACCACACTGTGGTACAATACACATTACATATCAAACAACCCTTGTATAAATCCTTTTACATTTTATCAGATACCAGTGCAGTACCTTTGATTATAACTGTGTGTCTTCTACATTTGATCTGATACCAGTGCAGTACCTTTAATTATAACTGTGTGTCTTTCAAGATGTTTAGCAGCATCAGTAGCTGTCTTCAAACACTGGGATACACAGGTCAGCCATTTTGTGCCCTCCAGAGATGACATCCATGATATGTCTTGTACAACAAAGTCCTTCCCAGAATCTGTGGTACAAATCAACCATTGTCGACTAAACATGAATTTCTTCAGTATTATTATTTACGTTGGCATTTATTGACTTGGTACAGGATAATACCTGGTTGGTAAATTTATACCCAGTGCTGCAAAGTCAGTTCTAGTCATGTATCATTCTGTACCCAGCCAATAAATGACAATGTAACAAATTTACCCCACCGATGATTAAAATTGCAGACATATATGCATTTTTTAGTTAGCATCACATTGATAACTCATGAAGTTAATGAATTTCTAGTGACAAAGTATAAATATTACAATATCTCATGACATTAAAATAGGCAATGACTGTGTATTGAATTCTTTATGACAGGGTGTATATATTACCCTGTTTTCATGTGACTTATGAAAACCAATCATTAGCCATTTCATCAAACGAGGCCCACAGGCCTTATTGGTCACCTGAGAGATAATTTTAAAAAAGTATCACTGGCCCCAAGGTCTATGAAATCTAGAATGATTTTCCTGTTCTAAGCTTAATCCTAATATTCAGCAACAGTATAACACAAAATGTGTTCTTAAAACACAATTGCCACCAAAAGCACCCACACTGATAAAAGACTTCACATAATACATGTCTTATATTAAAACCATATGACTATTTTGGACTTGCCCTAAATTAGTAATTCATAATGTTGGTACATCCTCTTCTGCTTTTCCTAAATATGAATTTAGTTTTTATATAATATCAGCAAAATTAAAGAAAATGTCTTCCAAATGGTGAAGACAATAATCATTAACAATGTTGGCCCAACCCTGGAACCAAAACCCTTCCCTTGGGATCAAGAAATTTACAATTTTGATAATGGGCTGTTTCTAAATATCCATTTAGTATCAATAGCCTTAAAGAATATATTATTTAAATGTTACACTCCTAAACACTATGTACCAAATTTGGCCCTGTCCTGGAGTCAGAGCCTCTACCTCTGGGATCATGAGATTTATAATTGTGGTAGAGGACTTCCTTCTCTATATCTCTATGCATTTAGTTTTTCTTACAGGTGTGCAATCCAGAAGAAGAATTTTGAAAATAGGTAAATTTTGGCAGTTTTTGCCCCACTCCTAATGTCCCAGGGTGCAGAAGTCCTGATATTTACAATATATGTTTCCCTTGTACTAAATGTGAAAAGAAATGGAAGGGTAGTTATCAGGAAGAATTTCAAAATGTTCAATTGTGAACATGCAAATATAATCACTATGACCATTTTTGACCAATCCTGACACCAAATTCCCTGCCCCCGGGATCATGAAATTTACAATTTTGAGGGCTACCTGCTCTTTCTTAATAATCATTTAGTTTCAATTCAGTATCAAAAGCATTCAAAAAAGATGTTATATAAATGCTTTACACATAAACACTATATACCAAGATTGATCCTGCCCTAAAGTCAGAACCTCTACCCCAGGAATCATAAAATTTACAAACTTGATAGTCCTTCCTCCTCTACATGACTATGCATTTAGTTTTCTTAAATGTATGGTTGTAAAGATGATTTTCGAAAATTGGTAAATTTTTAGTTTTTGACCCACCCCTTAGGCTCTTAGGAGTGGTAGTTATCAAGAAATTAAAAATTCTCAGATGAACGACATACAAAGATGGACACAGACCAATTGCAATAGGTCACCCGAGTCACCCAGGTGACCTAAAAATGCAAATTACAGTAAGAAATTGTTTATAGAAAATACTTGCTTAGTAACTGATAAACATCATCATCATTAAAAATATCCCTAAACTGGTAAAAAATCTTAACAAAATTGAAATCCTATATTCATTTCAATATTCCTTATTATTAGAATACTGTTCCTTCAAATGAAATGTCCTAAAAACTGGATGTATATGGTGCTATGAGAACACTTCTTGCCTATGTAGTGTAGGCCAACAAGAAAAGAAAGACAACTAATACACTGTGCTTCCTTACCAACAAATACCAGCTCTTTCAGTTTTTCATATGCTGCTTGAACATCCTTTAATGAGGGACAGAGTTTCATCAAATCCATGTCTACAGGATATCCCTTGTTAACATCTGCAAGCTGTATTGCAGTTCTTAAGCTACAAAAATTCAAGTTACACTTTAAAAGATGTGACAAGTTCATATTCATTTATAATGAAATACAGTTATTGTATATATGCCCCCCCCTCCCATATCTATACTATAGATTTATGCAATGTAAAAATTTTAAGTAATGTTACTGTACCATTTATAGACAAAACAATTTTTTTTAAAAACCTGTCAATGTGATTTTAAACTTTTCAACTGTAACAATAATCAAGTGTTTCTTTGAAATGTACACAGCATCACTTTCACTACTTCCATTTCATTTTCTGAATCAGTGTACATACTGAGTCTTGGACTCACCTGTTCATTTGTCTGTCAGTCTGTCTGTTAGTCTGAGATGAAAAAACTTTAAAGTACTCCTTAAATTTGCAAATATTTTTACTTCAGATATCATATTTGGCATGCATATTCCTTGTGATTATTGCTTTCTATTAATACCACCTAGTGATGCCCCTCACAAAAAAAGCCTGAAGCAAGGGATCACCACTCTCTGAATATGCTTTGCTTTGTAAGTAACAATTAAAAATCTTGTTTTAATTCGTTGATTAACAGGAATTCCTCGATGTATTATTGAGTGTGTAGCTGTGGTTACAAGTTATGTGCAGAGTTTCATGGTCATAACAATATATATTTAGCATGTAAAGAAGAATTACGACTGTAGATATAGAGAGTTATAGACCTAATACAAGTCCCTGTGAGCCTCTCCTTCATTGATTAAAATATTGTAAGAACATGCACAATTTTTCTTCAATTTTCACACTCAAGAGTTGTCAGTAAGATATGAAGGTTTCTTACATATTTGTGTATTTGATGAGTTTCTTGGAAAGAGCATCATAAATACTGGGTGTAAAATGACTCTCTTTACAAAATGGAATTAGACATGAAATGAAAATGCATATGAGTTAAACTAAAGCAGAAGTAGGTTCAGAAGGGGTGAACGCTGCTTACCGATTACAATACGTCCTAATATACATCTCAGAGGAGAGACTGGAACATTAATGATCATTTCTATCAAGAATTACATGAACTGAATTCAACATTTGACTTTTATCAATTTTTCCTCCCAGAAATAACATACACCAAAAAAAGAAAACAACATGGTACGTAATTCATTTATTTTGGGAATGAGACCATTGAAACATAAAAGAACATGACCTTCCAATGCCAAATATAAAATTCAAAATTTAATACATGACATGAAAGCATATGGACATGGTTGGTTGCATATTGTTTAACATTCCTCTCAAGAATTTTTCACTCATATGGAGACGTCACCATTGCTGGTGAAGGGCTGCGAAATTTAGGCCTATGGTCAGCGCTTACAGCCTTTGAGCAGAAAGGGATCTTTATCATGCAACACCTGCTGTGACACGGGACCTCAGTTTTTGCAGTCTCATCCAAATGATCACCCCATTAAGTTGCCTTTTACAAAAAGCAAGGGATACTGGTTATATCCTACTGTAACAAGATTACCTTGACACATGCACTTGACCTGACACACAATTTTGAATCTTGACTCTCCATATGATTAAATGTGACATCTATATCTTGTACAATTTCCTGTGGAAATCTGGGATAGAATAGGTCTCCAGTGCCCCTTCCTTGTCGTAAGAGGCAACTAAATGGGGCGGTCCTTTGGATGAGACCACAAAAACCGAGGCCCCATTGTCACAGTAGGTGTGGCACAATCATGAATTCTCTTTGCTCAAAGGCCATAAGCCCTGAGAATAAGTCTAAATTTTGCAGCCTTTCTGTTATGAAATATAGACTGTAAGTCATTGACTTGGTTTTCTGTACTTTTACATAGTAAAGTTTTTAACCATACTTTGATGTCACTAAAGTGTTACTTCACTTTACAAAACAGATGTGTTTTCAACTTTTCACATTCTCAACATTTGCTCTTTTTTTTAAGACCGTCTAAAGCATTTTATTTTAGAAAGAACAATGGACAATATTGGTTCAAATATGTCATTTTGTATGATTTATTAATATTCTGTTTCTACAGTTTACAATTTTCTGGTTTCATTCATCAGTAACCTATGTATAACTGTTACATCATGTTAAGTTCTCCGAGACTGCTCTAAATTTATATCTTTTTTCGTATGTTCATTGTCACATTTTCTGTTCTGTAGGACATCTGAGTATAATAGTGAGGTGTTGTTGAGAATGCAAGAAGTTGAAAACACATCTGATTCTTATAGTGATGTCACACCATAGCAGCATCAAGTACGGCAAAATCTTTAGTACAGAAAGGTAAATAAACAAAGTCAAAGAGTTACAGTCTACATGTCATAAAAACCTTCACTGGCAATGGTGACATCTCAATATAAGTGAAAGATCCTTGTATGGGATGTTAAACGATACACAATCAATTAATACAATCTTGTATAATTCAACAGCTATGACCAAGGTTAACATTTTGTCCTTGAGATTTGATCTTGACATCTAGATAGCAAAAAGCTTTGACCTTTTTTTTTCACTTGATCAATCATGAAGTAAGCATAAAAAATTATTAACTAAGGCTTAAGTTACAGCTAGACCCAAAGACAAGATAATATCACTATACTCCCAGTCTCAGAGGTATGCAAAGATGTTTGTCTGGAAGTCTTTTCATATACACTTTTGATGATCCTGCTTATGATTCCATTGCTTTAAATAGGATTTAATGCCTACGTAATAATGTTGATAACTTTAACTTACTTTCCAACATAATCTGCTAGCTCAGACTCAGCAAACATTTCTGCCATTCTAACAAGACTGGCACCACTTGTGTGAGTGTAACACCAAGCCTGTAAAATATAGAAATTTTTCATGGTTTTACCAAACAAATCATGGTTTTACTAATTTAACAAATTATTATTCATGTAGAAAAAAGTTTAATATTTCATCATGTAGGTGATCTACAAAGTCTTAACTTTATTAATTATGTCAACAGAGAGCTACACAACATATTGCACTATGAAAAAACTAAATACCTCAATATATATCATGGCTTTAACAAATAGTGTACGGAACAAAAACTACCACAAAAGTTTACACAAAAGCTGATGTATAAATTAAGTTCACTTCTTAATCTGTGTGAATATAAATTTGTATGTCAGAGTTAGAAGAAACACGTGGGGATTTTTTTAAAACACTATAGCACTCCAAGGAACATGTGTCACTGTAAGGTGGCTTGCTACTCTATGTTCAGTTGTACTACATTGATATGGCCAACACCATTGATATGTTGAGGTGAGTTGGAAATCTCAACTGAAATTTTTTTTTTTTTTTTTAAATGTTCAAAGGTCTTATCATAAAATCTATATACAAAATGTGAAAGCCCTACCTTAAAATGTACAGGAGAATTTATATTGAATATTGAATAGGTTATATCTTCTTCAGAGTACATCAAACTCCAAAGTCAAGGTCACAAGGTTAAAAGGCCTTGTCACAAGGAATATGTGCATATGAAATATGACAGTCCTATCACTTACCATTCAAAAGTTATAAGCAAGGTCAGAGCTTTCGACAAACTGACTGGACAAAACAATATGCCACTGACAATAGTTGCAGGGGCATTAAAAAAACTTGAATCCACACAACTGGGAAACATTTGTATTTGGATCTAATTTAATGTGGCTTTGCTACTCTTGAAAATAATTTGTTTAAATTAAATTAATGTAAATTATTTTTTTCACTCAAAGCCATTAAAGTTGTTAATTATTTTTTCTAAATTTTCATATGATCAGTTTTTATTTTAAAGGGCAAGGCATTTTATTTTTCAGTTAGCATGTAACTTTTCTTGTCACAATATTGAACATATGAAAAAATTCTCTCTCAAAAATAATAGCTGTGGAAGATGAAATAATCATGGCCAGATTGTAAAGGTTAAACACAGCAAAAACAATCCTTCAGAACATCATCCTGATAGAACTATATAGTATTTTGAATTATGTGACATTTCCAAAGTGGAACCATGCAGTTGTCTGCATCATGTTGGTGCACAAACACACCACTTTCATTATTAAATGAAAAGTCTGAATGAATGAGAATCATAGCATTTGATTTTAAATAGTCATATGTGAAAAATCACTGCAAACAAACTTCAATCTTCACTACCTGACTGCCTACTACTCATCATCCTGTTCTTAAGATGATTTTCAAATTTCTTCCCCTACAGATCCCCATATAATGCTTTGAATATGTATTGTGACCTAAACCTTCCCTTGGAACATCGATTTGATCAAACTTGAATCTGCACTAACCGAAGATGCTTGAATATAAATATTTTTTTAAGTTGAATTTTACTCAAAAAAACGTGAAACAGATTGGGCAGCAGGCATAGCTTATTTTAGCCCTCTTCCAAATGAAGATGCTTGAATATCAACATGACTAATCCTGGCCACAAATTGATAACAGACTGAAGTCAAAATTGTGATTGCTTGAAAAAAAAACTGCTGGTTTATAAAAAAAAATCATTTACAAACATGTACAAAAAATGTTATTTGTTAATGAAAATTATTTCAAAGTTAGTTGGATTTAGAATTCAGACTTAATTCTATTCTCATTACATGGTCTTAAGGCCTGGTCCTCCTTCGCTTAAGAATAAGATTTTTGAAATTTCTCTCCTATATATTGTAACATTAAACTTTATTCCCTTAATGAGGCCCCAACCTACTTATGGGGTCAGTGACTTAATGAAAATTGAATTTCATTGTGTCAGGAACCTTTCACATAAGTTTCATCATTTCTGGCCCAGTGTCTCTTGAAAAGATCTTTAAATGATCCCAACCTAATTTTTGCCTTTTCTTGATTATCTTCCCTCTGATTATAATTGATTATAAGTTGCTTAACGTCCCACTTGAGAATTTTTCACTCATACGGAGCCATCACCATTGTCGGTGAAGAGCTGCAAAATATACGCCTATGCTAGGCACTCAGGGCCTTTGAGCAGGGAGGGATCATTATTATTGTGCCACACCTGCTGTGACACGGACCTCGGTTTTTGCGGTTTCATCCAAAGGATCGCCCCATTTAGTCTCCTCTTACGACAAGCAAGAGGTGCTGAAGATCTACTCTAACCCAGATCCCCACAGGGTTCTTCCCTTTGAAAGGAGATGGCCCTTCATATGAAGAGACTTGAATCCCCTTTCACCCAAAGATACTCTGTGCCAAGTTTGGTTGAAATTGGTCCAATGATTCTGGAAAAGAAGAGGACATTGCTAAAATTTTATAACACCAATGAACTGCTACTGACAGACAAATTTTGATCAGAAAAGCTCTCTTGAGCTCAGGTGAGCTATCAAAAATGGACAGATGGATAGATATCAGACAAAGTAATCCCTATGTGTCCACTATATGATTTGCAGGTGACCCAAAAGAAAGTTCATTTAGTTGCAGGATTTACATGTACTCACTGGTAATCTGTTTTCATTAAATTGAGATGCTGCCTTCATCAGTTCATCATAACTCATCAAGTTCATGGGTAAAACAAATCTCTCCGGCATACTACAAAAATGATTGCAATTCACAGAGTTTGATTGTAATTTCTGAAAAGAAATCACCATGCACAGTAGGCTAGCTTCAATTCAAACAATAACATACAAGCTTTAAGCATGAATGATTTGCTTCATAAGATTCCATTGACCCTACCTCTGAGATACACAGTAGCCCTGGTTTACATCACATACAGTCCATTTAGTACATCCACATCGTTTCAGTTCTCTCTCCCAGTCAACTGGGCTGTCATACAGAGGGGTGTTACTCACTGTGCCATTCTCTGTTCAGAAACATGAAAGTCTACTTATAATTGATGTTCTCTGAAATTTTCTTTAGCAGTCAGGTAAACATGACATACAAAATATAAAAAAATATTTAAAAATAATTTTGGTTAAAACAGCCACAGGAATACACTGGACAAAACTATCTAGCGATAATTCCGAGACTGTGAAGATAAATACTCATTTTATAACATATATTTTCAAATGTGTTCCTCATAAAGCATGAATTCAACAAACACACAGTCTATCATCCAGATTCCTATGAATCTGATTCCTTAATAATTTGAAAAAAAAAAGGTTTTCTTTTTACTGATACATTAACTTTATCACAACTATATTTCTAGAGAACCAGATTGACTTACCTGGTACCTGCCGAGTTTTAGCATACTCAAAAGCATACAGGAGATAGGATTTGTTGGGATATGCATAATGAATGACAGCATTGGTCATCTACAAAACAAAAGAATGACATTCAGTGAAATTGTACTATGAAATGCAGCTTAAATTCCTTCCTGGTCATTTTATATTTTCTTATCTAAATTTATTTCTACACAATTCTAAATCACAGTTTTAATTTCCATTCTATGTAAATGTTACACTTAAATTCATTTTCATGTGATTGTAAATGTCCATTCTATAAAAATGTTTCTTGCAGCCAGGTTATATATTCACTCGACTAAATCTCTTCAACAATGAAAATAGCAAAAATCAAACTGTAGTAAAATTAAAGCTGTCTATGTTATGCCTCTGTTAAATATATAAAGTATGAAATCTTCACCTTTAATGATACAAATTTTTTTCAAAAATGATGCATTTTTAAATGTAAAATGAACACAATTTACAATACGAAATGTAATTTATTCCTATGATTTGAAAATTTGTATAACTTACAAAGGGAGGGATAACATATTTCAACTTTGAACATCATACAAAACATGGAATATTTGTCCCTGATTCCATCACTTTTAATATTAAATATGTCCAATGAGATCTTGTTTTCTGCTATAAGTTGCTATAATTCTGCATTAAACAAGCACAAATAACAACAATCTGATATAGCGAGTTCAGACACTTAGCATCCTTTTTGAAAGTGGAAGGGCCAGATGGAGAAAAAAGTTGGTTTCACATTTGTCTGAAAATTCTTAGTAAACTTAAGAAAGTAGTTCTGCCCAAACCCCAAAATCAGGAGAGAGAGAGAGAGAGGGGGGGGGGACCAGCTAACATTTTGATCTTTGCATGTAAAAATAACTCACTCTGTGTGTAGAATAATGGGATCAATACATCACATGTCAAGAAAAGTGCCCTCCTCACCCCAATGTGATTATTTATGATATTACTACATAGCGATCGATTGTGAAAATGACTTGAGAAAATCCAACCAACTAGTAAATATCCACATACGGTAGAGGAGACATGGTACCTTCAATTTTTCTAGTAGCCTTCCACTTCCAAAATAAGAAATTTCATCTAATAACTCATGTTTTTGGTACAAGGATATTTGCTTACAACATTCTGAAAAATCAATTCAAGAATAGAAATGGCCAGGTTGCTTTAAAATATGTTATCTATGATGGAGACAGTAGTATCACTCTTTTGCTACCATGTTGAATTTTGAGGAATGTCTATTGGGGAAACCTGTGAGAATTGCTGAATACACAAAGTAGGTACCACCTATCCACAGTATGCAGAAAAAAATGACAAAGTTCCACAATGTGTAAGTCTTTTAAAAATTCAGAGAAAATTCAAACAGTTACTTGCACATCTTCAATATGTCTATAATAAATGCACAAGGTCTGAAGGATGCCAAGTCAAAGGTGTAAGAGGAGTTGCTTACACAAAGTAGGTACCATCTATTCAAAAGATGCTGAAAAAATGACAAAGTTCGACTACAGTGGAGCCTCATTAATACGGACAATTTGGTTCCCAGCAAAATCATCCGGATAAATGAAGCATCTGGATAACTGAAACACATATGCTATGCTACAGCTTCATATAAGTAATTTACTGATGTATAGTAAATGAAACACATTTTTTTGTAATTTAACCATTTGCTATTTATTTAACCGTTTCATCTAAAATGAATTGCCAAATATCTTGCAGGGATGTCAGCAGATGGTCAATTTTACAATGACATATTTTCTTTTTTACACTGATAGGAACTTCAGCTTGCTTTCTCTTCGCTGGTGGTGCCAGTCAAAAATACTAGTGACCAAAATTTGATTTACCAGGTTTTATATTTCATAATTTTATATTTGTCCTCTCCATGGGGATCCGGGTTCTTAGAATAGATCCTCAGTACCCCTTGCTTGTCGTAAAAGGAGACTAAATGGGGCAGTCCTTTGGATGAAACCACAAAAACCAAGGTCCCGTGTCACAGCAGATGTGGCACAATAAAGATCCCTCCCTGCTCAAAGGCCATAAGCACTAAGCATAGGTCTAAATTTTGCAGCTCTTCACTGGCAATGATGACGTCTCCATATGAGTGAAAAATTCTCAAGCGGGACATTAAACAATACATAATTATTTAATTAATTATAATTCTCAATGCCAACATCATGGGGGAAAATTATCTAAGCTTGTCACTACTTGCTACTACCGTTTTGATCTAACCACACACACTCATTATCTTGACAGGATAATAATTGAACTAAACTTGGGTGAAACCAAAATTACATGTGCATATAAAAAGTAAATGCCATTAAAATGGCAATTTCTTCATTTCTACACAGTGTTAAAAAATTCCAAAACAATAAAAAAAAACAACAACAAAAAACCCTCTACAGCATCGTAACAAGAATCAATCATAAACAGGTACATATGCATGTACATGTATATTCTACATGCGTGGTATTTTATAAAACTTACAACATGTAGAGGCCAATATGCTCATAGAACAATATAATGAAATCCATGTAGACTGTAGTATAGTATGCATTCGTTTGATTGGAATAAGCTGATATCATTTACGAACGAGTGTAACTGCTATGTGTAGGCTTAGCAGTTCAAATAAAAAAAATACACTGTATATTACAGCAAGATGTTTAATTAAATAATACACTATTTATCAAAATATGCTATTAATGATATGCTACAGATTTTTTAAATATTTGCAAAATTCAATGCTGCACATATTGCAGATACGATGTGCAAAATTTGGCGATACAATGTCTCTATCGGTACGTACTACCTAATTGACACGTCATCACATACCACCTGGAAGTGTTGACAGGGTACAGGTAATCGCTTCAATTAGACAATTTACGCACTGCTAAGATTGTCCAAAACCAACTATTAAAAAAAATAAATCCTGTCTGGATTAACGGCACATTTTTCAATGCATTTTAATGTTTTGTAGTAAAAAAATTACCGTCTGGATCCGGAATGTGAATTTCCAGATTAATGATGCAAAATAACGTGTAAAAATTCCGTTCCCTAGAAAAATCATCCAGAAAGTGAAGAGTCAGGATTACCGAGACTCCACTGTACATGTAAATTCTTCAAAAAATGTTCGAACACTTTTAATAAATTACATACACATCTTCAGTGTGACCATAACAACTGTGCAAAGTTAGGAGAATGTGAGGAGTGGATTACGCAAAGTAGGTACCCTATATGAGGACGTCTGCCCAACCACCTGCCTGGCATTCATCATACTATTAGCTGGATGCACATTGTACAATCCAGCCTAAAATAATCTTCAAATCAGGCAGATATTTTGGTATTAAAAATGAATCAACTTTAGACATCACTAATTTGTATACAAGAGTTGCCTAAGTGATACAAATTTCTCACAACTTCTTTTTCTGATGAGTTTCAAAATTTTGTAGTTCTACAAGTTCCTTATTTTTTTTTAAGAATTCTATATTGCATTTTTTAAAACCAAACTAGACCAAAAAATACATATTAACCCATACATCCACTTTTGGTTTGTATCAAGTGTCCTGAAGACAAGAACATTACAGTGTTATAATTACTGAAATTATCATAAAACAACATATCCCTGTAAAAGTAGGAAAATAACAAAGCTACTGTATCAATGTGCGAGTCATCATAACTCTATATATATGTACTGACATACGTATTCTCTATAGATGTACTGATGTAAGTAATCTCTATAGATGTACTGACATAAGTATTCTCTATAGATGTACTGATGTAAGTAATCTCTACAGATATACTGATGTAAGTAATCTCTATAGATGTACTGACATAAGTATTCTCTATAGATGTACTGATGTAAGTAATCTCTATAGATGTACTGACATAAGTGATCTCTATAGATGTACTGACATAAGTAATCTCTATAGATGTACTGACATAAGTAATCTCTATAGATGTACTGACATAAGTAATCTCTATAGATGTACTGACTTAGCAATCTCTATAAATGTACTGATGTAAGCGATCTTTATAGATGTACTGAAGTAACCTCTATATATGTACTGACATAAGTATTCTCTATAGATGTACTGATGTAAGTAATCTCTATAGATGTACTGACATAAGTAATCTCTATAGATGTACTGACATAAGTGATCTCTATAGATGTACTGACATAAGTAATCTCTATAGATGTACTGACTTAGCAATCTCTATAAATGTACTGATGTAAGCGATCTTTATAGATGTACTGAAGTAATCTTTACTGAAGTATATTTACTGACATAAGCAATCTCTACAGATGTACTGATGCAAGCAATATCTTTAAATGTACTGAGGTATGCAATTTCTATAGATGTAATGATGTAAGCAATCTCTATAGATGTATTGATGTAAGTAATCCCTATAGATGAACTGAAGATATATATATATATATATATATACACACACACACACACACACACATGCACACACACACTGACATAACCATTTTCTATAGATGTAATGACATAAGCTATCTCTATAAAAATTCTATCTCTACAGATGTTGTAATGGACTTAAGTAATATTTACGTTCATTTGTTGTTTAATATACATGTATCTAGAGGCCACTGATTATATACTCTGACATATTCTTACATAAATCAATTGTCATTATCAAATCCTACCTTTTTAATTTGGTCTTTAGGAGAAAACTTGAAACCAAACACATGAGTCTTGAAATCCTAAGATATGGAAACACACATTATCATAACACATAACACAACAGCCAAAATTCTATTCAGACAATTCAAGTAATACCTAAATCATGAAGCACCATAATCATATTGTTATGGAACAATGTTATGCCAAATTAATATATACTTAAATTATTGTAGTTCTCTCAAATTATTCAAGGATATCTCTAATTAAAATTTTAAACTTTCTCTCTCTTAATGCATTACTGCATGTAATAAATGCAACAATCCAATTCAGAGCTCAATAATTCAATTAAAGCACAACCATTCAACTAGAAAGCACAAAAATTTAATTAAGGAGTACAGCAAGTCAATTTGAGAGCACGAAAATTTAATTAAAGAGCATAACAATCACTAGGGAGCACAGCAATTAAATTAGAAAGCACAACAATTCAATTATAATCTACTACATTTCAATAAGAGAACACATTAATTTAATTAGAGTCTTTGACATTTCCATTCGAAAGCACAACAATTACTAGAGAGCACAACAATTCAATTAGAAAGCGCATTCAATTAGAGAACACAACATCTAAAAGGGAGCACAGCATTTCAATTAGAGAGCATAAACAGTTTAATTACAGAGCATAACAATTATTAGGGTGCACAACAATTCAATTAGACAGCAAAATAATTCATTTAGAGAGCACAACATCTGTTTGATGAGCAGTCCAATGCCATTTGACATATCTGTCAGATTTATATTTCTCGGTAACATGACTCATAAATATCTTAATTCATTGACAAAGTAATTCAATACAACTACAGAAAACTTAAATTCATTCAAAAACATTTCCTATGGATTTGAATGTGCTCTAATACAATTAGAATACTCTACAATGCAATCAAAGAGATCACCAATTAGAAACTTGAAATTAACATATACTAAATAACTTGTAGCTTTATCTAACTATTTGGAGTTATCTTCAAATGAAACAAGCATTCTGAGTGTACTGCAGGCAATACAAAGTTCCCTATCAGTAGGATAATTTAGTTAAAAGTTGGTCAAGTGTAACAAAACTCAAACTTGATCTGTAACTATCCAAGACAAAGCCACATATCAAATTTCAATTGAATATCTTCATCCAATGTGGAGAAAAGTCTAAAAAAAAAAAACCTGATTCTTACAATTCATCAAGGGGCATAATTCAATCAAATGTAGGTCAAAACTCAAAATGATCTGTAACTATCCAAGACAAAGCCATGTACTTTATTTCAAATGAATATCTTCATCCAATGCTGAAAAAAAAGTTTGGAAAACCTCAAGCAGAATGACAGACAGACAGATAGATAGAAAATAAACTAACAGTCCCCTCCAGCAAAGCTGATAGGAGACTAATAAAGATATCTTCATATTTAATTAACAAGAGTAGTCAGAAGACAGCATTACTCAATGAGAAGCATGACTCTGCTTACCCTATCCCTAGTTCTCAAGATGTAGTGAAGGATTTTAAAAAGTAGGTCAAAATTTAAGGTCAAAACCACAATGTCACAAGTTTTGGTACCAAGTGAAAGGCTTGGCCATGAGGCATTTTATAAGAGAAATATCAAGGTGCTATCCTATTTGGTTCAAAAGATATGAAGATGTAGCCAAGGTAGATGTTTTTCTCTTGCAGTGTGATGTCACCACTGACAATGTGGTCATGACAATGGCTCGTTGGACATTCGCCCCAGTGACCTAAAAATGCTTTGTAATTCATTTGGAGATATCTTTAAATTCATATATCAATCCAATGTTCCCTCTACATGAATAAAATAGTTTATCTAATTGAAACTAAGCCCTCTCCAATTAAAATGTTTCCATCTTCAAATGAATTAGTTGTGCTTTCTTAATTCTAATAAGGAGAAATAACACACACCAGAGAAATCTGATATGGATGGAAAGTGGAAATATGAACAATATCTTAAACTTTCAAATTTACATCATTTAGTGAAAAAATACAATTTTAGTAGAAAGTAATCTGAAAAACAAGATGTGTTTGTGAAACAATGACACCTTCAGATTAACAAAGTGCAACTGTAACATTTATAAAGGTCACCAGGTCAAAAAGTTTGGTGTCAATGGAAAGGTTTTGCCACAAGAATACACATATTAAATATAAAAGGTCTACTACTTCTTATGGTGTAAAGGTATAACCAAGGTTAATTTTTTTTATTTATTTTTTTTTTGAAAAATTTCTAAAATCTAGGTCAAAGGTCAATGTTAAGATCAAAACATCAACAAATCTGGTATCGTTGGAAAGGTCTTCTCACAAGAAATGCACATGCTTAAATGTGGTCACCAGGTCAAAGATTTTGATAACTATGGAAAGGTCTTGCTACAAGAAATAAACACACCAAATATGAAAGCTTTACCTCTTACAGTGTAAAAGATATGTTTTTTGCCACAGTCAGACAGATAGATAAACAGAAATGCCAAAAACTATATGCCCCAGAATCTTTGATTCCAGTGGCATAAAAATTATGAAATACAGATCAGCATTTGACACAGTAACCTACTGAGCTACCCAGCTAGGCAATTAGATTTACCACAATTCACCCATAGAACATTTTGGCCGATACAGTAATTCGTTGTGTGACGACACATTTGAGTCTGTTTGCAATACAATTGTGAAATGCGACAGAAACTCTTATTGGTCCAAACGTATTAAGTCTGCCCAAATTTCCTTTTACGAAAGTAGTCGCATATTTGATAAATGTAATACACTGATCC
Organism: Ostrea denselamellosa; assembly: GCA_024699665.1. NCBI lineage: Eukaryota > Metazoa > Mollusca > Bivalvia > Ostreida > Ostreidae > Ostrea > Ostrea denselamellosa. The sequence goes on from JAMZEH010000014.1 coordinate 14,555,110, forward strand.
ACAGAAGTTTGTGACCTTATATTTTGACCAATGAAATGTGTTAGAAAGTAAGCTCCGCCCACCACCATGAACCTCGGACAAATATCGGACATCTGCCATTGTTTTGTATAGTAAATGCAGTATGTATTGACCTATCATGCATTAATAATACAGTATGCAGAGATATTTATGTAGGAGGGATGATTAAACATTTTCCTGCGGCATCTGTAAATCAGACAGTAGGTATCTAGACATACTCATAATGCACCAAATTCATACCATTTCAAAAAAATAATAAATAAATCAACAGTCTGCATTGACAATGGTCAAAGACACAAGCATTATAAAACTTGTACTTTTTTTTCACCCATTTCTCCAATGTTGCTACGATGTAACCTAACCATTATGTGGCAGTAGTGGATCTTAGAGAAGTGGTAGCTGATTGAAAACAGTTAATTTTTAATTTAACATTGCCGACAATGAAGAAACAATGCGGTACACACCATTTACTTTTTTTTTTAAAGCAAACAAATATCTCGTATCCACATGTTTTTCACGAACAGCCAGAGTGCACCTCATGAAGTATCATCAGCTATCAACAGCATTAAATATTTCAATGTAGTGTTATTCTTGATGGCTAAATTTGGCAAACTCTTCCTAATATCCCGATATTTCTAATCTATCTGTCTCATAAGTAAGAAGTGAGAAAGTGGGCGATCTGAAACCAGCCAATGAAAACTCTTTATTCAAATTGTTCAATTGTGTCATTCAAATGTATTGTAACTTAAAGCAATACTGTATCGGACAAAGCGTTCTAACTCACAGGTGATTTGCGATAAAAGGTACATGAATGTATTGCTGATATTGAATTTTTCATTCAAGTTTCGAAAGGAAGTCAGCCATTATGACAATCTAGTATTCCTCCATAACACATGCATTGATTCATTTGAAGAGAGCAGTCATTCCATTCAGAATATATGGGTTTAAAGCTTTTTCTAAATGAATTATTGCTTCCTCCAATGATAAAATTGAAGATATCTTTATTTTAATTGAAGATAATTCTATTTGTTTGAAGATATGTCCAAGTATTTCCTGATGATTAGAGAGTGCTACAAATACATGTATTTGAGTATATATTAAATTGGCATTCCATTGTTACATTATGTATAAAATTTCAAATCAAATTCTTAAGTAAATTCAGCTGACACTTTTACGTCCTTAACTTCCCTTAGGATAGCATAACATCCTGTTTAAACACAAGTTATATTGTACAGAAAAATAACCTATATCTGGAAGCAAACATCAAGGTCAGACTATGTGAAGTGCCACTAAGTAAGAGCTGCACACTACTTAAAAATTCATTTTTCTGTATAAATTTGATCAAGTTAACAATTCAAAATAACATCTGCATGCACTATATTACATCTTTCATTTAAAAAATTTACAAGGCTGCCTCCCTAATATCCCAAGAATAGACAAGCCCCTTCCACACTTCACCTCCCTCCCCCTTCCACACTTCACCTTCCTTCCTCCATACTGCACCTTTCTCCTTCCCCCTTCCACACTGCACCTCCATCCTTCCCCTTCCACACTTCACCTTCCTCCCTCCATACTGCACCTTTCTCCTTCCACATTGCACCTCCCTCCTTCCCCCTTCCAAACTGCACATCCCTCCTTCCCCCTCACATCAAGACACAACTCCACAATCTGCTTATGGCAGTTGGTATGGTAGAGCTCAACAAACAAGATAGCCTTGTGGGTGTACTACCACACAGAACAGCTAGTGTCTACCCCTGTTCATACCTTGCTATGGATTTCCAGGTACTTTGTTACAGTTGATACTGTGGTGTTAGGAAGCAGCTTTTTCCTCTTCCCTCCAGAAACAACTGAAGAATCAATCAATTTCACTATTTCACTTGAAAAATGGTCATTTTCTTATGATCTACAAATCGTAATTTTCAAAAGGATACAATCAAGAACAATGTGGTCTGTTATTAACTGTAAGTACAAATACACATACTAGAAAATCATTATACATGTGAGACAGCCTCAGATCAGTACAGGAGACTGGCCTTCAACATGCAGGAGATTGGGAATCATTTCCAAAAGATTTTTAATTTTTTATCAACATTTTTGTAAGACATTAAGCAATCAAAGCCATGTTTAACATCATTTTTTTACTTTTAAGATTGAAAACAAAAACAATTTTACTTTACATGGCATTTTCCACATGGAAACCATCAGGTTTCCATGTAATATTATTGCAATACAAATATCTTTTATAATTATCTTCAATTTCACACATGCATATGAATGTCAGTACATTTTTAAAACAGATGTTTATGCATCATATTTTGGTAATCAAATTCAGTTAATTTTTAATGATAATTATTGTCTGAGAAGAAAAAAATATTTCTTTTTCTCACACCATGAAATTTTGTCCTTGTGAAACTAAGTGATTCTATAGTATATCTTGAAATATACTCTATTCATTGTAATTTATATGAATTATATAATCTGCCCAATATTCCCCAAGATAAATTTTTAAAATAGCCTTTTGAGACCAGTCTGCCAGAAAAAGATCATTTGCATCAAAGAAGCAAAGAACCAAGTTGCAAAACTTATACATGGAGAGGGGGGTACTAGTGATTATAAGGCCATCACACACTGCATGGTGTTTCCTTGCTGAAATTCAAATGTTTTAATTAAATGCAGTCCACAAATCCTGGCCTTTCTACCTAAGTAATTGTTACCTTGACCTTTTGATCTCCAACATAACAGTAGTTATTGTTTGTTAAAGCAAATTTGAAATTTGAGGTGAATATTTTATTAATATAGACCAAATATCTGATGTCATTAAGTTTAACAAAGAAAAGCCAGTTTACCAGTACTAAAAGCATTGTTGTGCATGACCTTGACTTTTGAACCTCAAAAACACTAGGTATCATTAATACATCATAGATAATTTTTGTGATAAGTTTCACATTGTAGTTTAGCATCCATATTTTGCACCTTTAATCTGAAAAACAGTGAAGGTCACTCATGAATCAAAGAGACTCTTTTGAGTGAAGTTCTAACACCATTAGACTTATATTCCAGACATCATATTTCAGTGTGTGCCTGCCTTCTCATCTTTCATCAGCTTAATAGCTGAGTGCAATTCAGCAAAAACTCCTGGATCCATCTCTGCACTTTACCTTGATATATGCTTTCAATATTTGTTAGTGGAATGTCTCCATCATTAATGATCTTGTTTCTTTGTCGCTTACTTTCCTGAAATGGAAAAATCATGTACAAGTGTAAATTCATATATTCCATGATGTGCTTAAAGACTTTTCATTCCTATAAAACAGTTTTCATTTCATAAAATCATGAATGGACAGCAGTTGGTTAAAATTTGCATGCTTCAATATCCCATAAAATTGATGATCTACCTTATCATAAGATGATCGGTCCCCAGTTAGAAATGTGAGCTTGAAGTTGGTAATGAAGAGCTTTCCCGATGTTCCCTGCTTTCTTTCAGTAAATGGAACAAAACACAACACACTATCTGCCTCTGTGACCACTCTTTCTCCTATGCAAGTCAATAGAAAAATAATTTTCATTTCTACAAATTATACATAATACATCTTACACTGTGAAACAAATCTCAACGCAATGCAGGGGTTCTGGGAAATAATTCATTATATTCATCATTTGTTGTATTTGTGATTTCTAATGATGATTCCATATGTATATATTGTTACAGGAAATGCACTTTGACATGCTGAGTTTTAAACCATGTTGTACGGAGTTGAAGTTCTAACATCTTATTATCAAGAGCAACATTTCACTTATCAAAAATTTTGACCATTAAAAGAAGAACAAATGATATTTTTCTTTATTTAAAATTTTTATTAGCCCTATTTTTCCATTTTTGAGATTATCTCCCCTTTGAAGGGAGCATGGCCCTTCATTTTAACAAACTTGAATCCCTTTCACCCAAAGATGATTTGTACAAGTTTGATTGAAATCGGCCCAATGGTTCTGGAGAAGGAAATTTAAAAAGATTTTTTCTATATTTTCACATGTAAACTTTGGTCCCCTACTGTGGCCCCACATGACCCCCAGGGGCCATGATTTTTAAAAAATGAAATCTGCACTATATCAGGAAGCTTCCACATAAATTTGAACTTTACTGGACCAGTGGTTCTTGAAAAGAAGATTTTTAAATGACCCCCACCCTATTTTTGCATTTTTGTAATTATCTTCTCTTTGAAGGGGGCATAAACAAACTTGGATCCCCTTCACCCAAGGATGATTTGTTTCCAAATTTGGTTGAAATTGGTCCTATGGTTCTGGAAAAGAAGTTGTAAATGTGAAAAATGTACAGACAGATGGATGGACAGACAGACGGATAGTGGGTGATCATAAAAGTGCACTTGAGCTGAAGCTCAAGTGAGCTATAAAAGTATCTGAATTATATTGTCCACAGGCAGTGCTGCACACATAGTTTTACAAACTTAAAAGGTCTATTGCAAGACTTGTAGGATAAAGCAGTATGTGGGCTTTTATATCTCACAATTTAATAACTTTGACAAATTTGAGGCAGAGCATACAGTTCAGAACAAGTAGTTAAAGGTCATAATAGGCAAGTCACAGCAGAAGGAAAAATAAATACAATACAGTACAAGTGTTCTAACTTTTTATAATATCACAGCATTTTCCCTTTTAAGAAATAATGATCACATTTGAAGGATGACCTCCGAGGTCTCGAAAGGCTGTTTTGAAATCTAAAAGCCTAAGCATTAGTCAAGGGTTTTGTATTTCAAACAACATTTGACACCAAGGAGGTTATCCTGGAACATACAGGAAAACAAGAACTTTAATTTCTTATACAACTGATCATTTTCCAATACAGCTATGAATCAGGTTACTGTGACATCATCACAGTTTCTGAAATGGACTAGTTCTACACGCTGACAAAGAAGGTAAGATGGTAGTGGTATTCCAGATCTATTTTGAAAAAAACATTTCAAGTATTTAGTTTGATGTTGATAGATATATCAACTACTTTAAATACTCAGTCCAAGAAAATCTGTCTGTGCATCGACATGTTTATATTGTAATGATCTCCGAATGCAGACAACTGATTTATACTGAATGACAAATGTTCTTCTGTCATTTATGAATTGTTTTCCAACGTAGATTGATTTTTATGATTATAAAATTTGAATTATCAGTTATCAACTATATTGAATCAGCAAAATATGAAATACAAGCAAGAAGAGTATCAATTTTCTCATAATCATTTATTATGTATGAAGGTATATCGCAGAATTATGACCACAGCATTCCTTTGATCTTTGCAACAACCACTGTAGACTATGTACATAAGCTGCACATTCTTGTACTTATATATGATAGTAATTATCACTTGTAAATATATTTCAAAGTGATCTTATCTAGCAATAAATTGGAAAATTCTGGAGTCTTTCTAAATAGGCATACAATTCCCATTCAATTAAACGAAGGAAATATGAAGTTTGAAACATTTAAATCAGCCCATATTTCCCAGACCAAGGTGCTATAAATTTCACTATTTTGGTAAAGGGCTTCATGGACAATACAACCATGCGTTTGGTTTTTCTCCAACATGTGTTTGAGTTGAGAAGATTTTTAAAACCTTTTTTTTTGCAGTTTTGGTCCCAACCAAAAGGCCCTGGGGGGAGCTATGATCATAAATTTCACAATTTACATTCCTCTTATTCTATCAGTTTTTGCCCCACCCCTAAGGCTCCAAGAGAGTAGGAATCCTGAAATTTATAATTTGTGTCCCCCTTGTCCCAAATATGCTTCATACAAAATTTTGGAGGAATAGAAATGGCAGTTATCAAAAAGTTAAAAATGTTTAATTGTGAACACATTTAGTCACTGATCATTTTGGCCCCACCTCATACCAAAACCCCTACCCCTGCGATCATGAAATTTACAATTTTTGTAAAGGGATACCTGCTCATTCTAAATATCCATTTAGTTTCAATTTGGTATCAATAGCATTAAAGAAGACATTTTCTAAATTTTTATACTCGCAGTTTGGCCCCATTCTGGGTTCAGAACCTCTACCCCAGGGATCATGAAATTTACAATTTTGGCAGAGGCCTTCCTGCTCTACATTACTATGTATTTAGTTTTTCTTACAAATGTGCCGTTCTAGAGAAGAAGAGTTTTGAAAATTGGTCACTTTTTAGCAGTTTTGGCACCACCCCTAGGGCTACAGGGGACATGAGTCCTGAAATTTACAATTTATGTCCACCTTGTTCCAAAATTTTCACAAAGAAATTTAAAATGATCAATTGTTAACATATTTAATCACAGACCATTTAGACCCAAGCTCCCCCTGGGATCATGAAATTTAAAAGACTACTTGCTCATTTTATATATCCATTTAGTTTCAATTTGGTATCAATAGCATTAAAGAAGTTTTTTTTTTTTATTTTCTACATATACATACCATACACAAAGTTTGGCCCTGCCCTGGGGTCATAACCTCTACCCCAGGGATCATGAAATTTACAATTTTGGTATAGACCTTCCTGTTCATCATTACTATGCATTTAGTTTTTCTTATACATGTGTAGTTCTAGACAAGAAAATTGGGGACAGGAGTCCTGAAATTCATAATTTATGTCCACCTTTTCCCAAAAATGCTTCATACCAAGTCTGAAAAGAACTGGAATGGTAGTTCTCATGAAGTAAAAAATGATCAATTGTTAACACTGACGGACAACGCACGGTAATGGATGCAGACCAATTACGATAGGTCACCTGAGTTTACTCAGGCGACCTAAAAATCTAGGAGAGGGATAAAATAGGCTGTGGCTTCTGCCAAAATTCCATTCATATGCTTGGTGAATAAATACTATTTAAATCAATTAAAACCCTATAACTGCACTCATCCTATGGTAGCATTATCAACATATTATATAAAAAAAAAAAATAAATAAATATAAATAATAAAACACCTACAGATTGTTAAACTGGATACGAAAGGTTACAAACATGATAGAAAAATTTGCTTATGATAGTTATGCATTTTTCATGCAGTGTTTGCAGCCTTCCCTTTAACAAATCAAAGATAGTATTTCAGTATTTATGTTCAGCTTTGACATGTACATCGGAATGTAAACTTTTATGGAAAAACAAGGCGATGCACAGCAGAGCATTCTGCATAAACGTGTACATTTCCCTCACAAAAGCCATCTGATTATAGTACACCAACATACCAGGAAGTAGCCGAGGAACCAAGTCATTCTGGAAAAATGATGAAGCTCTCTTCTTTATTTCCTCCTAAAAAAATAATAAGAAGCATCAAAATTTACAACTGACAATCAAACATTCAAGGCAATGTGAATGAAAAAGCCGCTCCTTAAACGTTTGGTTAAATTTAGTTCAGGTCTTAAATTGTAAAATGATGCATTATACATTAATCATCATCACAGTTCAGGTCTTAATTTGTAAAAATGCATTATATCAACCTTGAGGCAAAAATGGTTCTGGATAATGTAAGAAAAAATTCAGGTTATAGAAAATCTTATTATGGAAAGGAATTGTTTGAAAAACCCAATAGATATAGCTAATAAATTTACATATCAAATGTATTTAACTATGTATTTAACAATACAATAAAATATATTTACATTTACTTACATCATTTTCATCTTCATCATGGTCAACATAAGACTTGAATGTCTGAAATGCAGAAAAACACATATCTTTAAAATTTGAAGACAAGTTACCAGTATGTAGGAGGAAAGAAAGTTCTAGATTGAAAACCAAGTACTTCCTGTTGGTCTAGCTAAAACAATAGAAGTATTCAATGTTGCTAATTAAATACAAATTATCTATCTTTCACCATAAAAGTTAAGAAGTTCATTATTCACTTTTGGTATGAGTTTGAGGATGACAAATTGTCATTAAATAGTGTGTGACATAAAACACAGGAAATGGACCATCAAAAAATAGAATAACCAATGATTAAAGTGGGAGAGTGCGACATTCAGCTTTGAAAATGCAAGTACACAGTCCAAGAATAAACTCATCAAATCATTTAATATTTGACAGTCAGAAATGTACCAAAGGATCAACTCAGGCTAACAAAAGAAAAAACCTACTGTAGTCCAGTCAATTTACGATTTCGCATGCAACTAATTGCAAAAGAAATAATTTTTTTTGCAAAGTATTCCTTAGTATCAGTAAAACAACATATAAAAAATCTAATTTTATCTAATGTGCAGAAATAATATATTTTGATGCATCAAATTTGCTGATAGCTCCATTTGTTTTATGTCACCGCCGCGCTATCATAGCGTGCTTTCACCGAAATCGTGACATATACATTATCATTATGTAGACATTGATCAAAGTCTTTGCTCGAATTTTATGACATATGTTCATACAAGCGTGTAAGCGCTTGAATCAATATAGCCTAGGTGTAATACTATAAATTTATTTACAAACTAGACGTTCTAAAGCTTCTCAAAAGTTTAGAAGAAAAAAACAGGTTGGTAAAGTCACAACACGTGTCATCATGTAGACGTATAGGCCTACTGGGTTCATTCAAAATTTGGGAAAGGTGCCGTAATGTAACGGAAAATAACATTTTTTTAAACTAAATAGTCGCAGAGCATCATTTCTTCAAGGTAATGTTAATAAGTAAGAAAGTGAAAAGGCTTTTTTCTATACTGCACTGCTTATTTCTATTTTCTATGTAAGGACACCCATTCGCGTTACAAAGCCATCTTTCTCGTTATTGATTGGGGTACACGGGGCGCCTTTTAACGTCCCATCCGACGGAGTAAATCTTTCTCCTGAAGTGACGCTATTAGTTGCAACTTGAATGCGGTTTCTGTAATATGCAAAACTAATACGATACCAATTTAATTTAACCTTTTATGTTGTGTTAGTAGAAAATTTCTTCCATTTTAATTATATCTGCTCTAACCTTGTGTTGAATATGGAAAGATTACAAGACTGTGTAATTTGGGAATCGGGGGACAAGAATGGTCTAGTTTGTCTTCGTGGGAAGGGTAGCACAGGTATCAATACTGCTGCTGAGAAAAGGGGTAGCAATCTTCGCACGCATCCTGGGCAATATGTGCACACCGAATGTAGGCGTCTATTTACAAATGCGATTGAAATTAGCAAATACCTGAGGGAAAAAGAACAAAGCAAGCCAATTCCTCCTGCTGATAGTATACCAATTCTTAGATCAAAACAGATCTTTTCATTCCGTGACCACTGCCTCTTTTGTGGACAAACTGCCAAACTTAATCAAAGTAAAAGAGGGCATGATGTTTTTCCTATGCGAACTCATGATTTTCAGGCTTGTATAAAATCCGTCTGTTCTACAAGAGAAGACGCTTGGGCAAACCAAATTTATGGTAGACTAGAAGCTGTAAATGATGCTGCTGCTGATGCCATCTATCATCAAACTTGTAACGTAAATTTTCGCACAGGCAAACACATACCTAAAATATTCTCACCCTCTTCGACGGAAGCCAAGAGAGGCAGACCTGTTGACAGTGATATTACTGACGCATTTCTTAAAGTGGTGAATTATCTGCAGGAGAATGATGACAAACAACATCAACTGTTAGATCTTGTTGCTAAAATGAAGGACCACTGTGGTGATGATGCATACTCGCCTGTTTACTTGAAAAAGAAATTGTATGAGCGTTTTGGGGATGAAATCATCATGACAGAAGAACAAGGAAAATCAACTGTAATAACGGTACGAAAAACGGCAAGATCAATTCTTCAGAGCTTCTACAATCGGCCTAAAACAATGGACCAGACATTGGAGAAGCTCAACATCATTACAACTGCTGTTAAGTTGATAAAATCTAATATCCTGTTCCTTCATCTAGCTTCTGATCTGTACCCTTTGTCGTCAGATATTGAATCACTTGAAAAGAATCTTCAGTACGTTCCTGAAAGTCTTCAAACTTTTTTGAAAATTCTCGTCCGAGAAAAGGACCCTGACTTGAAAATTGCATCGATTGGACAGACAATTATGCAGATGGCTAAGCCACGTATGCATATTGCACCACTACAAATAGGTTTAGGAGTGCAGCTTCATCACCATTTTTCATCAAAATTTCTTATTGATACGTTGAATTCCTTAGGATTTTGTTCCTCATATTCGGAGATACAACGTTTTGAAACAAGTGCAGCCATTTCACAAGGAACAGATATTCCAAGCTATGAAAATGGACAATTTCTGCAATTCGTTGCTAACAACGTGGATCACAATGTGCGCACACTTGATGGGTATGGTACATTCCATGGCATGGGCATTATTGTAGGCTCTACACCTGGTAAAAAGGTTAGCAAACCGGTCCCTAAACTGAACGTTTCATCGGCTGACCTGGTCACTGCTGGGAAAATTAATATACATTTCTACAAGCAACCACCTAAATCGTCACTGCAGATGAAATTCGCCAAATTAATAAAGAACAGAAAGTACCAGATCCATCTTTGAGTTTAGATCTTCTTTCAAAGGCTGTATGGCCTCTTCGATCTCCAACTCCAAGTTGGTCTGGACTGATGCAGTGTACTTTCTGCCGATGATAGATATGAACGCAAGCGATATGTCATGTATCTACTCTACACTGAAGTTTGTGTCTCGCCAAGCTAGAATATATGGTACAACTCCAATTCTGACATTTGACCAGCCTCTCTACATGAAAGCAGTTACAATTGTCACTCATGAGTCACAGTGTGAAGACTTAAGCTCCATTATACTCAGGTAAGGTAGTTTTCACACACAAATGAGCTTTTTAGGATGTATCGGGCGCATTATGAGAGAATCGGGATTGCAGGAAGTTTTAGAGACTGTATATGCGTCAAATGCAGTTGGCCATATTCTTAGTGGAAAAGCAGTAGCTCGAGCAACCCGTGCCCATTTTCTAGTTGATACAGCCCTTCATGCCTTGCTCGTGGCTAAAACCTTTGGTGCCGAATTGCCTGATAATGATGTGCCCCAAAATATATCTTCAGGTTATCTTGTAACACCCATTGACACAGAGGCCCCTGATCACGTCCTTACTCAATCTGCAGACGTTTCCACAGCCCAACTGGAAGAAGATCATCTGCTGAAGAAAGCTGCTGCCTTGTATGACCAGTTGCTAGAGGGAGATGCTACTGCACAAGACGTGTGCAATAATTCTACCATTACACAAGTACTGGGGAAACTTGCGGACACAAAATCCTCTCTCAAGTGCTTCAGAACAGCAGCCCTTTGGCTTCAGTACTTAGAAATGATAAGTCTCTTAAAAGCTTTTATCACAGCTGAAAGAACAGGCAATTGGTTACTCCATATACAAACTCTACACACAATGCTTCCCTACTTTGCTGCAGCTGGGCATAATATGTATGCAAAGTCAGCATACATCTATGTCATGTCAATGATCAATCTTCAAAAAGCTCATCCCGATGTACACAGCAAGTTCATGGAAGGTTATCATGTACTGAGAAGAAGTGAGAGGTATTGGGCGGGTCTGTCGTGTGATCTTGTCATTGAGCAGGCATTAATGAGAAGTGTGAAAACATCAGGTGGTTTAACGAGAGGTCGAGGAATGACAGAGGTACAGCGGTCGCAATGGCTTTTGTCTATGTCTTCTTGTGCAGCAGTAAATGAGGCAATGCAGAATCTGACAGATGTTGGCTACCACACAAGTGAGCAGCACAAGGAATCTTCAACCTCTCGCCAAGAAAGGGACAAACAAGATATAATTAAAGTTATATCATACCTACAAGACCGTGACCCTTTTACTGAGAGCATCCCTCTTCGAAATATTGACACCGGTGTGAATGCAGACAATAATATCAACGCTCATAATGCATTAGCATGTGGACAAAAGATCATTGACTCTATGGTTGGTCAGAATATTTTTGATTTTTCCTTCAAAAAATCAATGCAGGTGTTAACTATGTCATCTAAAACATCTATCACGGTTGAGGAAGGCAGAGTTGAGGTTGATCCCCAAGTGCTTTTTCAAAGACTAACGGCAATTTCATCTAGAGAATCTGTTGAAGATATTGCAAATATCTTCAAATATGAATTATCAACGCATCCATCATTGATCTTTGAACCCTCAGGACTTCCAAGAGCAGCAAGTAAGCCTCAAATTTCAGATGCAATTTGGAGTATGGGCGATTGTGCTGTATCAGAGAAGGAATTGCTTGATGTACATTTTGTTTTGGATGGCGGTTCTTTGCTACAGCGTATCCCATGGACAAAAGGCATGTCATTCAATGCTATATGTCAGTTGTATGTTGAGTATATTATTAGAAGATACTCGAGACCAACTATTGTATTTGATGGATATTCCAGTGAACCCTAGACCAAAGACGTGACTCATCTTCGACGTTCAAAGGGCATCATCTCCCCTAATGTAACATTTACTTCAGATATGACCTTCAAATCTAAAAAAGAAATTTTTCTCACAAATAACAACAACAAGTCTCGTTTCATAAGTCTTCTTGCCCAAAGACTTCGGGAAAATGAATGCACGGTCATCCTTGCAGAGGAAGATGCAGATTGTCTCATCATTTCAACAGCTGTAGCATGTGCTCAGTCAACACAAGTCGTTGTCATTGGCGAAGACACTGATCTTCTTGTTCTCCTCTGCTACCATGCATCACCGGATGGATACAACATTTACTTCTGATCTGAACTTTCTAATAAGTGCAGGCACTGGGACATACAAAAAACAAAGCGGATGCTTGGTATGCACAAGTGCAAAATTCTGCCAGTAGTACATGCAATCACGGGATGCGATACAACCTCCCGCCTATTTGGGATAGGAAAAGGTGTTGCTTTAAAGAAGCTTTCGAAAACAAACAATGTTACAATGGCAATAGAGGAATTCTTAAAGCCTGGAAACCATCTGGAAACTGTTGTAACGAGCGGCGAACAGATTATTGCTAGCCTACATGGGGGAGTATTGTGCGAAGGACTGGATCTTCTGAGACTGCGTTTATACACAAATAAGGCTATCACTAACAATAAGTGCGTTCAGGTACAGAGTCTCCCGCCAACATCTGATTCTGCGGCTCTGCATTCTAGAAGATCATACTATCAGTGTCAGCAGTGGATAAAACTAGATGACACTGATCTGAACCCACTTGATTGGGGATGGACAGTCACTGATGATAGCAAATGCATGCCGCTTAAAAACACTTTGCCGCCTGCTCCCAATCGTCTTCTGAATATTATCCACTGTAATTGCAAGGTAAATTGTGACACAAAGAGGTGTAGGTGCCGAAAACATGGCCTAGAATGTACTACTGGATGTGGCCATTGTAGAGGAACAAGTTGTTCCAATTCAACAAGGAACACGGAGGAAGAAGAAACAAACTGATTTCCATGGTCTGTTCACTGAAATTACCCCCCCCCCCCCCCCTTTTCCAAAAAAGCCTCTTAAAGGTGAAATTATTACATGGAAATTTTACAATTTCTATTTCTTACAAAAATTTATAAATGCCAATCAAGAAACTGCATTCTTATTTGATAGGTAATGATGGAAAGCTAATTTCCAGTTTTTGTCGTTTTTTCTCTTTTTCTCTGTTTTTTACCCCCCAAAAATGGTATTTCCACTTCAACTAAAACATTAGATTTTTTATATGTTTTAGTACACATATTAGCGAGGTCAAAATCATTGAAAACAATTCTTTTGCAATTAGTTGCAAGTTTGACCCTTTTTTGGGCTAATTTGACTGGACTACTGGGCCAGATCTGGTTTTAGGCTTTGCAACAAGAGGCCCATGGGCCACATCACTCACCTGAGTCACCTTGGCCCATAATTAAAGATTTTCCTTATCTATTCACATGTAAAGCTTTGATCCCTTATTGTGACCCACCCTACCCTGGGGGCCATGATTTTAACACGCTTGAATCTGCACTATGTCAGAAATCTGCCATGTAAATTTGAATTTTTCTGGCTCATGGTTCTTGAGAAGATTTTTAAAGATTTTTTCCTATATTTTCACATGTAAAACACTAATCCCCTACTGTAGCCCCAACATATACCCTGGGGGCCATGACTTTAACAAATTTGAATCTGCACTATGTCAGGAACTTTCAATGTAAATTGAAACTTTTCTGGACTAGTGGTTCTTGAAAAAAAGATTTTTCAATGACCTTACCCTATTTCTGCATATTGTGATTTCCCCTTTGAAGGGAGCAAGGCTCTTCATTGAATAAACTTGAATCCCCTTCACCCAAGGATGATTTATACCAAATTTGATTGAAATTGGCCTTGAGGTTCTGGAGAAGAAGATTTTTAAAAGATTTTTTCCTATATTTTCACATATAAAACTTGGATCACCTATTATGGCCCCCATCTTACCCCTGGCGACCATGATTTTAGCAAACTTTAATCTGCACAATGTCAGGAAGCTGCCATGTAAATTTGCATTCTTCTAGTCCAGTGGTTCTTGAGAAGATTTTTAAATAACCCAACCCTATTTTTGCATTTTTGTGATTATCTTCCCTTTGAAGGGGGTATGACCCTTCATTTGAACAAACTTGAATTCCCTTCACACAAGGATGATTTGTACCAAGTTTGATTGAAATTGGCCTGCAGGTTCTGGAGAAGATTAAAAAAAATTGTCAATGTAATTTGCTTTTTTGCTATTATTTCCCCTTAAAGAAGGGTATTGTCCTTTATCTTAACAAGATTGAATCCCCTCATCCAAAGGATCATTTGTGCCAAGTTTGATTGAAATTGGCCCAGTGGTTTTGGAGAAGAAGTTGAAAATGTGAAAAGTTTACAGACAGACAGACAAATGGACAAAGGACAATAGGTGATCAGAAAAGCTCACTTGAGCTTTCAGCTCAGATGACCTAAAAAGTTCATCCATATTTGTTTTAGTTTGTGACTTTAGGTCAAACAAATGCAATTAGTTGTTTTCCACACATAGCATTGCTACGAGAGGAGGCTTTTCATAGATCTCTTACTACAATGTAGCATGATACATGTATTGTTTATGCATTTTAAGTCTGTTATTTCCTAATAGTATTTCATATCATTGTAATGGTAATAACCGGTCATAATCACTTTGGAGCTAATAGCTTACTTGCTTACATTTTTTCTTGCAACAATAAAACATGTCTCTGATGTATGATATTAAAACAAGCATTCTGAATGTATTGCAGGCAATACAAAGTCCCCTACCAGTAGGATAATTCAATCAAAAGTAGGTCAAGCATAACAAAACTCAAATTGATTTGTAACTATCCAAGACAGAGCCACATATCAAATTTCATTTGCAATTCATCAAGGGGCTTTATTCAGCTAAAAATGTGTAAATCATAATGAAACTCAAAATTTGATCTTAATTATCCAAGAAGCCACATATCCAATTTTAATTGAGTACCTTCATCCATTGGGGAAAAAATTCTGGAAGATTGATTCTTACAATTCATCAAGGGGCATAATTCAGTCAAACGTAGGTCAAGCATAATGAAACTGGAACTTGATCTGTCCCTATCCAAGACAAAGCCATATATAAAATTTCAGTTAAATATCTTCACCCAATGTGGAGAAAAGTCCAGAAAACTGATTCTTGCAATTTACCAAGGGGTATAATTCAGTCAAATGTAGGTCAAGCATAAAAAAAACTCAAACCTGATCTGTAAGTAACCAAGACAAAACCACATATAAAATTTCAGTTGAATATCTTCATCCAAAGTGAAGAAAAGTCCAGAAAACCTCAAACATTCATCAAGGGGCATAATTCAGTCAAAAGTATGTCAAGCAAAACAAAATTCAAACTATAACTATTCAACACAAAGTCATATATAAAATTTCAGTGGTATACCTTCATCTAATGGAGAGAAAAGTCTGGAAAACTGATTTGGAATGACAGACAGATGGACAGATCGAGGGTAAACTAATAGTCCCCTTCCGTGAAATCTAAGGGCGTGTATAGTTACCATTTCCCCATAAAGTTTTTTCATTTGCAAACACAGCAATTTTTGCTTCTTTCTGTGGCAAATGTATTTGAGTCTAGTAACACAGAATGAATGATTGATGTCTGCTACTTTGAGTTATAGTTCCACTTGATTGTGTTTGTATACAGGGAATTTACAATTTGCTTTCTCTTAAATGCCTTTTATATGAAGAATAAACATGTATTTTAACTAGATTATTGAAGGAAAATACACACATCTTTATACAAAATATAACCAGAGACCCATGGGTCACACCACTCACCTGAATCACTTTAGTCCTACTGGTGTTCAGTTGTTGTTCTTTTCATTTTTTTTAAAATTATTTTTCCCATGAAAAAATTTTGATCCCATATTGTGACCCCAACCTAGCCCCAAAGAGTCACAACATAACCATGATGAAAGGTCACAAGGTAATCATGGTATGAAATGTAAGGTCTTGTTGTAAGGAATCTATACACAAAATATGAAAGTCCTAACTTATACAATTCAGGGGATACTGCCTACGTTAACTTTTCTTAAAAGTATATCAATATTCAAGGTCAAAGCTACAAGATCAAACACCTTGAAACTAAAAAAAAAGGCCTAACTGTTACAAGGAATGCAAAAAGTTAAAATTATGGATAAAATTTTGGAACATGGGTCAAATTCCATGGTGAAGGTATCATGGCACCAAATGAAATTTCTTGTCATAAGGAATCTATATACAAAATATGAAAGTCCAAACTTAAACAGTTAAGGAGATATTGCTTTGGCTAGGTTTTCTTAAAAAAGTAGGTCAAACTCAAAGATCACATGGTTAAATACTTTAGTATGAAAAACCATTTTCTTACAAGAAATATACATCTGAAATATGAGACCCCTATCAATCAAGATTCAAAATCTATGAAAAAGGTTAAGGTTTTGAAATTTAGGTCAAACTCAAAGGTCAAGGTCAAATATCATGATATGGAATGTAAGGTCTTGCCATAAGGAATCTATATGTACAAAACAGATAAGCCCTACCTTTAACAGTTCAGAAGATATTGCATAGGTTAGGTTTTCTTAGAAGTAGGCCCAACTCCAAGGTTAATGTCACATGGTTAAAATCTTTGGTATCAATACCAAAAGAAAGGTTCCTTTGGGGATCTGGCTTAGAATAAGTCCTAAGAAGTACCCCTTACTTGTCATAAGAGGTGACTAAATGGGGCGGTCCATTGGATGAGATCACAATAACCAAGGTCCCGATTGTCACAGCAGGTGTAGCACAATAAAGAGCCCTCCCTGCTTAAAAGCCATAAGCACAAAGCATAGGCCTAAATTTTGCAGCCCAGCACCAGCAATGATGACATTTCTATACAAGTGAAAAATTCTCGAGCGGGTTACAACCAACCAACCAAAAGAAAGGTCTTGTCACAAGGAATGCGCATATGAGAGCCCAATAACTCACCATTCAAAGGTTATGAGGAAGGATAAAGTTTTGGACAGACAGGATAAAAACAATACGACTTAAGTTGGGGGGGGGGGGGGGGGGGGGGGCATTAACAAATAAATCCACACAACTTATAAATGTTTGCATTTTGATAT
The DNA here is from genome assembly GCA_024699665.1 of Ostrea denselamellosa. Taxonomy (NCBI): domain Eukaryota; kingdom Metazoa; phylum Mollusca; class Bivalvia; order Ostreida; family Ostreidae; genus Ostrea; species Ostrea denselamellosa. Next base: position 14,572,652 of record JAMZEH010000014.1, read on the forward strand.
GATTTATTGTGGCTTTTCTAACTCTTAATTTATTTAATTATTCCTATATCAAACTTTTGATCTCCTACTTTGGCTCTACCCTACTCCAGTGGCCCCTGAAATAACAAACTTCAATTTGTACTACCTGAAGATGCTTGCATATTAATATGATTTATGCTATTATTGAGAAGATTTTAAAAGACATTCTCAAATAAAACTTTGATCCCCTATTGAGGACCCACCCTATCCCTAGTGGGGTCATGAACAAACTTCAATCTACACTACCTGGGAATGTTTGCATATGAATATGAGTAATCATGGCACTACCATTATTGAGAAGATTTTTAAGATTTTTCTTACCTATCCCTATGTAAAACTTTGATCCCATACTGAGGCCCCACCATACCCTTGGTGGGGGTCATACTTTGAACAAACTTGAATCTGCACTATGTCAGGAAGCTCTAATGTAAATTTCAATTTTCTGGCCCAATGGTTCTTGAGAAGATTTTCAAAGTGGAGATAATCAAGAAAAGGCAAAAAATAGTGTGTAATTTTGTCTTTTCTTGATTATCTCCACTTTGAAGAGAGCATGGCCCTTTGGATTGTGATTATCAATTAATTTGATTATAACACTATCCATTCTGATTTGTAAAATTCTCTGGTCTGTCCCAATATTTTTCCAGAAAGCTATAGATCTCCAAGTATGAGCTACACTAACTCCAAGAACTGAGAGTAAAATATGAACCAGGTTGTCAAAAACTGGTTCCCTATTTATGTGTGAATTTCTCCCTGAATATCCTACTGTAAATTTTTTTTAAAGGTACTGATTCATGATTTTCCCCAAAATTTTGTTTTTCACCTTTTATGATCAAAATCTGGTGTCTAATGAGTTTAGAAAGTTTAGCAAAAAAAATTTAGGTTCTATATTATGACAGAAGCTTATTGTTGAGAGTTTATTATATGTTTTGTAAACAAAGAATTGAGGTGTTATAGTTTACGAAGTTTTCAAAATAAATGGACATGCAACTAAGTTTATTGTATATATTGCATTCCAAGTATTCTTTATGCAAAATGTGTTGTTTAGAAGTAAAAATTAATGACTGCAAAATTAAGATGCTTTAAATCTTAAAATTAACATTCACTGGACAGGGTTAAAAGACTCGAGTCTTTGTTTATATAACACAGAGTTAAGACTAAAATATTTCTCTTATCCATGCATTCAGAAGGTCCAAAGTTTGGTTGTCAACATTAAATGAATTATATTTTTAATGTTCAGCATCAAAAAGTGAACAACATTTTTTTCCAAAAAAAAACCAAAAAAAAAAACAAGAACAAGTCCCTTTAAGATTATAAACTATCAAATTATCATAATTTCATTTAGGGACAGGCCTGCTGTGAAGGACTTCATAGCCAAAATTCATGCCAAAATTGGTGCTAAAATAGGGGAAACACTATTCAGGTCAAATTTGATGGCCAATTTCCCTATCACAAATAATAAATTTTAGGTTCAAATTGGAATTTGAAAAATTCAAACAAATATAGAGCAAAAGCAAAACCCAGTGAAAGTTGATATACCAATGTGACTTTATCCAGAAAATTGTTCTTCAATTCAGATCTTTTATTTCGTTACCCTGAACTGATCAATTGTGAAATTATTAATGCATGTAGTTATCATACAAAAATATGCCAAACATCAGAATGGATACTGTTATAATCAAATTAATCAATCATCACAATCCAATGCCCCAATTAAAATTGATATTCAATTCCAAAAGCATGGATTAAGTTGATTCCAGTAATGCCATGCAGTTTCAAGTAAGTAGAACTAAGATTCTGTATTGACTAACCAACTAGAAAAAAAGCTGATTTTAGTTATTTTAACTTTTAAGTTCAGTAAAACTGGGACAGAAATGAGCTGATCCATAGAATTATACCAGTATTTCATCTTTACATGGGATAGTCAGCTGTTGCCTTCCTTAAACCACTCTTTATTAAATTTTGTAAGTCCTGTTTAATCAGTAAACCTTGAATTTACAGACATGCAGTTGTAGCATTAAAATTTTAATCCATTTTACTTCCCTTTCAATGTATGCCATAAAGTATGGATATACACGATCTAAAATACCATGAACATGAGTTAACTAATGAATCTGACAATATTGTATATGGACTTTGAACTCAACATCAACCCCTCTGCCCCTCCCTCCTCCCAAGCTCAGTACAACCCCTCCCTAATCTGACGAGTTACCTGCAATTTGACAACATCATAGCTGTTACTCCGCCTCATGAAAGCTCTCCCAATAGAAGCCATGTCATCACATGAGTTTTTACTCTGTATACACAAAACTGCTTGCTACGCCCCTTCCACGTTTATTTCATCGTATCATATCAGTGACGGATCACACGAATTAAAAACCAAACTCAGAAAGGTTGCGATTACACTTGCTGTTGGGGTTAAGAAGGTAAAACTGATAATGTCTAGATTACTTAGAGTATTTCCATGTTTTTAAATGTCTGGGTCAAATCCTTTTGATATGAGTAGACAACTCTAGTTTGCTTACATTTAATCAGTGGGTAGTTGTTTCACTAATATAATAATCAACAGGACAGATTAATAATTCTCACCTAATAACTAATTCCATTTAAGGATATTAACATGCATAAATCACAAGGTCACTGTCTCTCTCTCTCTTTTTTTTTTAAAGTAAATGTTTATTGTTTAAGTTGCATAGCAGTTTGTGATCACAGTAATTCAGACTGCCTTCAACATGTTTACCCTCACCACAGAACCAATACTTATTTCCTTATGAATATTTACATGTGCATGTACTTGTGATACACTTAAATCATATGACTGAAAAGTAAGTCCACTTTATAAAATATTAATCACTAGCATGTGACAGGAAGGAGCAGAAAAGTGGTGGTCAGAATGGACAGAAAGCCATTTTATCATAACTAGTGCTTTATCATCTACCATTAAATGCAATAACACTAACAAAGGAACAAATGAAGACATCAATGTATATTTCTTACAACTGACATACATTTAGAAATCTTATAAAATGGAAATTAAGCTATAGGCTAAGCTGTTGAAGATATTTAAGCTTAACATATACCCCCAACATAAACACAAAATCTCAGATTTATTGAGGGAAGTTTTAAGTAGTATGGGCCCTCATCTTTGCAAGCCAAGAGTTTCCAATCCCGAACTCTCTTCTACATCTTCACAAGCCAAGGCTCTATTCTACTACATCTTTATAAGCCAAGCGTTTCCCATTTGAATCTTTACAAGACAAGCGTTTCCCATGTGAATCTTTACAAGACGAGCGTTTCCCATCTGAATCTTTACAAAACAAGGGTTTCCCATTTGAACTTTATTCTACATCTTTACAAGACCAGGATTTCCCATTTGAACTCTATTCTACATCTTTACAAATCAAGGGTTTCCAATCTGAACTCTATTCTACATCTTTACAAACCAAGGGTTTCCAATCTGAACTCTATTCTGCAAAGTAGAAGTTGGATAGAAATCCTTGGCTTGCAAAGATTATTGACCCTAGGACACACTTTTAAAAAAATGTAGCAAGTACATCGTTAATGAAATACACTTCCCATGTTGCACAATAGTAGTAAGAGGCAGTGACTTCAAGACTCACTCTGTGGTTTAATCATTAATCATTTTTGACCTCTGTTATTTATGTATCAGCATATAATAGATTTTATTTATTTTGGAAAATGATTTTTCCTATCTGAAAGTATCAAGGAAAATTATATTACTAAAATGAATAAGGTATACACATTTTCATCAATTTATATGTTTTTTAATACTTTTCACATTTTAATTTTCTTCTTTGAAATTTAAATTTGAAGAAAGTTTGAAAATACGTCTTATACAATATATATATACTGTTTAAATTCACTTTCATAGACATGCATTTTTTTTTTATCTATATCATAAGCAGCACTTGTAATTCAAAATCTAACAATCTACTTGTCTTGCAAAAAGCAACCTGTAATTGAATTTTATTTCTTGAAAGAACTAGGCAATTTATTTTCCAGATACAGTACTTTATGTGTCAAAAAAAGATGGATTAACCTTTTTTTAATGAGCACATGATTATATAGTTCACAATCCATGACTATCACTTCAAATATTAAATGAAAGGTGTATCAAATTAAATCTTATCCCTGCTAGAAATGCTTCCATTTGTTAAGTTATTCTGAAATACACTCATTTTATGTCTCAAGATTTGAAGAAAGAGTATTCGTCTAGTCATTCAAAACCAATGCAAATTTCAGAATATTCTATACCATTTCACCAGTATTTGTCTCATGAAAATATAAACTGCTGCGAAATTAAAAGTTAGATGTATTGGGCTACAATATGCAAGAAGTGGTATAAATCAAATATGGATTCTCAAGAATTCCCAAGAACTTTTTTGTAAATTTGAAATCATAGAACTTTTCCCAAATCAAAAGCATCAAAACATATTTACAAGATCATTTTTCATGATGAAATAAAGAAAAGGCTTTTTGACATTGTAGACAGCTGCTTCTTCAATAAAAATGGAACTGTTAAATATTTATATCTTGTGATCAGTCTTCCAAAGAATTGCTTACTTAAACATCACTCTGATTATGCCACAAGTACTCTAAAGTTGATATTAAAAAGATGCTAATGTCCCTCATTGACAGTCTGTTGGAATTCCCATGGGCAGGTATTGTGCTCCTTTATTTGATGACCTGCTTTTGTATTCTTATGAGACAAAATTCATTCAAAGGTTTCTATATGAGAAGAGAAAAGTTCTTGCTGCAGCCTTCAAATCAACATTTAGTTATACTGATGATGTTTCATCCATTAAAAATACTCATTTTCAGTCATATGTTGATTTGATGTATCCCAGTGGACATGAAATAAAAGACAATACTAAGTCCTTCCATATCTGCTTCATATTTGAATATCTTATTAAATATAGATGTTAATAGCAAACTAACAACTCAACTTATGACAAATAGGATGACTTCAGCTTCTCCATTGTCAACTTCCATATCTTATATGTAGCAATATTCCATTATCAACTGCATATGGTGTTTACATCTCTCAACTGATTTGATACATGAAAGCATATTCTGCATATGATCAATTTTTAAATTGTTTGTTTGTTTGTTTGTTTATAGCCGCCTGAGCAATTTTTCAGCTATCCGGCGGAATTTTTAAATTGGGGCAGGCCACTGACAAATAAGTTCATGTTACAGGGGTCTAATTCATAAATTCTTTGGTTGTTATACGAGGGACACGTTTTAAGTTCATAGAGTAAGCCTATAATTTTTTAATGCAATTATGAAGTTGCACGATTTTTTACACAGAACTTGCGTAATCATTCCTCTCTCAAACGGTATCATGGTATGTGGCGTAAAAGGTCCAAGTGTGTGCTGCGCTGGGTATTTTCAACACATAGTTTTATATACTATAGTAAAATATAGCTTTCAATATGGATGGAAAAATCTCTGAACAGAGGGTATATTGTAAGATTCGAGCACACCTCGGGTTTCCGTCAACGGAAATTCATGCTGATTGCAAAAGGTTTATGGGAATGGTGCTTTAAAATATGCTACAGTTTGCAAGTGGGTACGTCATTTTAATGATGGTCGGGAGTCAATTGAAAATGACCCTCAAGTGGGTAGGCTGGTTTCGGTTTCGACGGAAAAGAACGTTGCTACTGTCAAAAATTGAGGAAGACTCACGTTATACCGTGTAAGAGATAGAAGAATTAAGTGGCATTCATTCATCAAATGTTTTGAAGATCTTACATGAACAGCTTGGGCTACGTAAGATCTGCGCCTGCTGGGTTCCCCCATTTGCTCACTGACGAGCAGAAACAAAGTCGGGTTAGAATTGCATCGCAAGTTATAAAAAATATGATAAATGTGACCCACGTCATTTGGAAGAGATAGTTACAGGTGATGAAACCTGGATCTATCATTTTCAACCCGATTCTAAGGCTAAAATTAAGGTTTGGGTTTCATCTGAGGGCGACAGACCTGTCATTGCACACCGTTGCAAAACATCAAATCGCATGTTGTATGCGATATTCTTTGATTCGAAAGGTCCAGTCCTTCAAATTCCAGTCCCGAAAGGTAACTGGAAAGTTTTACAGAGAAAGTGTTCTCACTCAACTTGTTAATTTCTATCAGAAATGCAGACTGCGCACCGGTGTCCGCGGCATCAAATTACTCCATGATAACGCATCGGCCCATAAATCCGCTACGGTACAGGAATATCTGAAAGAATCTGGGCTCAATGTCTTAGATCATCCCCCATACAGCCCTGACCTGTCCCCCTGTGACTTTTGGTTGTTCCCAAGACTTAAGGAAATGCTGGCAGGGCACCGTTTTGAATCCCGTTGTCGTATAGGCAGTGCGGTCTACCAATGTCTGCAACATATACCTAAAGAGGGGTACCAGGCGGCGTTCCGGAAATGGGTAGATCAGTGTAAAATGTGTGTTGAGGCAGACGGGGCATATTTCGAAGGTCTTAGATAAATAAAATTTTGATATTTCAAGCGGTTTTAAAAAGACCGCCTTACTCTAAGAGCTTAAAGTGTCCCTCGTAATGATCTAATTTGCAAATATGACCTTTAATTAGGTTGAATGCTGTCTTCACTCAAGAGTTGCAAATAAGTGCTTGCCCACTCGCCAATCAACTAAAATGTCTCTATGGGCTACTAAAACTCCTATGCTGATTGCCCACTTGGTGACTATAACTTCAAACTGTAATTTTTCACATTTAAAACTTATTTTATTTCTGAGTCTAAGTTGCAGTAAATGATTCTGACCATTTGAAACTTTAGGACTAGTCTATTACACATGCATTATGACTCACTTTCTGAATCCAACATGGTACAAATTTTGCTGGTGTTTTTTGTTAGGAATATTTATTTCTTTATTAGTAACTATTTTCACTTTAAATACATTTTTTTTCAAACTTTAAAGATCGGTATTCTACATTACTTCTGAACTATAACATTTCTTTTCAATATGGTTTCATATACAGAATGTAACAACACATGGAACTTTACCTGTTGACTAACAGATCAATATATAGTTATCAATAACTAGAGATTTGTATTCAAATTTTGGTCACTTTTGATATAACAAATGTAAGCACCAAAATTGTTAGAAGATGGTGATTTTTGTCAAACATGAACCACATACCTTCCACCCACAGCAAAATTTTTAAGTTCATCAGAGATCAAGTAAACTTACGTATATCATGGTGACCATATCTAAAATCTTCAATTCATACTGTCTTCAGAACTCCATTAATGAAGGAATAAATATATCCTAGAGACATATTAAAGCATTTTTTTTGTGTATGCAGTAGTAGTCAAAAATGTTATCATTAAGCTAAAACATGAAAATAAATACTTGGTTACATGATGAAATTTAGCTAGTTCATTACCATTTCATTATGCACATTTACTATTACTGAGTTGTAATTTGTATTTTTATCAAAATATTGCAGTCTATGAGATAAAACATGCAATCTTTTTTATCTCTTTTATGAATTATCTCTTTGTACTGATTACACACACACACACACACACACACACACACACACAAGTGTGTGTGTGTATATATCTTGCATTATACACATAAATATTAACAATCTATTCCTACAGTTGGAAGTACAATATATCAATATACTGACTAAATTCTTTATTCCCTCTTTATATACTGGACAAGCCATTATATCCACTGCTGTGTATTCATACTCTTGTCTCATTAAAAATCTGACCTGACCTGAGTAATACAAGAACACACATATTTACTTCATTACATGACACAATAAAGCCAGTAGACTACCCATTGCTAATCACCTGCTGGCCACACGAGCCTAGACACACCTACAAGTTATGATTACAGCACTGAATGTTTATACATACATTGAAGTTTAACACATCTATAACCAACAGATGCATCTTTACCTGGGAAAAACAACAAATGAGAGATCCTTTTCATTTTACACAGCTGAGCAATTGGTAACTTTGGTTGACTATAGACTTAACCCTAGAATTATGAAGGGCTCTAAAATTGCAAATACATGTGTACATAGTAATGATATAAGCAATTATCAATCTGTATTCAATATATATTTCATGTTAATAACAAAATTAGACAGGTAAGTGTGAATTATTTCTCACCAATATTCCAAGTATATTGAGGATTGTGCTTTAAACAAGGGAAAACATTGAATATTTTGTGAATGCAGATAGAAGAACAACAGATAAACATGTCACATGATATACAGATACTATCATGAGGAAGCAGCTGATAAAAAGATATATACTCCATGAAAACTCTATACACCATTTGAAATAATATAAAGTATGTTTAAATATACATGTATTAAACAAACAGGAAAAAGATACATGTAAATGAATTATCTTCATTCCTATCACAATATACAATGGGAAAGCTAATGGCATCAAATCAAGAATTTGAATTCATTGCTGCTAATAAAATCAATAAAATTCTATTAAAAAGATGTACTCCCATTCAGAATTTGAAATCTCAGAATATTTGTTTAAGGTCCTAAACAAGTAAAAGTACATAATATACAAGGTTGTATTGAACTTGTGAAGAAATTATCTTTTTCATGACTTATTGAAAAGCTGTCAACTAAATATTTTTCTCTATAGGGGGCCTATAGGAATAAAGGAGGAAAAGGGAGGGGGGTAGTTCTTGTCCATGATATTCATCAGGTAAAATGACTTTGTATATTCTGTACAAGTACAATTCATGTTCCTACAAGCGTCTCAAAAACATAAGGACCTTGACTACACCTACTAAAGCACATGAGCTGACCATTTTACTTGGCTGTAACGATACACTGACCACATGACACATATCACAATATTCAGCTAGCAATACAATATATACTGTGATACATTCACTTTCATACATTTAACAAACACGTCAATTTTGTTATCTTTTGCCATGTCAGTAATACAGTGTCTGCCTGTAGAAATATTTGAAATTGGTTTTGTGTTTCCATGTAATCATGTAATTCCTAAGACAGAACCTAAACTTATCCAATATTTTTGATTTGTGGGTCACTGGTCCATGCGTATTCTGTCCAGTAGCCATTTTGTCAACATACTAGCTAAAACCGATATGGACAATTCCAACTGAATGAAACAGTGATATCAGTTTAACATATCTAGAACTAGACTATGGTGTAGTTTTGTGTAAAATACTGTCTCATTGTCTGTCACTGCACCCTTACTGTAAACACAATTTTCCAAAGTATTAAACATAAAGCATTGATCCATCGTTTGTCTTCAATAATGTAAATGATAAATATTTACATCCAAACAATAATTTACTATGAAAAATTTGAAATATCTTTAAAGCAATACAAGCTGTAACTGACAGTAAATAAATTGAAAAATAAAAGAACAAATATAATAATGTATCTGTGATTAAACATACATGTATATAATTTCATAGAATCAGAGTAAATCTGAAGCAATAAACCTGTCAAATCAGCAAAAAATGTCGATTCATGAATCACTGTCATCCCGATAGTAATTCCTTCTCTTAATCACCGATGTACACTGACTCCGGAAGTTGCCAGTTCGGAAAAATGCAAATGAGAGGCGCTGTGCACATGTCAGATTTGTAAACAATTTAATATGCCAAATTATAGCAAATTCATTACTATAATTTCATTCCAGTGGTATATTTGCATATCTTAATTACTTTTGTATACTTATAATACTTTGCAATATTTTAAAACAAACGAAATGTGTAGTTACTCATGTCAGTCTCCGTCTTTGTATGACCTCAGTCTCAGTGCCATCCGATTATGTTTGGCAATCATTGTTCCCATGTTCGTGTATATGATGCAATGGCGGTTTATCCAAATGCTCATTGTAAGTATGCTCTCAAACAATATTCCCTTGTTTATTTGGCTGAATTTTTCTTCAGATATTGGGAATTTTATAATTAATACCGATATGTGTCAACTGGTGCATAATTCTATAGTTGAAAAATATTGTCAGTTACAGCTTGTATTGCTTTAACAATAATTTACATGTCACACTAAACAATAAGGTTGTAACCATGCCACTTTGACTAATTGCACTTGAGAAACATTCATGGTTATTCCATAGCATCATCAGAACCCACAGGTTTTCTCTCCACAGTGTAACGAAGAGAAAACTTGTGGGTTCCACCAATGATTCCATGGCTGTCCTCCATCACTGACATTTTTGGAAATGCAAGCAATAAACGTAAATATTTTTTTTTACCATCTATTGTGCTAATAATAAGCAAAGTGAGCAAACAAATTTTCAAATCACGCTAAAGTACCCGATATCTTTTTTTTGTTTAATTTGTCTGTACAACATTGAGCATTATTAGCACAAGAGACATAAAAAATAAACGTTTAAAGCTCATATCAACTCTAAAAATGATTAGAAATCAGTTGCTGCTTCCGATGCAATTATACCAATTATAATCGGAAAACATTTTTATCTTAAAAAGCATAATCGTACAAAGTATTTCATGATATCTTTTTTTTATTTACATATGTATATTTACACACACATATATAACTATATGTAAAGATATATTCGTTCAAAAGTTCATTGCAATCTTTGTGCTTTATATGAAATATTTCAAATACAGCATGCATCTAAACTAAACTTAAATATGCATCCTCAATGACCACGTATTGAGTGACAAGATGGCAAGAATTCCATCATCATCAAAAGCAAGTTTTAATGACTTGCCTAAATGGTCTAGCACACTAGTCAAAGGCTGTTAAGAGATTTGGTTCTGCAGGTTGTGAATTCAACCCCCGGCGGGGGCAGAAGTGGGTATCCAAATCTAGTGAATTTTTCTGTGCTTTATATTAAATAAATCTTAATTTATGTATGTTTAAGAGTCCATATTGCAATTTTTGTGCTTTGTAGAAGTGGAAATGGGCTAATACCAGAATGCATCCTGTAAGATGTGTATACATATCTGATGATTGATAATGGAAAAAAATAATTGATCATCAAAATCAGTAGCTTTTTTTCATCAACCATCGATGTTTTCTGATGATCAGTACAACATTACCTATATTCCCATTAGTTATATAGACAGATGGATCTACATGTACAAGTTGATAAGCATGTGCTCCATTATAATGTGTAAGGGTCAATAATATACAAAGAACATTTATGACTAGAGGTATACAAGATATATATGAGCTTATTTTGAGAAACACCATATCTGGGGAGTTGGGAAAAACTACTCCTCAATTTCATGATTTTGAGAAAAGACAGAGTCAAAAACAGGAAACCAACACCTTCAGGTTGAATTTGTGGTAGATTCTCATGAGTTTTGAGAAAAATAAAAATTTAAATATACAGTATATTGTTTCCAGATATATTACATGTTAAACAATTGTGACATGAATTCTAACTTTCACGACAATGCAGCCTAAATTTTTCGACCCTTCACTGGCAATGGTGACATCTCTATATGAGTGAAAAATTCTCGAGCGGGACGTTAAACCATAAATATAATCACAACAATGCAGTAATTATATTACCTTGTATTAATAAATGTGATCAAACTGCATAGGGCAAGGTCAAAATTAATTAACTAAAAAATAAATTTGGAATTTGTAGTTCAGAATTATTTTGTGACATAAATTCAATCAGTCTTGAAATATACATGTTTCAATGATAAAACTAACAGAAAACTAAACTATATTTAAATAACTTTTTCCATTATACAATGTTTTATATAATACATGTATATTCCTATTTCTGGTGATTGGATTCTACAGATGAAGTGCATTCAAAGATTTATTTCCACTCAAAATGCACTGAGAATATATTTTGTCTATGTAGAATAACTCATAACCCTTATCAAATAACTCTGATGTCAATTTATTTAGTGCAGATATTTAGTGAATCTATATTATAAGACATACTACGATTAAAGAAAAATGGAGGAAATTTGGAAAAGTTGGTGAAGTTTTTTTTTTAGTATTCTTGACAAAGAATACTAAATGGTTTAGATGGAAGGATTTATGTAAAATAGGACTATCTTCATGATGCTACTGATGTCAAAGACAATGAAAAAATTCTGAAATGTCAAAAAAATTTATCATTTCTTGGACACTTCAAAAAGTTTTGAGTTAAGTAGTTTTTTTGTCAGTCAGTCAGGAGAATGCAAACAAACAATTTTTTTAAAGGTGGCCCAAAATTGGTTTGAAGTTTACATTGTAATGATATTACATTTCTTTATATATCCACCTTCTTTAATATTTCTGTGGTTAAATCACCTAACTAGAAATGCATGGGTTCCAGGTTCAATCTCTAGTTTATCTAAAGATTTTTCTCCCCTTTTTTGCTACAATAACGTAATAATGTCCAAATACACAACCTTCAGTCACAGTAATACATTGTAATACAACTGTAAGGTATATTGGTACTTACATGTACATCCCTATCACACAACTACTGCACACAGAAACATTTTAATTAAACCTAACTTTAAATTAATTTCACTTGGAAATTCCCTTGTCACATCATGTTTACAAGACCTGAGAAAAAAAAATATTGAATCCTTGTGCTTTGTTATGAATGTAACAAATTATGACATTCAGTATGATAAAACAAATGGTGCATACATTGAAAATCTTCATTCATATAAAAAGCAATTTCAACAGTGGCACAGCTGAGGTTAACACACAATGGTTTTAGATTATTCTGAAACTTACTATTCAAAAAAGGAGCATTTGTCAGTGAAGCACACAAAGGGTTCTGACACAATCTAGGCTAAAAGAGGTATATACTTACTTAAAGTAATTTAGCTATACACCGGGATTTGCATTATTTCTATTGTTGTGTTAAAAAAAATTCTGTGGATTTACACATGCCACTATAATAAATTACTTATTTAAATCTAAAAACGAGTTATGGAACATTCTAATATCTCTTCAACACACAGTATCCGACTTTAAGTATCCGAGCAAATTCGGATAAAAATATGCATAATTTAAAAAGATAGCGTAATTCTCAAACCTCTTTTCCACCTTCTTTTTCATTCCTTGTGAGATAAGAAATAAAACTTGACATGTTAATATTATGTCAGCAACCCGACATATCCAAATGCATCGTGTTTAACTACAACGACTTCACAACTACCAACTTCCTAGTGATTCTCGGGGAAAGCTAGTCCCCGTTCATCCATGTGAACCAGTTCAGCGACGAGCTAATTGAAATTGGTGGATCCAATAACGGTATGAACTGAAAGGATGTTCGCTCCTAACCCGAATGTTAAAAAGAAAGAAAGAAAAGGGGAGTAGATTTTGCAAAGTACTGTATGTATTTACTATGAATAAAAAAAAAAAAGTAGGGGTGAGAATCAATCTGATTAAAATTATTATGTACGCGATCTAATCTCATAGACGTTTAAAAATGGGAGGGAGTTAAATCTATCAGCAGACATTGACTTCATTCTGTGTCGTCATGAGAAAACGTCACAATATATAGCAGGTACTCTAGCATCGAATTTTGGCCTTTTTGTAGAGAGAGAGCTATTAAAAACTTACCACATTCAATATCCTAGGTGAAGAGACGAAGTTGGTTGATTGGATCGTTTTTAAACGTCCCACTCGAGAATTTTTCACTCATATGGCGACGTCACCATTGCCGATGTAGGATTGTAGAATTTTGTCTACTATATATATATATATATATATATATATCCCTTCCTCGGGAGAATATCTACCTAATTAAATAATTAAGTAAAATGAAAATTAAATAAATAAAATAAAAATGCAGAACTAGCATCAAAAACTAAAATACAAAAGCTGGGAAAATATAGAACTTCTACATATTGCAAATTATCGAGTATAATATGGAACAATAAAAAAATCTGTTCTGATCGAGAGCCAGAACTGAACTGAACTAATTAACTGTCAGTTCAGTTCATTATTCGCTCAAGTCATTATTTACATGACATAAAAGGTACAATATCTATCTATCCATCTCTCTCTCTCTCTCTCTCTCTCTCTCTCTCTCTCTCTCTCTCTATATATATATATATATATATATATATATATATATATACTACTCAAAGTTTGATAAGGATCATATAGTTCTTACATTATAAAATCAATATATGAATTGATAAGACACGCAAATTTCATCATAGTGTTGGACTGACCCCTCTTGAGCCTCAAAACACAGGTTAGGTAGGGAAATGCATGCTGCAGTGATCATGAGTAGCACGTGAAGCATGGTACCCACATTATTCACATTTCTGAGTGCTTGTCGTTGATTTGAATTTGGCCATTGTCTTTACATCTGACCTCGTTTAAGTCACTGTTACTCTATGAAAATGCCTCCACAACGTCAAAGACGTCGTTTGACTATTGAAGAATTGGCCAGATGCATAGGAATGCTCGAAAATGGTGCAAGACAACGTCACGTTGCAGAGCTATTGGGTGTCAGTCGTCAGAGCGTTGTTTGCAGAGCTTGGAACCGGTATCAAGCTCATGGTTCAGCTTCTCATCGACATGGAGGCGGCAGAGAAAGGTCCACCACGCAGCAAGATGACCGTTTTCTCTTGATTTCAGCACGACGTCATCGGTTTGCAACGGCGACTACGCTTAGAAATGATCTTCTGAATGCAACTGGAGTTAACATTTCCACGCAAACTGTGCGTAATCGTCTTCATGAAGGTGGTCTTCGTTCCCGGAGAGCCTGTATTTGCATCCCTCTTACTCAGCGACACAGACAAGATCGTTTGAATTGGGCCAGGGCTCATGTGAATTGGAGGGTTGCTGATTGGGCCCCTGTACTTTTCACAGACGAGTCGAGGTTTTGTGTTGACTTCACAGATCGTCGTGCACGAGTGTGGAGAAGGGCAGGAGAACGATATCAGGACGCTAATGTTGCTGAACATGACAGATATGGTGGTGGGTCGTTGATGATTTGGGGAGGAATCAGTCGAGCTGGACAAACTGATCTCCATGTCCTAAGGCGAGGCACGATGACAGGAGTGCGCTACAGGGATGAAGTCCTGGATGTGTACGTGAGACCATATGCTGGTGCTGTTGGTCCTGACTTCATCCTCATGGACGATAATGCACGTCCACATCGTGCTAGGGTGGTGGACGAGTACCTGGAACGTGAGACAATTGTTCGTATGGACTGGCCAGCTCGTTCTCCAGACCTCAACTTTATCGAGCATGTCTGGAATATGCTTCAGGTAGCGATTTCACGTCGTCCTGTACAACCAGCCACCCTCCAGGAACTTGAAAATGTTCTGATCCAAGAATGGAACAATATCTCTCTTGAGTCCATTCAAAACCTCGTTGGAAGCATGAGACGACGTTGCCAAGCTGTCATTGGAGCTAACGGAGGCCATACCCGCTATTGACACTTGTTTGTGCAATGTGAAATGGAATGTGCAGAGTTTAAACAATTCCGTGATCATGAAATTACCATGCTTTTCAGGGTACTCTCCCTTTACCTTAGGAGTATGCGATGAAATGTCATGTTTGCCAAATTTTTCTGTCACAATTTCTTGAAGTAAACATTTCTGAACATAAATCACTCTGTGTTGGTTGTCATTCACCTTTGTTGAAAGTTTTACAAGTGCTGAAAAATATGATCCTTATCAAACTTTGAGTAGTATATATATATATATATATATATATATATATATATATATATATATGTATAGGTGTAAGCAGAGATATTGTAAAATAATTAATTGGTGGCCAGTAATCATTTGTATTTACAATCGCTAGGTAAAGAAATGAATTCCCTTTCTTCTCCGGTGATGCGTATTTGCTATTTTCAGGTGGAATGCACACAATACCAAGAAAAATTTCTTCATCTTTCCTTAACAATTTTTTGCTAATTTTAAATAACATAACGTATTTACATGTATTATCTACAAGTGTTTTGATATCGAGTCTTTTAACGCATGACTGTTAGCAGATGAAGTCAAAACAAAGAACAGTAACTAATTTGTATACTTATGGGGTTTATTAACTCGTTCTTGCTGCCTTCTTCTGGGTATAAATTATGATGTCATAAAGCAGTGATCTGTCAAATTTTTAAATCTGAATACCTAATTCCATATTTGCATTTGCTATCTTTTGCATTATGTGCTTTATTTCTTTCTTTTTTAAATATTGTTCTTCATGATTGTGGTTGTATGGCATCATGTTTGGTGATCGCAAATGTGTGTGTGTGTGTGTGTGTTTTCACAGACAGGAGTATAATATATAATACGTCACAAATGATAATATATGTGAAAATGCGGTTGTGGAATGAAGTAAACCTATGATTTTTCAAAGCCATTTTATCGAGAAAAAAATATTATATCCATGATTACTAGTCATTAGATTTATCAATTATGCACGTAGCATTTTCTTTTATTGTGGAGTAATTCGATGACTAATTTTATTTATTATTGAAAACATAATTATTTTTCTAACCTTCGCAGTACCCAATTACGTCTAGCGGGTGCTCTATATACTGCTGCTGTCTACTGATACTGACCTGGAATATGTGTGGTCTTCAACAAAAAATATGTTGAATTCTTTCTAAGAATGCATACCTGAGTTTTCTTTGATATACATGTAGTCTTGTAAAAAATCTTAAAATACTTTTTAGCTGAGGCAAAAGATAAGCTATATTTCGATGAGGTATACAAGATTACAAGATTCTTTATTGACCAATCAAGGGCTTCGGAAGGCATTTTCACATATAAGAGTAAATTTTAAACATTAGTTTAGAACAGAATATGAAATTGTCACAAACATTAATGCAAAGTAGAACCACAGCAGAATTTAAAATTGTCATAAACATTTTAAAAGTACATCAAAACAAATAACCGGGCTACATTGTGTCCAGTGTCTATAGTAATGTTACAAGCAAGCCTGTACATTTCAATACATCTATTATACGTTTATTCTTTTACTGTTCTCAGAAATAAATTTTCCCAGCAAGCACAAAAGATTTCTGCATTCATTATTAAAAATCCACGTAAGTTTTTCAGCTGGTGTCATAAAAGGAAAGTAGGAATTGATTTTTGATATATTTCCACTGACTGTAACCTTTCAATGTTATACTTTTGACAAATGAATAAAAAATAAAGTTCATCTTCAACAGCCTTCAAATTGCACTGAGAACACAATCTAAATTTAGGGGGAAGTCCTGTGTATCTTCCACTTTCAATATTTAAGAAATACGAAGTTTAGTTATGTTTTTCCTCTGATCAAAATGATTAGCAATGACGAGATAGTGCTCTCTTCTATTGTTTTGGAATGTAACATAGGTTCTATATTTGCCATTACTTTGCTGTTCATTTTCAAGATGCCACATGTTTATGAAGGGATGTCTTATAATCCGTGATGACCCTTTTTTTTTTTCTTTTTTTTTTTTTTGATCTAACATTTTTTTTTAACTGATCTAACAATTTTTGGATCCAAATCATGACTGTTGAGAATAAGCTATATTTTAATATGGGGTAGAATATGACCTATGTTTTGATGAGATGGAAGATGAATATTTTGGTATGAGGAAAAGGTATATGTGCTCCAATTTTTATTGTTAGATTTCAATAAAGATATCAATACTACCATATTGTCCACACACACACACACACACACATATATATATATATATATATATATATATATATATATATACTCACACACACACACACACACACACACACACACAGGAGTGACCATGTTTTGATAATTTCAAAACAAGTTTCTATCGTATCTACGGTGATGTCGTTCATGGGAAAGAAAAAGGATAAAGGATACCTATTTATCAATTTCCCTCATTAATGATATTCTGTTCAGGTTCAGCTTTGTTTATTGATTTTGTTTTGTTTTCTAAGGGAATTCCTTATTTGTTTTGTGCCCCCCTCTCTCTCTCATTTTGATTGTTTGGGGTGGGGGTGATTGTTTGTTTGTAGCTGTTGTTTTGTTTTCGGTTCCTTGTTGCTTTATTACAGTATAAAATGTGTTTGTTTGTTTGTAATTGTTGTTTTGTTATCGAGTTTTTAGTTGTTGGAGTGATTGTTTCTTTGATAGTAGTTCCTTGTTATGGACGAGCATATCCTTGTTGATTGTCTGCCCCTGGAGGAAACTCTAGTGCAATTAATTAGAATAAAATATCGTGGTTAACTGTAATAAATGACATCAACACGAGCTTATGTTAACATGCATTCATTATATAGGCAACATCTTAGGATTGTGATGTGCACAGCATCAGAAATGTTAAACATGGACATCCATATTTTTAAGGCTTATAATGGGTACACACTTTCAGTTCATATGTATAAACACAAGTCTGTGTAAATATCACGATTTGTGCCATCAAAAATAAATATTTGCAATATGAAAATATTTGTGTGTTCATTGAATTCAAGATAATTTAGCATCGACTTTATAAAATCGACATATGTTGCAAAAAATATGCATATCGAGTGCAACGGGTAACGCAATGGTAAAACTTTTGTGCTTCAGTGGTCATCTTTCAGACTGCATATTTCAGTGTTGATCGCATATTGATAAACAATTTTGCAATCAAAGCATCCTTGAAAGATTAATGTAT
This sequence comes from Ostrea denselamellosa, assembly GCA_024699665.1. Taxonomy (NCBI): domain Eukaryota; kingdom Metazoa; phylum Mollusca; class Bivalvia; order Ostreida; family Ostreidae; genus Ostrea; species Ostrea denselamellosa. The sequence continues at coordinate 14,591,290 of JAMZEH010000014.1, forward strand.
ATTTATTTACTAATCATCGATCGCAAGTTAATCATATAATGAATATTAACAATGAAATGTCATTTTGAGCGTCTTGTTTTCAGATACCGCGCTTCTGTTTTGATCTGAATTAAAACGTGAGTGTGGGCTTCTACGTCTTCTAAATGTCTCAGCACAGTACTCAATATATCTGACAAGCGAATCTTACTGAAAAAACATGTAACATTTATATGCAAAGTATCACAAATCTAAAAAAGGTTAAACTGAAAAGCACAACACCATTCATTTTTGTAAACAAATCTGCGTGTCGATAGTCTCTGCTCTAGGTGCTTTCTCAGACGTCCGCGCTTTCGTTATAAATACACAAACCGATAATACACTAGATTTTTCATTCAAATTGCGTGAGGGAGGAGATACACACTAAGTTCGAGAATGTCTGAGACGGCAACTGCAGATCCAATCCCTGAGGACCCCCAGTCTAAGGCAGAAAAGGCTGTGAAAGTGTCCAAACCTGCTAAAAGTCCAAAGAAGAAATCTATCAAATCGAAGAACAAGACTCCTTTAAATCATCCGCATTACCGGGATATGATCAAAGATGCACTGACCAATTTGAAGGAGAGAGGAGGCAGCTCGAGACAGGCTATTCTGAAGTATATTATAAAGAATTTCAAAGTGGAAGATGAAAAATCTGCGAACAATCATCTGAAAATGGCCTTGCGTGCCGGTGTGAAAAATGGCAGTCTGAGACAATCTAAAGGCACGGGTGCCTCCGGCTCATTCAGATTAGGAGAAACTAAAACTAAATCAAAGCCCAAGAAAGAGAAGACCGTGAAACCTAAATCTGAGAAGAAAGTGAAAAAGAAGCCAAAAGTGAAAGCAAAGTCTGAAAAGAAACCGAAAAACAAAACTGAGAAGAAAGCGAAATCACCGAAAAAAGCTAAGGCAACAAGCAAGTCCAAAAAGAAATCGCCCAAGAAGGCAGCCACGAAAAAATGAATCTCAAAAGTAAAGGAGGTGAATTAGTGCAATATGACTGACAATTATGTCTGTTTTTATGTTGTCTCATTTTGGACACATCAATGAAGGACGAAGTGTGAACAGGTATACTGAAAATGCAAGTTAGCATCATTCAGTTGTAATGCAACAGTATTGTAGAGCGGTACTTACTACATTAATCATGTTAAATATTGTTCATGTTTTATTTTCTCTTTGTTTTGTGTGTGCTTTTCGTGTTTACATTTACTATGTACATGTAACTGTTGTTGACATCTAATACAGCACTTGTTGTATTGTTGGAGTTGTCGCTCTTTCATCAAAGAATCAGTATCGCAATGGACGGATCCAAAAATTGTATTGATGGTACATTTTCTCTTTTAGGGAGTAATGCAGACCTCAAAACATTGCTTTTAGTTTTTTGCCAAATGGGGGGGGGGGGGGGTGCAACTCTAGTATACTGGGACAGACATTCAGTATTTTCCTAGAGGTACGGATTTGCAGCTATTGCAGTAATTATCTACAGTACTACGTCTAAAATTTTCAGACTTTCAAATATCACCAACATTTTTAAAGCTTACCTGAGCATGTAATTGGGGGGGGGGGGGGGACAACTACGAAGTGGAAATAGCTTGTTGGGCTATCAATTTCAGATAATGGTGTAGATTTAAGTTTGTGTATGTTGAATCATTTACGGATCACCGTGACCGGCGGTTGGACGTCAACATGTGTCGCGGTAATTGATTTGTGAATTCTCAATAATACATTTTCCCCATGTTTGTTTACTATTAAAGGAAAAGTGAGTCTCGAACATTTGTATGCAGAAACAAGAGGCTCAAAAAATTTAAATAAAAAATCCAGTTCTGCATATGTTCTAATATTCAGCAACAATATAAAACATGAAAATTTTTATCCAGAACCCCCTGGGGTGATGGGGATTCAAGTTTCTTCACATGAAGGGTCATGCCCCCTTCAAAGGGGAAATGATCACAACAATGCAAAAACATGGTGAGGCCATTTAAAAATCTCCTCAAAAACTACCGGTCCAGAAAAGTAAATTGGAAGCTTCCTGACATAGTGCAGATATAACTTTTATTTTTAAATCATGCTTCCCCCCCCCCCCCCCCCGGGGGGGGGGGGGTAAGGGTAGAGCCACAATAAAGGATAAAAGTTTTATATGCGAAAATATTGGTATATATCTTCTCAAGAACCACTAAGCCAGAAAAGTTAAAATTTGCATGACAGCTTTCTGACAGTGCATATTCAAGTGTTAAAATCACGACCCCCAGGGGTAGGGTTGGTCCATATTAGGGAACCAAAGTGTTGCATGCGAGTTTATAGGGAAACTCTTCAAGGTGAGCGATGTGGCCCATAGGCTTTTTAAAATTTATTTTTACGATGGGATTTCTTTAGGACAAAGAATCATTTGTAAAGTAATATTTTGATTAAGATATCTTAGTTGCTATAGTAACTAAAATTAATTAGTAGAACCAATTTTACACAGAAGGATAACGATTTTAAGGACACACGCGACTTTTCTTCGTCTAATCTTTTATGATCTCCGAAACTGGTTTTTTTATTTTAGTAATATTCCCATACTTTATGTATTGGACTGGCAATCGGAACATCACTCGGCCATTTCAGGAGAAAGGCCGATTGATTGGACTTCGTAACTCAATGGTTATATTACCAAACTAGTAATGCGAGGGTCCCGGGTTTGATCGATTGTTCAGGAATTCTTTCCTCTTTGCTACAGTGATGTCCATTTATACAACTTACTGTAATACATTAGAGCTGACTATATATACTACTGCTAGCAACTATCACAATATGGTAACTCTAAAACAGACATGATAGTTTATTTAGAAACTAGATAGAATGCAAGTAAATTGCTCGTGAAATGTCACGGAAAATTATACATATTATTGCGAAATGACGCGTATATCCTTAAAAAGCACGCACACACAGATATATATATTAACACAAAGTCGATAAAGTATATACTCGAGTAGTTCCTTCAATTCAGATGGAAGAATTGAAGAAACTAATCGAGTGTACCCAATCGTCTTTGTGAGACTAAGAGACTTTATATATATATATATATATATATATATATATATATAAAACTGTCTGAAGAGGCATTAAAACCGAAAGCGCTTACAATGGAATGGCATTAATTCGAGCTTTGTGTTTCTTGACTTATTATTGGATATATTTGCTGTATCAAATACTGGATTTTTATTATATTTTTTACCAAATTATATATATATATATATATATATATATATATATATAATTCCATAATATGTGTTTTGAAGTCACTCTGAAATAAATTTAGCGTTGATGAAGTAATATGCGATTGTACATTTCTCACTTTCAATACATCCATAATCTCAAAACAGAAGTAATATATCGTGCTGTAAAATTCAGAGTTTGATTCGACTACTGAGGGTCGTGTCTCGAACTGATGATGTCACAATGCACCAGCATCGTTTTTAGGTCACCTGCTGGGACCTTTTTCACAATGCTTCTGTAATTTCTACAGTCGCGATGAGTTTGCGGAATGATTGCGCCAACTTTACGGAAAGTTTACAGGTGTTTTACGGCATATTCACAATGCTGCCGTAAACTATGGATGTTTACGGAAAGTTTCCGCATGTTTTCCACACGTTACGGACCTTGTATAGTGCGACCAATTCAAAAGAAAATCATAATAGTGTTCTTATTTCAAGGTGTTAAGCATCTCATTGACTTACTGGCTAGTATGGTGTCTAGTTATAAAATCAATCTAAACAATGGTTTTTGTATAATGTTATATGATTATATACAATTAACAAATGTTGTATTAATGTTTTATACATGAGATGAAACATTTTACGCATATATCGTTCACATCAAGATTTTTAAAAGAAATAACAGTTTTTATTTTTAAAATTTCGTTTCGCTCCAGAAAGATTTATATTATGACGTCATAGCGTAAAAACAGCTATATCAGCACCACCCGAACCCTATCGGAGTACCTTGCGAGGAAATTTAGACACTGTGCATAATCGATAACTCTGCTTGCGATCCACCTTTCCTCTCAGCTGCAGATTTTTTACTGGACCATGTGGGTTTTCATTTAAATGGCTTCAGCAACTGACCACGTGTCTTAGTTTCGTATATGCTAAGATCTGCATGTTGCATATCAAATTTACATTAAGCATTCATCTACATTGACAAGTATTTTAGAATTACTTTACACATTCTTACACCTGTAATATTTAAGAAAGTTGATCGGGCCTATAGTGCGAACTATCCTCTGCTATCTAGACTTACTTTTTTCTTTTTTTTTTTATTTTATAGCAATAACTGACGCCATTTTTCAACTACCCAAGTATGCACCAATTAAAATCTTTCAGTATAACTAATATAGTCCACAGAATCTGATGAAAATTTCAACAATGAGGGTTTTGTATGAACCGCTGTAGCCTCTGGCACAGTCTTCGTATACTCGGATTGCCGAACGTAATCGTATTGCTGAGACCAAGGTCATACGAAGATGGAAACCACGTAACAACACCTTTCGTTTACTTCAAAATATTATCATTGTTTTGTTTGTTTGTTTGTTTGTTTTACGTCTCGTCGAGAATTTTTCACTCATATTGAGACGTCACCAGCTGTAGGTGAAGTACCACAAATTTAGACCTATGCTTAGCGCTCAGGGCCGTTGCAGTGAGGGTTCTTTAACGTGCCAACGCCTACTGTGACATGGGACCTCCGTTTCTAAGGTCATATCCGAAAGACCCGTGATTCTCACTTCTAAATGCCGAGCGTTTGGCGAAGGAGCAATCACTACCTATTTTTCATCTTAGGTTTGACGCTGGGCTCGAACGCACGACCTCCCGGTTACGAAGCGAACGCTCTAACCACTGAGCTACCGCGACCGGTAAATATTATCATAAATTACTTTACATATTATAAGTGTAAGAGAAGAAATTTGATAATGAATTTGCTTTAAAATTGGCATATTAAATTGTTTACAGCTCTGACACTTGCGCAGTGCTTTTCTTCCGCATTTTCCGAAATGATGACCTCCGAGGTCAATACATATTGGAGAATTACGGTCGGGAAGACATTAATTCATGAATCGACATTTTCTGCTGATTTGATAGGTTTGTTGCTTCAGATTCACTCTGATGTATTCAATCACAGAAATTTTATTCTATTTGTTCTTTTATTATTCAATTTATTTATCGTCTGTTACAGCTTGTATATTGCGTTAATGCGCTTGATTAATTTCTAGGAGTTATACAACTCGAATTCTAATATTAAAAATAACTTCAATCCCCAATTAAATACGTATTACATTAATTTTTGAAATATTTTTAAAAATGCATTCACATAAATAAGTTTGAAAACCCATATCGGAACAGAACGTGCTCTTGCGCGGACTGTTACAAGATGTGTTCTTGTACTTAAAATGCCCTCGAAAGTGTTTATGTTGATGAAAGGTTTTATATAATAAATATATAACATTAACATGATTCGACTTTAAATTTGGACTCGTCCTAGAGTCAAAATTCCGTTTTTGCGAAATTCACAATTTTGTTACAGCCTTTTCTCCTTTTCCTGAATATGCGTTTAGTTTTTATACTGTATTAGCATATTTGAAGTCTTTCGCAGTAATCACTGTAATCACCCTGGAGCCAACATCTTTACCACCTGGGATCACGAAATTCACAAATTTTGGTAAAGAACTACCTACTCCTTCTAAGTATCTATTTTCAATTCAGTACCAATAGCGTTATTTAAAGAATGTGTTTTAACAAATGTTTTTAACAAATGTTTTACACGTTTATATTATGTATACCAAGTTTGGCCCTTCCCTAGAGTCCGAACCCCTACCCCGAGGGTCATGACATTCACAAGTTTGGTAGAGACTTTCTTGCTTTTCAGCATGATGCATTTAGTTGTTTTTTTTTATCACTGGAGTTATTTCTCTTCGTCCTCGTGGGTCGTCCGTTAATAATTCTATATTTTAACCTCTTCTTGGAAACTACAAGGCCAATTGTTACTATTTTTGGTATGAAGCATCTCTAGGGTAAGGGGAGTATAAATTGTGAACTTTAATAACTTACCATCCCTGGGGCCGCAGGGGTAGGGCCAAATATGCTTAAAAAGGATATATTTTCAAAAAATTTCTTCTCTACTCCGACACATGTGGGAGAAAAACTAAATGTATGGTTATGATATCCATGAAAACCTCTATGTGAAATTCATGGCCCCTGAATCAGAGGTCCAGGTCCTAGAGTGTGGTCATATGGTGAAAACGCATTAAATCTTAGGAAATCTTCTGTTTTGAGGAAAACTATATGCATGATAATGATGTCCATTAAGCTCTCAACCAAAATTATGAAATTCGTGACTTCTGGGCCTGGGGTTCAGACCCAAGGGTGACGCCAATATGCCCATGTAGTAAAAATGCATTAAATCTTAGAATATCTTATTCTCTACTTCTATATATATTTGAGAAAAACTATATGCATAGTAATGATGTCCATGAAGCTCTGAACCTAATTTGTAAAATTTGAGGCATCTTGGCCAGAGGTCCAGACCCTAGAGTGTGGTCAATATAGAATATAGTGAAATTCAAAATGTTTTAAATCTTAGAAAATCTACATCTCTATTTCCCTATATATTTGAGTAAAACTAAATGCATGATTATGATGTCCATGACGCTCTCTACCTAAATTGTGAAATTTGTGACTCCTGGGTCAGGAGTTCAGACCCTAGGGTGGGACCAATATGGCCATATAGAGAAAAAAAGTATTATCTCTTAGAAAATCTTATTCCCTACTCCTACATATATTTCAGAAAAAATATATATAAGCTTTCTATCTAAATTATGAAAGTCGTAGCTCCTGGGTCAGGCCTTTGGGTGGATCATATAGTGAAAATGTATTAAATCTTAGAAATTCTTGTTCTCTACTCGCATATAAATTTGAGAAAAATCAAATGCATGATTATAATGCTTTCTAATTAGATTGTGAAATTCGTGGCTCCTGGGTCAGGGATTTAGACACTAGGGTGGGGCCAATATGATCATATAGTGAAAATGTAATAAATCTTAGAAAATCTTCTCTACTTTTAAACACACACACACATACATACATACACATGTATGTATGTATGTGTGTGTATATATATATATATATATATATATATATATATATATATATATATATATATGTATATATATATATAAGTAAAACTAAATGCATGATTATGATGTCCATGAAGCTTTCTACTTAAATTGTTACATTCGTGAGTCCTGGTCCAGCCCTTGTGCAGGGCCAATATGGCCACATAAAAATATTAGGGAATGTTAAAATGATTTCTATGCTTCAAACTTCCGTTTTTCCTTCTTCTGTAATTAAGTAGGAATTGTATGTATTTTGAAAGATCATAAACATGTGTACAGAGGAAATATGATACTCCCTGTACGGGCTATGATACTCAGGTGACCGTTAAGGACCATGGACCTCTTGTCCCCTTCGGGCGTTATAGGATTTGATCACGTGACCAACTTCATGTCATATCCCAATATCCCAATAAAACTAAAAAAATGTATCTTATTTCTTAAATCAATAACATTATCAAAGAAGATGTAGTTTTTAAATGTTTTACGCATAAACACTATATACCAAGTTTGGCTCTGCCATAAAGTCATAACCTCTACTTCGGGGTCATGAACTTCCTGCTCTATATCACCATGCATTTAGCTTTTCCAATAGATGTGTGGTTGTAAAGATTTTTGAAAATTGGTCAATTTTTGAAAATAGGTCAATCTTTGGCAGTTTTTGCCCCACCCTTAAGATTCAAGGGGTGCAGGAGTCCTGAATTTGCAATTTATGTCCCCTTGTCCCAAAGATGCTTCATAAAAAAATGGAAAAGAATTGGAATAATAGTATCAAGAAGTTAAAATGTTCAATTGTTGACGGACGCTGACCAACTGCAGTAAGTCACCAGAGTTTACTCAGGTGACCTAAAACTAGTACATTTACACACTACTTGCAGCAATGGCATATTAAGCGATTTGCTGTTCAAAGATACTCGGGCCAGTCAATAAGTAACCAGCCTAACTTATTTCCGGTTGAGATCTTCTTTTTCGATGTAATTGCCCACAAGTGTGATGCACTTAGATCAAGTGAACTGAAAAAAGCCAGGGTCCTTTTCATTGACCCACTTCTCAACTGCCATCACGACGTCTTCGTCAGACCGGAAATGACGTCCACGGATATCCTTTTTCAAGTTTGGGAATAGGAAGAAGTCGCTAGGAGCTAGGTCAGGCGAACAGGCAGGATGTGGTATTAATTCATACCCGTTTCGCTTTACAGCATCCATTACAACTTTGCAAGTGTGTACTCTCGCGTTGTCCTGTTAGAGAGTTTACCTCGGCGTTCTTCACGGGTGGCGGTTTTCAACTGGTCTAGCAAATTTGCACGGTACACTCTAGTTATTGTACTTCTATTGGCTAAAACGTCCAACATTATAACGCCTTTTGCGTTCCAAAATACTGTGACCATCACCTTGACAGCAGATGGTTGCGTCTTGAACTTCTTTAGCCTCGGGGACCCCGGCCTTACCCACTGACGACTCTGAGATTTATTCTCTGGCTCATAATAATGAACACAAGTCTCATATACAGTCACCAGACGCAAAACATAATCATCTTTTGACTTAATGGGCTTCAATAAGGCGCTGCATACTGATGCTCTGGTTGCCATTTGCTCATCGCTAAGGGATTCGGGGACCCAACGGGGTGTTAGCTTCCGCATACCTAAACGATCATGTACGATTGTTGAAACGCTACCATGTAGTGACTGCGCTATTTCTTCCACCTGAATTCACCTATCAGAATACCAAAACCCGAACTTCGTTACACAGTTCTTAGTCGGTGGCATCCCGTGCGCGTTCAGACCTGGCTTCATCTTCTAAAGACGTTCTACCGCGTTTGAATTCCCCGACCCCAGAATTTAACCTGAGAATAAGATGGTGCAGAAAACCCATAAACATCGGCTAACTCGCCATGTATTTCCTTGCCTGTTTTACCTTTTAAATACAAGTACCGAATTACAGCACGGTACTCAGCTTTAGATGAAAAGCATGCCTTTGCATCACTATCCGTGTATGAGATTCAGTAAGAATGACTCGATATGCGTGCAATTTTGTACCCAGGTATAAAACATGCATTGAAAGAAGGCGTGAAAATCGTGACCGTCACGGACAATCTGAAATGGGATAGGCTGGTTACTTATTGACTCGCCCTTGTATTGTATAGCTAAATTAGAGAGTCGCGTTTAGAGAATCTAGGTAGTCTTAGAACAAGGCTGTCCTGGTGTCGTTCAGGTTTGTCCGTCGCTTCTCTCTCTCTCTCTCTCTCTCTCTCTCTCTCTCTCTCTCTCTCTCTCTCTCTCTGTATGTGTGTGTTTGTGTGTACGAAGTGTATCAGGTACACATGCGCAGCGAAACATATTTATTTTAGTTTAGCGAGTACATGTAATGGTATTTGCTTGTACTTGTATAGTAGGAGTTCCATCAGGTGATGCACAATGCTACTCCAGCGTTAGCCCAATGACTGAGGGTTACTTGTACGATTTTAGTTACTCTAATAGTAATCTGAACAGCTTTCGAAAAATCCTTTCAAAAATACACTTATCCGGAACTTAATTGACATTTACAGTTAATTATTTTTTAATTTTTCGTACTCAGGCTAGAATAAATTAGTCAATTAGGAAAAGATATACTTTATAATACAGTCATCGGGAGAGTATTTCAAAAGTAAGGGGACCAGGATTGACTTGTAATGCTGGCAGAACTCTGGGAAATGGGTGGGTGGGTGTCATTAGAATCGTGCATGATAAATATTTGACATACACCATACTATCTAAAATAATTTCTAAATAAAGAAATAAAGCTTACGGTTTTAATTCTTTTTCATTTATTTTTTTATTTTTTTTTAAAATATAATTTTATTATTATTATCATTTTAAGGTATATGAATTTTAAACAACAAAATAATATACTGTATAACTCTAGCATATATTCACTCCTGTGTATTTTCCACTTGATTTACTATTTAAATTTCCTTAACACACAATCCTATTATAAACCAACATTTCTGCACTCCTCGCCAATTACATACACCTTTGTTAAATGTCCGTTGAAAAATCCTTTAAATCAAGATGGCGGAGTGGCGTTCTTAGCAACCCATTACGAACTTTGTCAAACCAGAAATTAATTTTTCGCTGAAAATTCCTCACGTGTGTGTGTGAGAAGGTCAGTTCAGAGGGATGAAACGAGAGCTGACTTCTGGCACTACTGACGGACCGTCGTGGTTTAACAGAATGAAAGGTAAGTTGGGAAATAGTTTTATAGTTCTAAATCAGTCACAAGAAGTAGTACCTTGTTCCCAAGTCAAATCGATTTGCAAACATTTTTATCGGTATTTAGCGATAATTTCATATCTAAATAGTAAATTTACGGAGCACAGTACTTAGTGACAGGTTTAGTTTTAAGCCTGTGTCAATTATGAATGAAATATAGACATGGCAGCTGTAAGGCTCCTGGCCATGAAATTTTATTCATTAAAACTTCTGAAAAACTTTTTACTTAACTAACATCTCGTCCTACGCAGTGGACACAATATTTTTTGCAGCACACAGTATATAACATGTGTATGTACATATATGAGTATAGCATTGTGCATTGCATGAAAAAAAAAGAAGTGGAAAACAATCTGATATCTCCTTAGAAAAATCAAGTTTTTAAGATATCCCGGAGAAGAATTAATCTCTGCATTTACAGCTGATTACACTACCCGAATCCCGCTGTACATTCTGAGTTTTGTACACCCCTGACTTAAATATGACAGCAATTAGACCTGTGCCAATGTTTAAATCTCTGGCATATTTGTATATTGAACAGTGTTTCGCTTTCGTGGGATTATGTGTTTATCCCTTCCAGATCAATATAGCTTTCATCGAACGAGAGACCCCATTAAGCTACCGTCCATTTCCTCAATTTCTATGTTTTCAACTCTTAGCACACTCGGTATGACAATATACGAAAAACGACCACGCATTGGAGTTTTCTGAGCGACCCTTCCTTTGGAAATAGTGCCCGGATTTATCTATAAAGGGATTAACGGATTTTCACCTTGAATTACCTTCCATCCCTTTTCAATGATGAAAATCT